>JAQPPZ010002770.1:475000-477500 GCA_028583015.1 Wollemia nobilis | reverse complement strand
GAAATGTAACCAACGTTTATTGGAAAAAGCAACTCCAAATATTTGGGACCAGAAACGGTTAGCAGTAACCATGGAATAAGTCTCTTCAGCTTGAGTAGGGTTAAAAGCACGGAACGTATTTGCACCATCACCGTCTTCAAATAAAGTATTTTCCACGGTAGCACCATGAATAGCGCATAGAAGAGCAGCACCCAATACTCCGGCAACTCCCATCATATGAAAAGGATTCAAGGTCCAATTATGAAAACCTTGAAAAAAGAGGATAAATCGGAAAATAGCTGCTACACCAAAACTAGGTGCGAAAAACCAACCAGACTGACCTAATGGATAGATCAAGAATACAGAAACAAAAACAGCAATCGGAGCAGAGAACGCAATTGCATTATAAGGTCGCAATTGTACAGATCGAGCAAGTTCAAATTGGCGTAACATGAAACCTATTAGACCAAAAGCACCATGAAGAGCAACGAAAGTCCATAGACCACCTAATTGGCACCAACGAGTAAAATCTCCTTGTGCTTCAGGACCCCATAATAGCAGCAAAGAATGTGCTAAACTATTAGCTGGAGTAGAAACTGCAGCAGTTAAAAAATTACAACCTTCCAAATAGGAACTGGCCAATCCGTGAGTATACCATGAAGTCACAAAGGTTGTACCCGTAAACCATCCACCTAGGGCAAAATATGCACAAGGAAAAAGCAATAGATTCCCACGATTGAAGACTTGTGTCATTTCTAATCGAAAGCGATGTCAAAAATAAAATTTAAAATTATTACTTTTTAGTAACCAAAAATGTTGTTTTAGTTTCATATTTAAAGCCTATTTTTTTTTAATGAAAAAATGCATATCGTGTTTTTTTTTAAGAAAATGTCTGATATAGAAAAAAAATATCTAACTAAGCTCTATTACCAATAGTTGATAAATGGTATACATCTATATATATATATATATATATATATACATCTAATAGTTATAACTGGCTATAACCAACCCTTTCTTACACCTATCATTTTAACCAATACTATAACCAACCCTTTCCTATATCTACCATTTTAACTCGTAATAGAACTAAAAATAGTATAATCCATGCAAATTTTTTTGACAAGTGTGCCCTTTCCTATATCTCTCATTTTAATTGATCTAACTATTAAATTAGAGCAAATGCCTAATATAGACCTTAGGTCTAACTAAGGTCTATTGCCAAGAATTGAGAAATTGTGTATTATATAGATGTAGATGTATATATAACTACATATAAATAGTTAGTAAAATATTTATATGGAATAACCAATGTGAATACTTTTTAATAAGTATTCCCTTCATTCTATCTATCATTTTAAATGATCTAAACACTAGAAATTTTGACAATAAAAAATCTTTTATTTAATTCTTTTTTTGAAATATTCTCCTCCAATTAGGACTTAAGTCTTTAAGTCCTGAGTCCTAGGTCCAAATCCTAGGAAGCGTTATTATATTCCTAGTCATCATATTATTGATATAAATTGGTTCATATTGAGCATCCATGGCTGAATGGTAAAAGCACCCAACTCATAATTAGGAAGTCGCGAGTTCAATTCCTGCTGGATGCACCTCTAGTTTAAGGTTTCATATTTTGTGATTTGTCATTTTGTATCATTATAGAAATGATTATGATATCTCCCATATTTATATGGGAGATTGTGATATGATTAGAATATCATTCTGATATATTCCATAGAAGTCAATATTAGTTATCATTCACATCCATGAATTTCATTCAACATAACATAACTTGATCCCAAATTCTACCCTTACCTATAAGAATCTATGAATAGATTTTATCTTTATCTATAATATAGATAAAATTCTCTATATTAAGATCTAGAAGTACTAGGAAATTTAAAACTTGTTGTTTTTTCTCATAAGGGTCGTCTGAACCAAGTATTCTAATTTTTTTTAATGTTGTAAAGGTTGGGTAACCAATTCAAGTACATTCATCGCATTGGCAAACCCATGAATCTGGATAAAAGTAAATTCAACCGACCATTTAGTACTAATTCCTCTTGATTCTAACAGGTTAGCATGGGCCATTCTAGTGATAGATAACTCGGGTTGTAATTTGTGTATATGTTGTATTTGATTTGAATTATCAAGTTTCTCTACAATTCGTGGTATTGGTACACACATGTTCATACATGTATCCCATAAAAGTGCTAATTCAGTAACTTGATATCGTTTATCCATATAAGGAATACCAATTTCATGAAAAATCATTCCACATTTGATTATGAATCTTGCTATGAATCTTGCTAGAGATACTTCTAGCATATTATCTCCCATGAAAAAAATAGATTTCCCACATACCAAATCAAGATAATCCTTTGAACTTTCCCATATCCGTTCCTCTTTCCAATTTTATCCTTATTTATAGACACGGGACCTAGGACTGACTGAGCACTCGAAATCTCCTTATCCGGAACTTTAATAATAGAGTCGAGTCAGAGAAAAAAAATTTTTTTTG
>JAQPPZ010002770.1:0-470000 GCA_028583015.1 Wollemia nobilis | reverse complement strand
GAGATATTTTGGAGAAGACTGTAAAGTCTCATGATATAGATATCATGAGACTACAAGGTCAGATTACTTAGCTATAGAGTGAGGTGGATGGGCTGCAAAGTGAACCTAGTAAATGTGGAGATGTTGCTATGATCATGGCCCTTCGCACTGAGATAGCTTAGTGAGCAGTGCGCTAGACTCTAGATTTGACTGCTGCCCATAGGAAGGCCACTTACATTGTGATACTCGAGGAGACTTTAGGTTAACATTAGATTTTGCTACCTCTACCTCCTTTGTCATCGGTGTCAAGATCTAGCAGGTAGAGTGAGTCTAGACCTAATAGTTCATGGTCTCAGGTTCTTGGATTCCATGCTCTATTTGGCTCACATGGATTAGCTCATGGTACTCATCGAAGTCACAATGGCGCTAGCTAGTAGTGCTTTGTTACCTCTTTTTGTATTTTGTATTTTTTGTTTATGAGCCTCAATGCTCTGATGTATACAACCTTCAAGCATTTTTGTACTGTGCAGTTAATATATATAATATAATTTAATATACATGGCATTTATTATGATCATTTGTGTTTACATTTTTTCTTTATTGTGTGTATGGTTGCATATGAGATGTCATAATGGTTGATGAAATGAATGATGAATGTTATACTCTAATGATAATTTGGTATGTTATAGAATTTTTCTTGATCAACTTTAAGCTCATTGTTTAATTAGGGGTACTAACATTTGGTATTTATAGATGGCATGGATAATGAGATGATATGGCATGGGTTGATAAATTATTTAAGGTTGTTTTGCAAAGACTCAAATATCCTAGTGATATCAAACAAACTCGTCTATTTATCTTGCAAATATTCATGATGTTAAGGTTGTCCTAGTGTTTTCAAATTTCTCAAGGAACAACTATGTGTGCAATTATTGTTTATTTCCCATTATGAGTAAGGTTTGACTAATCAATTGTAACTTATGCCAATAAGCTAGCTCATCCATGAGCTTCCATAGATCTGTACAAAATAAGGTCGCTAATGTGACAGACATGGCGCCATGCGTAAGGATACCCTATTTCCAAGTGGGTTTCATTCAAATAATTATTGTAATGAGGATTGCCCCATGAGTTTTGAGACACTAAGAGTTCCAAGGATTCAAGCTCCTCTCCCTTATTTTATTGCATTAGATTTTGGGGATTTTATTTTTGAGTTTTCTCATTTTTGTAATGGAGCAACATGCTTTTTTTTTGGCTTTTTGGATACTTATTCATTTTGAGGAGGAGCAAGGGAATTTTATTGCTGTGGGATGATTTTTTGGATACTTGTTCATTTTGAGGAAGAGCAAGGGAATTTTATTGCTTTTGTAATATTTTTGGGATACTTGCTCGCTTTGAGGAAGAACAAGAGATTTTTTTTTTGGAGGAAGGTGGAGTTTATCCTTTTGTAAACTCTTAGCATTCTAGACCATGCACATAATTGTATGAACAAGGGAAACCTTTCACTTCATGGAAATAACAACTCTTGAATTCGTTATTCCTAAGCTTTAAAATGTTTTAATGTGTTTTGATGTGTGTGGTCCAAGAGGAAACTTGATTGACCAAGAGAAACTTATTGTTTCTAAAGATTGTTTGATTTTTAATGAAGGTTGTTAGAAACACTAGGAGTGGCTGAGTTATTGAAAATATTTAGATTTTGCTTATGGACTCATGTGCTATGTAAGATTTTGCAATACCTTCATTATGAGATATTGAAAGTTAAAAAGTACACACAAAATAGTCAGTGGCTGCATAATCATTATTGCTAATGATTATACAATATTTATCCTACTTTATGTGATCTCTTTAATTATCAAAATATCATAAGGAAAGCTGCAAATTATTGAGATTGATGGAGTGATGGGTAATATTTGTTGTAAGGTACGCCTGATTAAGGCAACAAGACATAGTATACTAGCGATCATCCAAATTGACCAAATGATCCTAATAGGATGAATGGTATGAATAAATGCCTGAAATGTACCTATGTAATGTAGGTGGGATGCATGGATGGATGTATGAAATGTAATGAAATATTATTATTTTTTTAGCCATGTATATGTACATATGTATAAAATACACTATGCATAGAACGCCTTTAGGTGTATAATATTTAGTGGCTTAGATTATAATGTTACCTCTATATTTGTAAGTCTATACGTTCCTAGATCCAATTTTTGCTTAACAATGTATGGACCTAACCAATTAGCCGTAAATTTATCTCTCAAGTGCGATAATGCATTAGTGTTCTATTGATTCTCTTTAAGGACGAGATATCCTACTTGGAATTCGTGAGGATGGACTTTTGCATTATAGGCACACTTGATGCAATCTTGATATACTCGTAGATATTATAACGAATTGATTTACCTTTCATCAAGGAGTGTAAATTGGTCAAGATGTGCTTGTCTAGTTGTGTCATCATCCATGAATTCTTGTAATGAAACTCGTAAATTAGGGATCTCGAGTTCAAGAGGCATGATTGCTTTGGCTCCATAGACCAATGAAAATGAATTTTCCCCTGTTGGCATTCAAATGCTTGTTTGATAACCCCATAATGCCAAAGGGAGTTGAGTATGCCAATATCTATGATTTTATTTTGTAAGTTTCTTGAGAATGGCTATCAAGGTCTTATTGGTCGCTTCAACTTGTCCATTTGCTTGTGGGTAATAAGGAGTCAAGAAACTGTGTTGGATATTGTACTTGTTGCATAATGCTCGAACATCCTTGTTTTTGAAAGACCTACCATTGTCAAAAATTATTTTTAAGGGAATCCCAAAATGATAGATAATGTGCTAAAGTATGAACTCCATAATTTGAGATCCAGTCATAGTGGTCATTGGAATCACTTTGACCCATTTGGTGAAGTATTTTGTGGAAGTTATGACAAACTTATGCTATCCTGAAGAGGTAGATAAAATTTTTCCAATCAAATATAGACCCCATTGTGAAAAGGGAAAAAGGATTTGAATGGGCTGTAATGCTTGTGATGGTACATGAGTCAAATTGACGTGATGTTGATATTTTTGACATTTCTTCACATATTGACAACAATCATTTTCTATAGTGGGCCAATAATAACCCATGCACAAAATACACTTTGCAATGGCCATTTCACTAAAGTTGCCAACACACTATGCTCATTTTACACCAAATTTTGAATTGCATCACAAACGTTGAGCTACAGTTGAGTCATCATCAACATCACTCACTCCATAAACCTCATTAACATCACCCACATAATCAACCTCATAAACCTTATCCATAAGACTAATCAAAACCATGTTCAAATTGTCAATCCCGTACTTGGTATCCTTTATTTGAGCCCATGTTGATAATCTTTCACAAGTTGTAGGATGCAAAAACAATCATTTTATATAACACATGTCCTAGCCACCACTACCCCACCTTGTGATATCTCACACACTTATGTCCCCCTTGTCCCTTCACATGGGATATCCCTTACACCTCAGTCCATTTGCACTCACCCATTAGCCACATCACCCCAATTTTGTGATACACCCTAGGTAACTCACTATAACTACCCCTTCCAGTTGGCAGCCTTAAATTGCCACTTGGAAATCCTGGCTTGCTACCTCCCTTTTCCATCTAAAACCTAAAATTACCCATAAAATAAACACCATTCCATCAAGCAAAGGAGGCTGAGAACATACACCGTCAAGCTATAAAAATCACACGAGGAGCTTTCACATATCCCCAGGAAACCAGACATTCGAAGCCCTAGAGTGCCCTTTTTGGATATTTCTACAATTTAGCCTCAACTACATGTCCATGGTTATACAGTCATAATCACCATTTTGTGGTTGTCCAACCATGCTCCCATGGTTAATCAGCCCCAACCGTGCATCTGCGGTTACTAAGAAAACAAAAAAGACCATGAAAATGCATAGATCAGTAAGATTTCAGTTTTATTAGCAAGGCATCTATGTTTGATTTTTTGTGTTTTCTACAAATGTTAGTTCAAGGATTTTTATCTATATTTATACAGGTGCTACTAACCCTTGTTTGATTCTCATGTATGTAAGAGACAGGTACTTGGAGAGATGTTGAAGCTAAGAGTGCCCATTATTAGATACTAAAATCCCACTTACCTTTGGAGTTGTAGTAGAAGAACAAAGAACACACCGTAATTTGCTGAAGAGTTGGAAGATCTCTTATCAAAGTATTTTATTTAGAAAAAGAGAGAGCATTGTAATATTACCCCCAACACACTGGGGTAATGGAAAAAGCAATTGAATGGCTTGCATTTGTCTGAGAGTTGTGCAATAAATCGATGAATGGATTGAATTTTTCCTTGCAAACTATGTAACTCTTTAATATTCGTTGGAGGGAGCATTTCAATAATGGCCTTGACCTTATCAGGGTCCACTTTAATGCCTCACTTATAGATAAGAAATCCTAGAAGTTTACCTGATATGACTCCAAATATGCACTTCTTAGGATTTAACCTCACCTTATATTCAAGCAATCAATCAAAAACTTTTTATAGTACTTCAATATGCTCAAGACGTATTTTAGATTTTGCAATAAGATCATCCACATAGTTTTCAATGATTTTTTGCATATAGTCATGGAAGATATACATCATAGCACATTGATAAGTAGCTCCTAAATTTTTAAGACCAAATGGCATCATCTTATAACAAAAGGTCCCCCAAGGTGTAGTGAATGTTGTTTTGTGTTGGTCCTTAGGATTAATTCGAATCTGGTTGTATCCTGAAAAAACCATCCATTAAAAAAAGAATTTCATGGCCCGCACAGGAATATACAAGTTGATCGATGTTTGGTAATGAGAAATAATCCTTGGGGTATGCTTTGTTTAAATATCAAAAATATGTGCATACACATACCCCCCATTCGAATTGCGAACGGGTACCATGTTTGAGAGCCATTCGGGATAATCAATGGGTACTATGAAACCCACATATAATATTTTTTGTAGCTCTTCTTTGACAATGAGTGCTACGATAGGATGAAGTTTCCTTAATTTCTGCTTGAATGGCTTAGCTTCAAGAGCTAAGGTGAGGTTGTGGACCACCAAGTTGGGATCAAGGTCAGGCATGTCTTTGTATGACCACACAAAAATCTCTTTCTTCCTTGTTAAAATATCAATCATACACTCTTTCTCTTCTGTGAAAAAATATTTTACTATTTTCATGATTTGAGGATTATCTGCATCTTGACTCAGGTTCACATCAATGGATTCTTTGATAAGTATATGAGAACCTTATTCCAATTGATGTGGAGTAGGGATGAGATGAATATCATCCTCCATATGCTCAAAGGACTCGGGTAATGCCTCCTCTACTTTGATTTGAAAAATTAAAGTAGGTGAAGGTGAATATTGCCGAGGGATGTAAGTTTTTGAATCTCTTAGCAATTATTTCGATAGAAATAATTCAGCTATGAAGTTCAGGGATGAAATCCTATCCATGGTGATAAGGCTAACATCTATTGGAATCAACTTTGCCAAATCATACGGATTACGGAGTGGGGTGAAAAAGTCAACAAAAATCATGTTAACTTGGTGGAAATGAGGTGGAAATGATTTGGAGAGTAAAATATCTCACTCAGTCTCTCTAGGGTGCAACTAACCTATGATGGATGAATAAGGATTTTGTAGATGTAACCAAGATGGTGGTGGTGGATCTAGTTTAGGTCACTTGCACTATTTATTGAAGTGAAAGATGGTGTAATCTATGGGAAACATTGTAGTGTAACACTCATATCTCTCAATGGGATCTATAGGAACCAATTATTCTTGGGGACCATAAAAAATATGATTGATCATATCCAGGTTTGGTCCCATTTCTTGAAATTCCTCAAAATATTCATTGGAGATGTAATAATCAGAAATATAATCGATCATAGTTGTATGTAATGTTATCTCCAGAAAAGCCTCATGTAAATAAGGCTTAAATTCAAAGTCTAAATACTCATCATCACTATCATCACTAGGTTCTCTCTCCTCATTCTCTTCTTCAGAATCTAAGGTGAGTCATTGAAATGTATAATCAAAAGAGGAGTTTGAGGTTGATGGCATGTATCCTAAGCCAAAGCGATCATGTACTTCTCAATTTTGAGGCTCAATGATGTGATGCGAACCTTGTTCATGTCATCCAAGACCAAATCCCTTCCAGTTAACCCTACAAAAATATCTCAAGGGAAATTTGGGTTGGATAGATATTCTAGGTTGGCACAAAATTCCTGTATGGATTCCTCATTAGGAAGAGGTGGATTGGATGAATAATCCACTCCTCCATATATAAATTTGATTCTATTTAGCTTGGAACCCATTCTATACACTACACCTATAGCTAAATATGGGTTGCGTGGGTGAATACAATATCTGACAAACTGAATATGTGGTGTAATTGTGACACTCTCAACTATGTACTCACCAATACCTAGATTGGTGAGATTGACTGCAACTTGGGTTGGTTGTAATGTTGATGATTTATGTGGAGGATTTAATGATGGTTTACAACTCGGATGGAGGTAATGGTTCACTTGAAAATGGTTCTTCTCAGATAAGTGACCCTATCTATGAGATAATGGGTGGTGAGGTTTGAAGTGGTTTTGGCTTGATGGGATTGTTAGTGGTTGATGGAGTTGGTTGAATTGAAAAGGTGAAGGGTGTTTGCGAAGTGGGAGGTATGACTAATGAAGATGATGGTTGGTTAGCAGGATGATTAGGTGTGATGGAAAAATGATATGAAGTGGATGAAGGTTGGCTTAGATTGATGTTTTGGGATGAAAAAGCAGGATCCACTATTGGCAAGACCTTTGGGATGGGTGCTTTGGATGAGGTGTTGCTAGTTAGGGTGATTAAAATAATGAGTGGCTAAATGTAGAGATGGGTGGATGGAAGCAATGGCTCATATGAATTGAATATCAAGTTGCAGTACTTGAATGGCTCAATTTCGACTTGAATGCAATGGAATTTTTCCTCGTGCACATATTTCAAACATTGGTGTAATGTCGAGGGAACACACTTTATTTCCCTAATCTAGGGATGTCCAAGAAGTATGTTATACTACATGACCCATTCCAATATGTGAAAGAGTACATGGATTGTCTTCACCCCCACTATTAATGGTAAAACTACATTCTCCATAGTGGAACACAAAGCGTCATTGAAGGCCTGCAGGGTGAAGGTGGATGTGGTGATATGGGATGATGGCATGCTGAGATGTTTGATGGCTGGTGTGGTGATGATATTGATGGAGGAGGCGGTGTCGATGAGCACTATTTTAAATGATTTTTGGTCAATATGAGCTACAATATGCAACGAAGGATCAAGTAGTTCCAATGATACACTTTTCTCTTCAAAGTCATAGAATGCTATTGAAGGTTCAATGAAATTCTGAATACTCTCCATAAAAGTATTTAAGGTGTTAGGGTCTCTTGTTTGTAATTATATGGATTTTAAGATTTCTATCAACACCTCGCGATGTGGGGGGATTATTGTATGAGCTCATACATTGACAACTTAGATGATGTCATCCTTAGGCTCTGTGTCAACTGGCTTCTCAAGGTGATGATTGTTCGAGATTGATGATTTAGAATATGAATGGGTGGAGGTGGAATGGTTGGACCTTGTTGTATGAACATATTTGTTTGTGCTACAGGAGCTGGTGCTGCTTGGGTTGTCTATTTTCCTTGGGATGCGTGTGAGCTCTTGGTGTGATTTTGGTAGCCTGACAATGTATGTTCTCAACCTCCTTTGCTTGATGGAATGGTGTTGCTTTTATAGGTAATTTTATATTTTGGAGGGAAAAGGAAGGTGGCAAGCCAGGATTGCCACCTTCCTTTTCCCTCCAAAATATAAAATTACCTATAAAAGCAACACCGGTGGCAAGCCAGGATTGCCAAGTGGAAATCTAGGGCTGCCAAATAGAAGGGGCAGTTATAGTGAGTCACCTAGGGTGTCTCACTTAACTGGGGTGATCTGGCTAATGGGTGAGAGCAAGTGGAGTGAGGTGTAAGAGATGTCCCATGTGAAGGGATAATGGGACATGAGTGTGTGATATGTGGTAAGGTGGGGTAGTGAGGTGGCTAGGACACATGTCTAGTGATTAGGTAGGGTATCCTAGGCTGATTTTCCAGATTTATTAAAATATGGAAAATAGGATAATGTGTAGGATTTATACACCTAAGTTTAGACTTAGGCATATAATTTTATTATGCAGGATTGTGATGTGGGATGCAAAATGAGGTTTTGTGAATGCCTAGATTTTGGTTTCTACAATGTACAAGTCATTTCCTTTAACCTATTAAGAGCCCATACTCTTAAATAACTAAATACTTATATAAAATCATTTATTTAATCAATTAAGGTCCCATAACCCTTAAATAACTAAATACTTATACAAAAACCATTTATTTAATCAATTAAGGTCCCATAACCCTTAACTAATTAAATACTTATACAAAACCATTTCTTTAATCAATTAAGGTCCCATAACCCTTAACTAATTAAATACTTATACAAAACTATTTCTTTAACCAATTAAGGTCCCATAACCCTTAACTAAACTGAATATGTACACAAAATCATTTTTTTATTTAATTAAGGTCCCATAACCCTTAACTAATTAAATACTTATACAAAAACCATTTCTTTAATCAATTAAGGTCCCATAACCTTTAACTAATTAAATACTTATCCAAACCATTTCTTTAATCAATTAAAGTCTCATAACCCTATTCAATACTTATACAAAACCATTTATTTAATAAATTAAGGCCCCATAACCCTTAACTAATTAAATACTTAATACTCATTTTTCTTTTAAAACAAAAGCCCCTAAAATTTATTCCTTTAATTTTAATAAATAAAATATCATCCTTTCCAATTTATTAAATCATCCCTTATTCTAAAACAAAAAGGGAGGGGGGTTTGGGTTTAATAAATCAACCACAACATAGTTAATTAGGCATTCAAAACAAGGGTCAATATGGTCAACCAACAACTCAGGTTAACAATAGCGACAACTCAGCTCAATTGAGTTGACTGCTCTAGCAACCGACGCACAAGCCCTCACTAAAAAATGGCTTCCATGACCACCACTTGGTGGTTGATAAATAGGGGGTGGCTCCCCCCATATCAATTACTAAAACACTCCCATGGGGAGCATGTGGGACTAGCCCCATCCTAAATAATAAAAGGGGTGAGAACTGGCCCTACAATTGGGTGTGACTAGTTGAAAATCGAACACAATGTACCACGCGATAGTGTACAGGTGGACCAAACAAGCAAGGGATCAAAAAATAGCATAGGTCCATGTGGCATGAGGATGAAGGTGCCCAAAAATGGCTCACAGGTAGCCCCGCTTGGTGGCATCCTAGACCATCGAGTAGTGGTCAACAGACCTAGGGGGCACTCATCTATTTAAAGAGGTATGAATACCCCGACATCCTTGATGTGGTATTTACCTTAGGGAAGGCCTAAGAAACCTTCCCTTGTCACACTTCCTTAAGCACAAATTCACTGCACCCTAACATCGCGAAGCAACAAGTGGTAAATTAAAATAATTAACTAAGGTTTAACTTTAGAATTAGATGAAAAGAAGACATCAAAGTAATTTGCACCACCACCAAAAACAACTAAAGGTGATTCAACCTGTTGTGGTTGATCCACAACACACCCCAAAATTGGGGACCCACCTTTTTGCAGGCTTGCAGAGAAGAATCTCGGTGACCCAGATGCTAAAATTGAAGAAAAGAGAAAAAATGCCTAAGTGTTGAAAGTGTCGCGAAATCGCGACTTGTCGCGCCATCGCTGTCGGAAACGGGAAAGTTGTCACGAAATCGCGACATGTAGCTCCATCGCTGCCGAAGAGGAGAGAAAAGAAAAATTGAAAGTTGTCGCGAAATCGCGACATGCCGTTGAGAAGAAAAGAAATGGTGTCGCGAAATCGCGACATGCCGTTGGAAAAGAATGAAAATGGTCACGATTTCGCGACGTGTTTTGCCGAAGCGTACGGATGATGAAAAGTGTCACGATTTCGCGACGTGTTTTGGCAAACGGTACGGAGAGAAAATGGTCGCGATATCAGAGGTTAAGGAAAATGATTAGGGATGAAGGTCGAGGGTGAAAAAGTCGCGATATCGCGACGTGTTTTGCCAAGGCGTACGGAACATAAAAGTGGTAGCGATTTCATGACGTGTTTTGGGAAAGCGTACGGAAAGAGAAAGCGGTAGCGATATCGCGATAGTGTGTGGCAAGCAGGTTCGGGGATAAATGCGGTAGCGATATCGTGATGGTTTGTCGAAAGAAGGCAAGAGAGTGATAATGGTCGCGATGTCGCGACGTAAAGTTGCCAAGGAAGCCCGACGGAGAAATGGTAGCGATCTCGCTACAGTTTGTGGAAAGAAGGTTCAAAAGCAAAAATGGTCGCGATATCGCGACAAGATGCTGCCGAAGACGTACGGCCGGGAAGAGCGTCGCGATATCGCGACATGTCACGATTTCGTGACATGTCGCGTTTTCGCGGCCAAGAAGGTGAACAGGCGGCATGCAGTTTTTGTCGGGATTTTCATAGAATGGCGTTACAGAAGGCGTAGAGGGCGTGTGACACGTGGCATGCAGGTGTCAGGTCTGCAGAAGCGTTACATGCAACGAAGGATTTTAGGCGTTTCGGCGTTAAACATGGAATAAAGACAAGGAAAAGGTGGGAATTCGAAAGGTCACATGCGGGAAGGTGAAGCGAAGCGACCAGGGAGAATCGAAGAGCCACGCTAGACAGGATAAATCCAGAAGCGCAGATTGAAGGAAGGGTTGGAAATTGCCGATTGCAGAGTTGAGAGACAAGAGCTTCGTGCTATTATGGGCCTGCACTTGGGCAATTTCCTTCTTTTTTTTCGGAATATTTATGCCTGGAACATTCTTTGAATGTAATTGACATATCATTTAATATAAAATACAGAGAGTTGGCATCTAATTGATGAGAAAGAAGGAGTCATTTTTTTGTATGCATGATTTAATGTTTTATCTTTCATTCCAGATTTCTGAGGCTTTTAGGTGAAGTTTAATGCAAGTGCTCTTGGTTGCTTCATGCGAATGCTCTAAGTCTGGAATTACAAGTAGAAACCTTAGAAGCCCGCACCTAATTTATTTGGATTGTGCGAGTTTGCGGGTTCATTAGGTTAGGTTGCATGCATAAAACCTCATTATCTTCGGTTTCATCGAATTGATGGCAGCATTCTGACTGTAGTTTAATTTCTCTTTCATTTATTTTTCTTTATTATTCAAACCCTTGCTTTATTTTCTACAATTTAATTACTGTATTCAAATAAATAATTGAAAATCCATCAAAATCCAAGATTAAAGTACAATTATTCACTTTGAGTCCATTGTAAATTCAAATTAGATAAACCCTCGAGTGCCCCTTGTTAACATCCACTTGCAAACCCTAAGATATTCCTGGCATTTCATTTGAACAACATTATTTAAGCATAACAGGAACCTTGGAGAAAGTTATTTTCTTTGCAAGCAGAGGATTTTTGGACTCAGATCCTACCGGAGAGTGTGCTTTCACAATTGGGTGAAAACACCACTCAACAGATTGGCGCTAGAAGGAGGGCCTGAATTGGTTTATCTATTTTGATTTTCATATCTGAATATTTTGTTTTTGATTTAATCTTGAAATCAT
Source organism: Wollemia nobilis (assembly GCA_028583015.1). Taxonomy (NCBI): domain Eukaryota; kingdom Viridiplantae; phylum Streptophyta; class Pinopsida; order Araucariales; family Araucariaceae; genus Wollemia; species Wollemia nobilis. The sequence continues at coordinate 458,307 of JAQPPZ010002770.1, read as the reverse complement.
TTACGGCTAAACTGCAATTCTATTTTTATTGCAGGTTTTCTTCGAAATAGCCGAGGGTTTCATTGGGCAGGCTGGACCCACCACGGCGTATTGCAACCAGGTCCCAAACAACCGGGAAACCATTTTTCATGACCTTACTGGCACTCCCAAGAATAAAACTAAGCAAGTCATTTTCTTGATGATAATCGAGAGTTTCGTCAAGGAGGGCTGAAGCGGTTTATTTTATTATGATTGCTATGCACTGTTCTTAATGCTTTGATGGTTCATACAGGAATAATATGATTTAATTTGATTTAATATATATATATATATATATATATATATATATAATAATAATAAAATAAAATAAAAAAAAAAAAAAAAAAAAGAAGAAGAAATTTTTGGCTATTAAAGTTATATTCTTTAACATTCACGAATGGCTATGTTTACACCGTGGATGACAGGTAGCCCATTGAATATACCGGGAATTCAACATTATTTGCCCGTTGGTTTTGAGAGATGTCTTCCTCAATTTTTGTCTAATGGGACAAATACTGCGAGAAGAACATATTCAAGCATTCAAATTTGTTGTGAATCACTTGACGAGTTGGTATGATGATGTTGCGTGTAAAATGTTCCTTTATACCTTGGACAAAGTGGCATATGATTGGTTTACAAGTCTGCCTTTAGGGTCTATCACTTCTTGGGCTCAGCTAGAGGCAACATTTCTCAATCAATTCAACAAAAAGCAAGTTGACCCAATCCTCATGTACAATCAGTTAGCCTATATTAGAAAAGGACCAAGTGAAAATGTGAAGTCATTTTCTGAGAGATTCTTTGGATTATATGCTCAATTAGTGACATTTTATGCTCTTCAAGAAGAAATGGCTCTCCAAATATACATCAATGCTCTTGACTCACCCATGTCCACATATTTGCGAGGGATGCCTCAAATCACATCTTTGTCACAAGCCTATACTCAAGCAATGGCAATTGAGCAACAATGGAGTTGTCAAAATTATGGTGTGGGTTTTGGATCATGTAATCTTCAATCATTTAATAACTCCTTTACCCACCCAATGATTTATCCATCACAACCAAGTTCAAATGTGAATCAATTTCAGAATCAACAATCATTCCCATGCTTCAATCAAATTCAAAGTCCTCAACCTACTTTGCAAGATCAACCATCTTTCTTAAGTATGAATCAACTTCAAAATACTCATCTTGATTCAAAAGATGTTGCTAAAATCAATTTCAATGATTTTCATAGGAATATGATTTTAGGCAAGGGAGGAATACTAGATCCAACTCGTATGGAAACATGTGATAGATTGGAAACCCTTGACTCACCAAAAGATGAATTCTATGAGGATGAATCTGATTCGGATGACACATTGGATGACATTGTTGAAAGTAATGGCATAGGAAATTCACACCTTCCAAATCATGTTAAACGTGAATCATGGGTTACACATGTGGATTATGATAGCCTTATCAATTTGAATGCAAGCAATAACCCAATTTTGGAAGTAATTGAACCATCTAAGGAAGGAGAAGATAAATTTGATGAGAAACATGTTGATGAATTAAAATATGATAAAGAAATAGTTGAGCATCACAATTTGATCTTGAAGGATGATTGTTATGATTCTTGGGAAGAGTATGCTCACTCCAAACCTTCTAATGGAGTTTATGTGTCTATTGATATGCAGGATAATACAATTGCCCTTTCATATGAGGATATTACAAGTCCTGCACAATCTGAGAATGTTTTGGAAGAAGCCTTGGAGTCTCATCAAGGGTTGGAGAAGGATAATGATTCTACTACCATGGATGAAGAAGGAGAATCAATTGTTTTTGTTCCCCTTGGGGGGCAAGAAATCAAAAATCTTGATCCACCTATTGTTTCTACAATGTCTATGCCATCTCAAAATGATGAAATTACAAAACCTAAGTGGTGTGGGTTAGATGCTACTGATGATCCTAATGAAAATATGGAGTTTGGGGCAACTCAAGCCATTGATCGGGGAAAGGTGTCACGTGACATATATCTTGAAAAATTAGGCTCTTGTTTTGAAAAATATGGACGCATGTTTGATTGGGTGCCTAACTTTGGTGTTTTTGAACAGGTATTGGATGATGAAGAAGACAAAGAGAAAAAAGAAAAGGCTACTAATACTCATCAAGTTACGATAAATTTTAATCATGATGGGTTGAGTATGGATGACAAGGGGAAATCTGTACCTTTGGTAGTAGCTACAAAAATTTCAAGTGATAGGTCACATGATGTCCCTTTGGATGCTAACATCATTAATGAGGAAATGCCAAACTTTGTTGATGCTTGTCAAGTTTTGAATGATTTTGATTGCTTTAAAATCCTGGAAAATGATTTGAAGTCAAGATTTTTAGAAATAGGCTCTTGTTTGCAACATCTCACATTTGAAAAAGAAAGCCTACTTCTAAATCATGAAGGGAACGATGAAACTTGCACTTTAAAGAATAGACAAGATAAAATTGAATATCAACTATTGTCTAACCAATTTGATTTGAATCTCACCTATGATGTTGGTAATAGAACTAAATCAAAGTGGAATGGTGAGCATGGCAAGTTGAAATTTGTTGCATTGCTCGGTTTGATCTTATTGTTGTTGGATTCCTACAAAATTTGGCATGTGTATTGTGTCATATGTTTTTTGATATATTCTAATCATGTTTGGGATCCAGGAAAGTAATAGTCCAAGCTTGGCATCATCTTGTACAATAGTGTATATAATTTTTGGTTTTTTTTGGTGTGGGCTTTCAAGTTTTTGTTTTTGGGATTGTGTTTGGGTTTTGGTTTTGGTTTGTGTTTTTCAAATTTTATTTTTTGGATCCTTAGTTTAATCATGATTTAAGTTGTGTGTTTGATTTCAATTGGCATGCTTTGTTTGTTTTTATAAAAAAAATAAAAAAATAAAATAAAATAAAATAAAATTGAGATGTCAACTTATGCTTAAGGTTAGGAGAATATGAAATATTGGAATTGTCTTGTAAAAGCTCCACAAGTAACACAAGCAATTTAATTATATCGTTTGAAACTTGTGATGCATGAAAGAGTCAGTTTTGCATGACAATTCATTCCATTTGCAATTCAAGAAATAATGCATTCATGTTCCATCTCACCTTACATACATCTCATCTTAGTTACATATGCATCTTAGGTACAAGCCATTAAAGTATGTCAAATCCTCTTAGGGTTGTGTTATAACATATATGTAAGTAGCTCCTAAGGTTGGAAACTGAGTCTTGAGATATCTAGAACCAAGCACGTCTCATACATTAAAAAGGATCTTGAGCAAAATGATCAAAACCTAACTTGGAGGAAAAGGGTTGGGCGAAAGAAGTATTTCATGTCTATCCTATTTATGCAACATGATCCTTAAAACAGTGGTTTTGACCACTTCCATTAAGCTTAAAGCCTAAAATCGAGTAGTAAGGATAGGGTTAAATCCTCATCGAACTTAGGTTGAGGATCCAATTCCCCAAAGCTTTGATTTGACCCACATGGAGTAGTAAGGATAGGGCATAAATTCTCATCTCGGTTAGGTTGAGAATCTGATTCCCCAAAGCTCTTATGTCTCATTTCATAATAAATCTTGGATTGTAAGGATCGTACTATTTGTCCTCTACAAAGGATGGGTAGTCATCCCCAAGGTCTAAGCAACAAAATTAATATTTTCCATTTACATCTAAAGTTTGGATTGTAAGGATCGTACTACATGTCCCTAGCCAGGATGGGTAGTCATCCCCAAGGTCCAAGAAGTAAAAAAAAATAATAATAAATAAATTTTTCCCATCTCATCTTTATTTTGGATTGTAAGGATCGTACTACTTGTCCTCTGCAAGGGATGGGTAGTCATCCCCAAGGTCCAAAGAAATGGAGATAAGTTTTGGATTGTGGGGTTAGATATGCCCATGCATGGCATCATGTCTTGCCTAAAAAACAAGACCACTGATTGTCTAGAGGGTTAGACTAGCATGACCATTTCTTCCATAACTGGTTTAATTATTTTGCTTAAAGTGAGGTAATGAACTCTAAATCAGAATAGTAAGGATAGGGTTAAACTCTCATCTCGGTTGGTTGGGAGTCTGATTCCCCAAAGTTCTGATTTCACATTCACTTGCACATGGGTTCTAGATGGTAGGGACTCGTAACCAACTTTGGGATACAATAAGGTAATGAATTAGTGGATCCTAAGAGGGTTTGGCAATCTTGAATGCTTGTACATATTAATAGAAGAAGGACCATGCCTTTTATGGAAGCAAAATCTCCTTGCACATTCATTAGGGTACACAAATCATTCACCATCCCATATATGCATTCATGCAAAACTGATAATGGAATGTTGATCAATTTCAAACGATAGGGAATGAAAACACATTGCACACACTGAGCTAATACTTGATGATTCTGATGATTCATGTACTTCTGATCTTTGGGCATTTGTTATTTTGCTTATGTGCTAACATATGTTTGCGAGTTTGTGATATGTTTCAGGTTGGGTTCTTACTAAAATGCTCAAGAGCATTTGACAGTAGAGTCGCCATTTGTTGTGGTTGATCCACAACACACCCCAAAATTGGGGACCCACCTTTTTGCAGGCTTGCAGAGAAGAATCTCGGTGACCCAGATGCTAAAATTGAAGAAAAGAGAAAAAATGCCTAAGTGTTGAAAGTGTCACGAAATCGCGACATGTCGCGAAATCGCGACTTGTCGCGCCATCGCTGCCGAAAACAGGAAAGTTGTCACGAAATCGTGACATGTAGCTCCATCGCTGCCGAAGAGGAGAGAAAAGAAAAATTGAAAGTTGTCACGAAATCGCGACATGTCGTTGAGAAGAAAAGAAATGGTGTCGCGAAATCGCGACATGCCGTTGGAAAAGAATGAAAATGGTCACGATTTCACGACATGTTTTGCCGAAGCGTACGGATGATGAAAAGTGTCACGATTTCACGACGTGTTTTGGCAAACTGTACGAAGGAGAAAATGGTCAGATTGCGACGTTGAAAGAGGAAAAATGGTCGCGATATCTTTGAAAAGGCATGAAGGTCCGAGGGTGAAAAGTCGCGATATCGCGATAGGTTTTGCCAAGGCGTACGGAACATAAAAGTGGTAGCGATTTCGCGACGTGTTTCAGGAAAGCGTACAGAAAGAGAAAGCGGTAGCGATATCACGACGTTTGGGAAGCGAGTTGGGGATAAAGGGTAGCGATATCGCGACGGTTTGTCGAAAGAAGGCAAGAGAGTGATAATGGTCACGATGTCGCGACGTAAAGTTGCCAAGGAAGCCCGACGGAGAAATGGTAGCGATCTCGCTACAGTTTGTGGAAAGAAGGTTCAAAAGCAAAAATGGTCGCGATATCGCGACAAGATGCTGCCGAAGACGTACGGCCGGGAAGAGCGTCGCGATATCGCGACATGTCACGTTTTCACGGCCAAGAAGGTGAACAGGCGGCATGCAGTTTTTGTCGAGATTTTCATAGAATGGCGTTACAGAAGGCGTAGAGAGCGTGTGACACGTGGCATGCAGGTGTCAGGTTTGCAGAAGCGTTACATGCAACGGAGGATTTTAGGCGTTTCGGCGTTAAACATGGAATAAAGACAAGGAAAAGGTGGGAATTCGAAAGGTCACATGCAGGAAGGTGAAGCGAAGCGACCAGGGAGAATCGAAGAGCCATGCTAGACAGGATAAATCCGAAGCGCAGATTGAAGGAAGGGTTGGAAATTGCCGATTGCAGAGTTGCAGAGACAAGAGCTTCGTGCTATTCTGGGCCTGCACTTGGGCAATTTCCTTCTTTTGTTCTGGAATATTTATGCCTGGAACATTCTTTGAATGTAATTGACATATCATTTAATATAAAATACAGAGTATTGGCATCTCATTGATGAGAAAGAAGGAGTCATTTTTTGCATGCATGATTTAATGTTTTATCTTTCATTTCAGATTTATAAGGCTTTTAGGTGAAGTTTAATGCAAGTGCGCTTGGTTGCTTCATGCGAATGCCTAAGTCTGGAATTACGAGTAGAAACCCTAGAAACCAGCACCTAATATATTTGGATTGTGCGAGTTTGCAGGTTCATTAGGTTAGGTTGCATGCATAAAACCTCATTATCTTCGGTTTCATCGAATTGATGGCAGCATTCTGACTGTAGTTTAGTTTCTCTTTCATTTACTTTTCTTTATTGTTCAAACCCTTGCTTTATTTTCTGCAGTTTAATTACTGTATCCAAATAAATAACTGAAAATCCATCAAAATCCAAGATTAAAGTACAATTATTCACTTTGAGTCCACTGTAAATTCAAATTAAATAAACCATCAGTGCCCCTTGTTAACATCCACTTGCAAACCCTAAGATATTCCTGGCATTTCATTTGAACAACATTATTTAAGCATAACAGGAACCTTGGAGAAAGTTATTTTCTTTGCAAGCAGAGGATTTTTGGACTCAGATCCTACCGGAGAGTGTGCTTTCACAATCGGGTGAAAACACCACTCAACACAACCTAATAAAGACTTTTTATCTCGATGCAACAACCATAACTTTAGATATTGAGAAAATTAAAGACAACCACTCGGTATTCAAAGCTCAACCCTTCATGGGAGGGTTCTTAGGAAGTGTTTTAAAGGAATGAATTAGTTATTTAAACATCCCTTGCAAATAGGAGGATGTCCATACCAACATGGGTAACAGAGCATAGGAGGAATTAGTTTCAAGTTTCTCAACAGGATAGAAGGATTTTTAGCAAACCAAATAGGGTGTTAATCCCCCTAACTACACCTCTAGAAAATAGGGTACAACCTCACAAATACATTGAAATAGCATGATCATTGTTGATGCAGGTTGATTAAACAAGCATAAACAAAGGTTCTATAAAACATAGCTAAAATAAAAACCACCATAATTTAAAACATATATGTCGAATCGTCAAAGGGCACAGGTCGACCAACATATGCTTTAAAAATACAACAATCATAAAGGAGGCATGCTATATTTATTTTACTATAAAATTATATGTCAGTAGAACCAAAAATAACGATATGGTCTCATTGAAATACTTATAAGGATTTTGAAAGCATAATACAAAGATATTAAAAGTAGACGAAAGCAATTTCCAAACCTGAATCTCCTCACAAATGAAATTATCCTCCAATGGTCAACACATTGCTTTGTTCTAGCTTCATTTCTTTCAGTATCCAATGAGGAAGAAGAATCCCCCTTCTTCCTTTCCTCGATCCTCTTATCAAGGAGAAATCTATCTACTCTGCCCCAAAGTCTTCCTTTTGGTATAATTGCCATCAACCAAATGTAATGCCATGCTTACCCAAAGCGGCTAAAAGGAATATATTTGAATTTTAAAATGGTTCTTCCCTTTTCTCCAAATATCTTGCCTTAAATGAAAATCCATTTGTTTCTTTATTTCAATTATAAAGCTATTATTTTCTTTCTCAAATTTATAAAATATAAAGTTATTCATTTCTTTATTCAATTTATAAAAGGATAAAGCTATTTGTTTCTTTATCTATTCAAAAAGGTAAAAGGGGGAAATTAAATAGAACTTCAAGACATTAATATTTACAATATTGCATTCAATTTAATTCAACCCATAAAAGCCATTAATCATTCCTTATTTTGATTAATTTAAATAAAACCTATATTAATATTAAACATTAGTATGGTATTTAAGTGGTCTAAGGTGAATAGAGCCACTATATCTATTAATACTTTCCAAAGGAGATTCTACACCAAGTCCACTTATATATAAACACATATACAAATAAAAGTGAGCAATCAAATGCATCAAACAAGGGTGGGTGAAGTCATCGCAATCCAATCACCGATCCTAGCCGAGGACTTATGGTAACTTCTAGGTTACCAACTTTGGGCTAAGGATGGTTGGGTTGTTGATGATTACCCTAAAAGCAAGAATGCATGCATCTATATGAGGGTAGTCATTCATGTTATCCTGAGCTACCTTATTCATCATTTCCCTTTTCAAGTACCCCATTCTCGATGGTCTATTCTACCTCTTCCACCCACGAGTATACTTGGTCTTGCACATCGACAATACATCAACAATACCATATTCCTCAAGGATAAATCAATATAAACATTGCATAACCATCCAAATGCATCAAAGCTAGGCATCAAGTAGTCATTCATTAATTCATAGTCTATTATGTAAAATGTCCTACCAAGGCGAGTTATGACATACTACCCCCTTGGACTAAACACAATCCCATGTGTTTTCTTGTTATAAAAATGTTCTTACAATATATTATTAAATAAAAAGAAAAAATGTTTCTTCATATCATCCACTTTTTTCCAAGTGGTATTCCTTTTAGAATATCGGTCCCATTGGGCCTTACATTGTTCTAGAGTCCGTTCCTCATCGATTTGGAATGAAACTCTAGAATATTCATCAACATAACTTCAATTACCTCAAGGTTTTCCATCTACAAATTAGAAACATCCCACGTATGGTCAGGGTTAAAAATGTATTGCCTAAGTAGGGATATGTGAAAGGTGTCATGGATCTCTAATAGGTTGGGCGGTAAGGCAAGTCTGTAAGCAACTGGGCTAATATTCTCAATGATATAAAGGCTCCAACAAATCGAGGATCCAAATTCATGGATATTATAGTGCTTTTCATTGGCTTAACCCTTAAGAACACTATTTCTCCCATAAAGTATTTCCTTGGAAATTGTTTTAATTAGCATAGCTTTTCTGATGGTCATCGACTTCCTTAAGCCTCTGCTTGATCATATTAAGCTGACATTTCATTTCTTTGACCATGTTTGGACTGATCACAACCTGATCCTCTAAATTATTTTAAGATAAAGGGGTCCTACATCTCTTGCCATATAAGATGTCAAATGGGGCCATACCCAAATAAGAATGATGATCATTATTATAAGAAAATTCTACTAGATGTAGATAGTCTTCCCATCAAGACTTCTAATCCATGAAGTACATGTAAAGCATATCTTCTAGGACCTAGCTTACCCTCTTAATTTGACCATTGGTCTCAAGGTGATAAGCAGAGCTCATATTCAATTTTGTGCCTACTGCACAATGTAGGGCTTTCCAAAATTCAAAAGTGAATCTGGAATACCTATATAAAAAAATCATTTCAAGAAACCCATGCAACCTGAATATCTCTTTGGAAAATCTGTTAGCTACAACCTAAGCATCATGCTTGATATTTCTTGGTATAAAATGTGCAACCTTAGTCAATCTATTGACTACTACAAGGATTGTGTCATGTTTATACCTGGTCTTGGGTAAACCTACTATGAAGTCTATAGATATAACCTACCATTTTTATGTAGGTATATCGTGCGGATACAATTGCCCTGCAAGATGTATACGTTTAGACTTTACCTTCTAGCATTATAGGCATCGAGTAAAAAAATAGATGATATCCTTCTTTATTCCTGTCCAAAAGGTCTTTTTCATATTCTCCCTGATCTTGTCCCCTATAGGGTGAGTACAGTAAGATCTGTGTGCTTCTTGCATGATCAGTTTCTTTAAATAACCTACTTTTGGTATGCCAAACTTGCATTTGAAGCATAAAAGACCATATTTTATGTTGAAATGTTGGGTTTCTTCAATATTTATTCCCATTTTAGCTTAAATTTACTTGCAATACTCATCTTGAGATTGTATTTTTTTTGACTTGATCTAGTAAATCTACATGCTCTGGGTCAAAGCTATTATGTGCCTCCTTTTGCTTAAGGCATCAACCACCTTATTTTTATTTCCTTTGATATATTAAATCTCAAAGTCATACTCAACTAAGAACTTGATCCATCTTCTTTGCCTTGCATTGAAAATAGGTTGAGTGAATATTCATCTCAAACTATGATGGTCGATATTTAACTCAAAGGGTCTTCCAAAAAAGTAATGATGTTATATCTTAAGAGTGTGCACCACTATTGCCAACTCTAGATCATGCATAGCATAATTAACTTCATGTTTCTTAAGTTTCGTTGATGCGTATGTAATGATTGATTCATCCTGTGAAAGCATTCCTCCTCACCCCTCTAGTGAAGCATCAATGCATATTGAGAAGTTTCCTTGAGGGTCTAAAATATTCAATATTGGTGCCATGGTGAGTTTTTGCTTAAAAAACACAAAAGAAACTTCACACTTAGTCATCCACTTAAATTCCTTCCCCTTCTTTTAGATATTGATTATCACAATGACTATTTTGGAGTAATCCTTCACATAGCACCTATAGTAGCGCATCATATCTATGCAGCTTCGTACTTCAATAACATTGGTAGACGGTAACCAATTCAAAATAGCCTTAATTTTCTTTGTATCCACTACAATTCCTTTGGAAAATATTATATGTCCTAGGTATCGTACATTTGAGATAAAAATCACTTTTTGATAAGTTTCCATAGAGTTGATTCTTTTATAATAACTTTAACACGATTCTGAGGTGTCTATCATGTTCTTTCATATCTCAAGAATATATTAGAATATCTAAAAATACGAGGATGAATTGGTCTAGGTATATTTTGAATGTTGTTCATTAAATTCATGAATACAACTAGGGCATTAGTCCACCCAAAGGGTAAGTCCATAAATTAATAATATCCATATCTAGTTTTGAATGTCATATTATAAGTGTCCCCCTCACGTATCTCTAATTAATGATACCCTGATCTTAGATCAATCTTTGTAAATATCATGGCATCCTTAAATTGATCGAACAAGTATTAAATCCTAGATAAAGGATACCTATTCTTGATGGTTACTTTGTTGAGCATTCTATAGTCAATACATAACTACAATGAACCATATTTCTTTCTAATGAAGAGCACTGATGCACCCATGGTAACACATTAGGCTTTATCAATCATTTTTCTAACAACATTTGTAGTTGTACCTTCAAATTTTGCATCTCTATAGGATTCACCCTATAAGGAGCTCTATGGATAGGTTCTACTTTTGGTGTTAGCTCGATAATAAAATCAAACTCATACACTGGAGAAAATCTAAGTAGATATTCAAGAAATATATCCTTAAATTCTTGTAATATTGGGTGTTTCCCAAATACTTCTTCCTTCTAATCCTCCTTGACTTAATTGAGATTCACCACATAAACCATACCTCATTTCTTGATGTTTTTCTTTAGTTACATTGTGGATAAAAACTGGAGTGTTAATTGTGGATACTGATTAATTCGGAGGCCTTGTTTTCAGCCACACTTGGACCCACTATGTGAAAGAGGGGGTGTAGGGGGGGAATTAGCCCCCCTACTACTATCGCCATCTGGCGGGGGTTTTAGGGGTAGCACCCCCGAAGCCAAAAATAGATGCTTTTTACTCTATGTAAAATTGGAGTGTTTGTTATTAGGTCACAGATTGAAAAATATATTTTAGACGAGTTTTTATCCTAAAATTAAAGCACTTTTATAAGAGGATGTTGTATGGTTATTGAAATGTAATGTTCAGTGCACGGTTGTGTACAAAGGGTTTTCTGGATGGAATAAAAGGGGCCTGGTTATTTTATCTGTGGAGTAGCCCATATTGGGTGAACCACGTTAAATCTGTGTCTATTATGTATTACATTATTTCTTATGTGTTTTATTTTTGCATTAAATTATTGCTCGTATTTTGTTAATTAATCCTAACATGGAGTTTAAAAGACCTTTGTTCACTATGGATCCTTATTCTCTCCTTGCCTTTTTTTGAATACCCTATCCACCTATCTTGGAAATTGATTACAACTTTGTGAGCCTATAACCAGTCCATTCCCAAGATAATATCGAAGGCATGTAGTGATGCTACATACAAATATCCTAAGGTAGAACCATTCGTGAGGGTAATTTTAGCCATAGAAAAACATTGATCCATTAAGTAGATTTATCCAAAACCATACTCAATTTTCCACCCTTATGTCAAATATCCTAGTATTTCTGGCATATCCATGACTATAATAGAAGAAATAAAGCTATTTGTAGCTCCAATATCAATTAAAGTTTTTACTTCTTTATTACAAATCTTACCCCTTAAGAGAAATGGGGTGACTTGCCCTCAATTTCTAGTTTTCAATTGCATCATAAATTCTATGGGCAGGTTCTTTTCCTTTTGCACTAGGTGTACTAGATATCGGTTGGTGTGGACAAAAATTTGTATAGTACAGACCTTCACAATTGTACCACCCCTCTTTTGTATTGGGTGTACTCTTTGTTTTTGATATCCCGTTCTACCCACTAGTACTGAATTTGATTGCCTTTGAGGTTGAGGTTTGTTATTAGTATTGTTGTTGTTGTTGTTCCTCCTTTGGAAGTTCTTAAAATTTCCCTAGTTCCCCTCATTCATCCTTTTGAGTTTTAGGAATATTTTACTCTTCTAGTTCTATTCTCCTTCACACTTCATAAAACCAACACTATTTCTCTTCCTGAGCAATTTTTGATCTTGCTTAGACAAAACCGCATAGTTAAACTGGAGATGCGATTCTACTTTCTTGGCCAAGTCATAAGCTTTCTATAATGTTTTTGGCTCATGCATATTCATTTCATGCCTAATATTATTTTTTGCTTCTAAGATAAATTTGTGAATCTTCATATTCTCGTCATAAGTAGGTACATATTTCAACAACCTAACCAACTTCTTGTAGTATACCTCAACTATTTTGGTCCCTTGCTAAAGTTTAGTAAATTCCTCAAACTTTGATGCATAGAAATGTTCTATAAGGAATATCTTCTTCAAGATTGTAACAAAATACTTTCACTTTAATTCAATTGCTTCGATTTTTTGCTCTTCTTGGAAGGTTTTACACCATTCCAATCCAACCCCTTGTAGATGCAATGTTACCTAAAATATCTGAGTCTTAGTAGAGTAGTTCTTCATTGTGAAGTAGATTTCTAGTACCCTTAGCCAAGCTTCGGCTACATCACATTCTTTATCTCCATTGAATTTGGAGGTATGAACATTATTTATGTATTTGGACAATTCTATCTCTAGTAGAGCTCTGGTCTCTCACTCTTTAGCAGTTTATTCATGAGATTTCTTAACCTATGAATTCCTAGCCTACAAATCCTGGTTCGCTATGGTCTCCAACAACTATTTCTATTGCTCCATTTGTTCCTGAATCAATGTGATAACTACAGTGATATTCTCCACCTCTATGCTAGAATTACCCCAAATTCATCTCAAGCTCTTCTTTCAACATCATTCTGATGGGTTTGTCTATTTGGTGGGATAGATTTCCCTCTTCTTGTCTTTGGTGCCAATATCCTGGTCACACAGAAGAAAGAATAACATTTTAGAAACCTAAAACAAGTAATTTTTAGGAGACTACCTGAATGTACTCCCTTTAGACCATATATCCCACCTTGGGTAGCTTTAGGGCTAAAACAATGGATTTTACCACTTAAATGGGCACAATTCCCCATAAAACTATGGTCATCTTGGTCCAAGATGGTTACCAAAAAGCAAGTGTAAAAATAGAAAAGTGCATACATGGCAACTAAAAGTACCAATTAATCATGTGCATGATCTCATAAAAGGAATTAAGCGCCTTGCATGGGCCAAAATTAGAAAAACACATACAATTATCAATTGCATGATATTTCAAAGATAAGCATTCACTTTTCTTAATGTGAACTACCTCTTTGCTTTTTCATGCAGGGTGCTTTTTTCCATTTTTAGCTTCCATCCGAGAAGTCTATAAATTGGCACTCATCCCCTCAATTTGAACCTTTTATTTCTTGTGTAAATTTTCTATAAAATTTGCAATTAAAGTTTTTTGAGCAATGAAGTGCTGCCAAAATCGTACCTTGAGCTCAAGCTTTCATGCAATGAAGTGCTATCCATTTTTGATACTCCAAGCCCTCTTGTTGTTGAGACCATGCTACCGGATTGCTGTAAGGGATCAAAATCCATACTATCATTTTGCATGTGATCAACTATACAAGCTTCAATGACCATTTTGATCCATCAAATTCCTTTCACAATGCAACAATCCATCGACAACAGACCCCAAGGTATCTTAGATGTCGCTCAAAATTGATATTGAAAAGGTATAATCCCAGGATAACAATCATCTTGACCCAAGATAGTCCGTAGATAAGGCCATCTCAACCTGAGATGGTCTCGGCCAGAGATCTACTTTTTAAAATTTTCTTTTTAGATTAGCATAGAACAATCATTTTTTTATTTTTGCATTAGATTACTTTTAAAATTCATGCATATGCTTTCTTTATATTTCAACATTTATCATCTTAAATACGGGTCCAACCTCAATGGTCCCTACATATTGATGCAGGAGCATCCGGCGACAGCAGGACAATCTGGCATCAACCGGGTTTTCAAAATAATTTGTTTAAATTTGCAAGGCAAAGTGAGAAATGGGGTCGTGAAATCGCGACATGTCGTGATTTCGCGACATGTCGCGATATCACGATGTAAACTCCCTCCGTACTTCTGCCTCCAAAAATGTCGCGACATCACGACGGAAAACCCCTTCTTGCCTCCTTCTCCGAAAACGTTGCGATATCACGACAAAACCAGCCTCCGCCTTGTCGTAGCCTCTGGGGTTGCGATTTTGCGACATGTTGCAAAATTGCAACATGTCACAATTTCACGACCCCCTTTCTCACTTTGCCTTGGAAATTTAAACAAATTATTTTGAAAACCCGGTTGATGCCAGATTGTCCTGCTGTCACTGGATGCTCCTGCATCAGACACCCGGGGTAAAAAGGAGAGGTGACCTTCACTTCTAAGCTATTCAACCCGCGTCCTTTGTAATATCTCCAAACATGCATCAACCTTTGCAACCTGCTCAAATCCTGTATCCTGGCAAAATTCTCTGCCCTCTACCAGACAAATTCTGGCATTGCTGCACACCTTCTCATCCACTGTCTGTAATGGATTTAATTTGTGGCGCACTCCATATTTCATCAAGGAGTAAGTATTTGCACAACCATCATGCACCGCACTTCGATCAAACTACCATGGCCTCCCTAACAGCAAATGGCAAGCATCCATGGGGAAAACATCACACAGGACTTCATCCTGGTATCTCCCAATCTGGAACGTGACTAAGCACTATTCATGGACCCATGCTCTGTGGTCCTTCCGCAACCATGCAATTTGGTATGGATGCGGGTGTCTCCTTCTCTCCAACTGTAACTTAGCAACCATCTCCTCGGAGACTAAGTTATCTGTACTCCCATTGTATATAATAACATTACAGACTTTGCCTGCACTTTTGCATCGTGTGTGGAACAGGCTTCTCCTCTGCTCAGGTTTGCCTTCATCAATCAGCATGGTTCTCCTCACGATCATGGCTTCTCCTTTCTTAGCTTCTTCAGAATGTTCTGATTCAACATCTTCCGCTACCACGACAACTCTGGCAGGACCCACTTGTTTCTTGTTCACTCTCTCGGGTGTCTGGGGACACTCATATGCCCGATGCCCCTCTTCTCCACAGTGGAAACATGTTCCCCGAAACACTCCTCTTCCATACCCGTGTCCAGATCTACCTCTTCCTCTTGGGTAGCCATTGTTCTGAACTTGTGGTTTGGGTTCATCTTCTTTCTGATTTTGGCTGCTGCTAACCTCTTCTTTCTTCTCTTCCTTTCCCTTCTCCTTTCTTCCACCGGTCTTTCCTCGCGTCCCTCTTCCTTTTTGCTTGCTCTCAAACCTTCTGTTCAGTTTTTCTTCAACTTTTAGAGCAAACTGGTAAGCATCTTCAATGGTGCTCACCCGAACTAAGCTCAATTCTTCTTGAATACTGGGTCTCAATCCATTAATATAATGGGCCACCTTTTCCTTGCTTGCTTCCAAGTGCCCAGTTCTAATAGAAATCTTGTAAAACTCCTCGGTGTATTCTTGGACAGTTTTGTTTGTCTGTCTAAAACTCTGCATTTTTCTTAGCAGACCCAACTTGTAATCTGTCAAAATAAACTATCTTTTTAGATTTTCCACCATTCTATCCCATCTTGTTATCCGTTCGTTTTCTCTTCTATTCCGTTCCAGCTGTATCCCCTTCCACCATATGCTGGCATGACCTTTTAATTTGGTTTTGGCAAATCTGACACGCTCAAGATCTTCAAATTCTTCATACTCGAAGTATTCTTCCAGGTCATTTATCCAATCAATCAATTCCTCCGGATTCAAGTTCTCAAAATACGTGGAAACTTCTATCTTCGGCCTCTTTCCAATCTAGGATATGGCCTTGTATAGTCTGGCTTATGCCGGATTTACAGATTCTTCTTCTTCTTCAAACTGGTTTTCCTCTTCATCTACTTCATCTTCACTATCTGCATCTCTTCTCGATTCGTATCCTCTGTGAAGTTCTTGCAGGGCCTGAAATTGCCGCTACAAAGCTTGGAAATCGGCTGCTTGCCATGCCTCTCCCACCAACGGGGTTTCTTCTCGGAGGCATCTTCTCACTTTCTCATGAGCCTTCCCATAGATCCTAGTGCGACTACCTCACGTTCGACGATCTGTCACACACTCAGGAACTCCGGCTCTGATACCACTGATGGGGACCGAAAAATCACACCTTCAAAAATTTCATGCTTTTCATTAAAATCTTCTGAAAATTATACACACATCAAAATAAAACAGCCCGCAGGCTTTACAATGACCAAGCTCGGCTTCGGTCTCACTAACTGTGCTACTTCTCCCCGTTCTCCGGTCCACCACCACAAGAATACAATAAAACGAGTTTTTATCGAGGTCTCGACCCTCTAGCAATTAATGCCCCCGCCTAACAAAATTTCAAATTTGATTTTCCCCCTCGATCGAGTTTTCAAATTTGTCTGCCATAAATGGGCAACTGCCCGATCCGCCAAGAAGCTTGCATTAAAGACTCCCCTTGCCCTGCAATCGTCGCTTCTATACTGTCTCTCAGGAACAGATGCTTGTCAGAACATTCTTCTGCACCCTCTACCTCTTTTCCCGTGCACGCGGCCTGTCCACATGTCGAAATTTCAAAACTATCTTCAACCGACCGTGAAATCTCAAACCACGTGGCAGCCTTTAACTGGTCGCAATATCACGACATGTCGCGATATCACGACATGTCGTGGTATCGCGACCCCCATGCCCTCCTGTCTTTGCTACACCTTCGGAGCTGCGATTTCGTGACATGTCACGAAATCGTGACATGTCGCGATTTCATGACTCCCACACCCTTTCGTACTTGCCTTGCCCTCGAAGTCGTGATTTCGTGACATGTCGCGAAATCATGACATGTTGCGATTTCGCGGCTCCCCTGCCTTTGTTTTATTCCTTCAACTTTGGAGCCGCAATTTTGTGACATGTCGCGAAATCGCGACATGTCATGATTTCGTGACTCCCCTTCCGTTGCCTTCTGTCTTTGCCTTTGGACTTTCCGCCTCTGAGTCCATGCCTCAAGTTTTGGTTCTTCTCCGCCTTCGTCTTTCGAGCCCATTGTCAACTTTGACTTCGCTATTCTTCGAACCCTTCGCGCCTTTGCTTTCAAAGACGTCGCGATATCGCGACATCGCGAAATCATGACGTAAAATCCCTCCGTACTCCTGCCTCTGAAAACGTCGCGACATCGCGATATCGTAGCCCTCTTCCTTTTTGCTTGCTCTCAAACCTTCTGTTCAGTTTTTCTTCAAATTTTAGAGCAAACTGGTAAGCATCTTCAATGGTGCTCACCCGAACTAAGCTCAATTCTTCTTGAATACTGGGTCTCAACCCATTAATATAACGGGCCACCTTTTCCTTGCTTGCTTTCAAGTGCCCAGTTCTAATAGAAATCTTGTAAAACTCCTCGGTGTATTCTTGGATAGTTTTGTTTGTTTGTCTCAAACTTTGCATTTTTCTTAGCAGATCCAACTCGTAATCTGTCGAAATAAACTATCTTTTCAGCTTTTCCACCATTCTATCCCATCTTGTTATCCGTTATTTTCCTCTTCTGTTTCATTCCAGCTGTATCCCCTTCCACCATATGCTGGCATGACCTTTTAATTTGGTTTTGGAAAATCTGACCCGCTCGGGATCTTCAACTTCTTCATACTCGAAGTATTCTTCCAGGTCATTTATCCAATCAATCAATTCCTCCGGATTCAAGTTCTCGGAATACATGGAAACTTCTATCTTCGACCTCTTCTCGATCTGAGATATGGCCTTGTACAGTTTGGCTTGTGTCGGATCTACAACTTCTTTTTCTTCTTCTTCTTCAAACTGGTTTTCCTCTTCATCTACTTCATCTTCACTATCTGCATCTCTTCTCGGTTCGTATCCTCTGTGTAGTTCTTCTTGTAGGGCCTGAACTTGCCGCTGCAAAGCTTGGAAATCGACTGCTACCATGCCTCTCCCACCAACGGGGTTTCTTATCGGAGGCATCTTCTCACTTTCTCACGAGCCTTCCCACAGATCCTGGTGCGACTGCCTCACGTCCGACGATCTGTCACACACTCAGGAACTCCGGCTCTGATACCACTGATGGGGATCGAAAAATCACACCTTCAAAAATTTCATGTTTTTCATTAAAATCTTCTGAAAATTATACACATCAAAATAAAACAGCTCGCAGGCTTTACAATGACCAAGCTCGGCTTCGGTCTCTCTAACTGTGCTACTTCTCCCCGTTCTCCTGTCCACCACCACAAGAATACAATAAAACGAGTTTTTATCGAGGTCTCGAACCTCTAGCAATTAATGCCCCCGCTTAAAAAAATTTCAAATTTGATTTTCCCCCTCGGTCGAGTTTTCAAATTTGTCTACCATAAATGGGCAACTTCCCGATCCGCCAAGAAGCTTGCATTAAAGACTCCCCTTGCCCTACAACCATCGTTTCCAGACTATCTCTCAGGAATAGATGCTTGTCAGAACATTCTTCTGCACCCTCTACCTCTTTTCCCGCGCGTGCGGCCTGTCCACGTGTCAAAATTTCAAAACTGTCTTCAACCGACCGCGAAATCTCAATCCACGTGGCAGCCTTTAACTGGTCGCGATATCGCGACATGTCGCGGTATCGCGACCCCCACGCCTTTATGCCTTTGCTACGCCTTTGGAGCCACGATTTGGCAACATGTCGTGGAATCGCGGCTCCGAAGGCGTAGCAGAGGCAGAAGGGCGTGGGGGTCGCGATACCACGACATGTCGCGATATCGCGACCGGTTAAAGGCTGCCACGTGGCTTGAGATTTCGTGACTGGTTGAAGACAGTTTTGAAATTTTGACACGTGGATAGGCCACGCGTGCGGGAAAAGAGGTAGAGGGTGCAGAAGAATGTTCTGACAAGCATCTGTTCCCGAGAGACAGTCTGGAAGCGGCGGTTGCAGGGCAAGGGGAGTCTTTAATGCAAGCTTCTTGGCGGATCGGGCAGTTGCCCATTTATGGCAGACAAATTTGAAAACTCGACCGAGGGGGAAAATCAAATTTGAAATTTTGTTAGGCGGGGGCATTAATTGCTAGAGGGTCGAGATCTTGATAAAAACTCGTTTTATTGTATTCTTGTGGGGGTGGACCAGAGAAGAGGGGAGAAGTAGCACAGTTAGTGAGACCAAAGCCGAGCTTGGTCATTGTAAAGCCTACGGGCTGTTTTATTTTGATGTGTGTATAATTTTCAAAAGATTTTAATGAAAAGCATGAAATTTTTGAAGGTGTGATTTTTCGGTCCCCATCACATATTTTGTTGACAGGCTTCGTGTTTCTTTGTGTGCAGATAATAGGATTCTATGACAACAAAGATTCCAAGATTTGCATTCGATCAGAAGCAACGAACACGAAAAACCTACTTCCAAACGAACTATGATTGCAAGAAGATCATTTACAATGCACTTGGATATTTTATTTGTATTTATTGTATCATGATTAGAATCCCCTCAAAGGGGATCTAATTATAACACATTGAAAAATAAAATTTTAATATAAAGAGATATCCATATTTTATTGTTTTTATTATCGTGTTTAAATTATATATTGCTATATTTACTTTGCTTTATTGGTGCATGATTTTCAAATTTTTAGATGGTGATCACAGTGGGACCTAATCCATTTTAAGCTTTCTAATTTATTTTGATAAATTTTATATTTTATGGATACTAAGGCTTAATTGTCTCAGGTCAAGACGACCCCTGTTCTACAATTGTCTCAGATTGGAATGACATTTAGTCAGAAGAAAAAACAATAACAAAATTAGATCTGAAAATATAGGCTTTCACGATAAGTTCTACTATCTTTATATTTTTTGTTTTTGAAAAGAAAGTAGAAAAAAAGATAAATTAAAGCATTTGCAATTTTGTTTTTTAATTTTATATTAGTCTGATAGCAACTGTCTCAGGTCAAGACTGTTTTTATTTGTAGTAATCTCAAGTCAAGAAAACCTTTGTCTGCAGCTGTATTTATGCAATATCGTATTTTTCTGCTATTTTCTAGTTTTCTTTCCTTATTTCTTGCTCAAATGTTGAATAACATACAAGGTTTTCTAAAAATTAAACGTATAGTTTTGCATTTAGTGAAAGATCATTTGTATGCTCTCTATTTTATTTTTACAGAAAGTTTAAAATAAACCCACACACACACAAGGCAATATAACATTAGTTAGTTAGATTTCATCACCAAATACTAACAAAAATCACGCGATGAGGACATTCATCTCCCACCATGGATTGGCCCTTTTACAAACCATAGTATCCCCTGCGAGTGGCTTCTCAGACTTCATCACCGAAATATCCCCTAATCGTAGGTGCATCATGGGGTAGGTTAGGATTAGATACCCCTTAACCACAAGGATTAATAATTAGTGGTTTGCAACTATCGATATTGTCCAAGCACGCCCGAGTGTGAAGCAAAATACCGACTAGGCAAGTAGCAAGACTCAAACAACACAACCTCTTTCGAGAGGTAAATTATTTCCTTAGGATATCCATCAGCCATATCCAGCATCCTAGGAAGACATTTTTTCCAGTTGTGTTGCATTCCTCGATAGGGCTTGTGTACAAACTACCTTTCATTAGTTTTCATTTTATTTACCTATTAGTTTTCATAGGAATAGGATCTCAAAACCAAAACACATAAAAAAAAGCAAAATAAAAAATCATCAACAAAAATCATAAAAATCAAAAACACAATTTTATTTTGCTTTCTTGCTTATTTATTTATTTATTTACTGTTCGCATAGTTTAGACAATAGTAACAACACACAATAAAGCTCAATCAAGAGCTAGTGTTGTTGAATACCCATAAGGAGACTTAGAACGTCTCCAATATAGTCCATAGGACCTTTCCATTCCTGAATAAGACCTTGGCACACATTGTAACTTAAATATATCATATAAGAAATCTAACCTTCAAGAAATCCCTATTCAAAAAGCACCTGCAGGTCTTGAGTATGATTAGAAAGGAGACCTTCCTAATCTATACACTTTGCTTGTTTTTTATAAAAATAATCATTTGCCCACTTAGGGGCCTAATAGGGTAGTGTCACACTTTTGCATGTCGGATCATCCTAGAGAGCCATTAGAAGCAACACAAAAGTACATCCCATACGAGGATGATTACTACCAAGACTCCCCAACTGAGCATCTATCTATAAATCAAGAACATTATCAAGGGGATACACATGTTAATTTTTATTCTCACAAATAACACATGTCATATCTCATATTCGTTATAGACAATGGTGACATAAATCCCAATATGATATAAGAGAGACCGTTCATTCAAGAATTTTATGCCTTTGCACCACCTCATTACACAGAGCTCACTTTAAAATTGGAATACCAGGTCAATGCGATATTTAGAGATCATGAAAAATAGGTTGTAGATCCTACTAGGGGTGAGAGATAATACAAGCCCATCCATAATTTAGATACAAGGGTAAATCGATCCCATATGTCTGAGAAAATAAACCATACTCATCAGGCACCTAGGCAAAATATTAACCAACAAAAATAGTTGGATCAACTACAATTAGACCACCAACGATTAAATCAACAACTAGTGGACCAACAACAATAGCACCTATTAAGGTTGCATCAACAAAGGGTACAACAAGAGAAATTACAAAAGGAATTGCATGAAATGTTACCTACATCTAGTACCCATAGGCTACAACAATGCATAAGGTACCCTATGCAATATCAAAACCTTCAACTATAGCCAAACCAAAATCGTCCACATCATGCGCGATCAAATCAGCCACCCATACATCCTCAAAGGCACCAATTTCCTAAAAAGAATAGGCCATACACTTATCCAAAGGAGTATGACCCTTATGAGGAACTATAGTTGGAATATCAAGAACCAATCAACACATACCCTAAATTACCTTATAGGGATGCACGTGTTAATAACACCCAACCACCTCCACTTCCTCCTTGAGGGAAGAGGTGAGCGAATGAAATCATTTTGTTGGATGCGTATAAGTTGTTGATAGGTCACATTAATTTATTAGAGAAGCAAACTTCAATCATAGGTTACCAAAAACCTACATTGCATCAACTCCACAACCAACCATTGCACCTATTTGTGCCATCACTTCCATATCTTGAGCACTTTGAAATGCCAAAATTGGATAAATTCAAAGGAGAGAAAGACGCTCAAGATCATGTCACTCATTTCATCTTCAGGATGATGATGCCCTCATGCTAAGAACATTCCTAAGAACTCTTGCAAGGCCTACTTTAGAATGGTATAATAATCTATCGTGACATAACATCCATTCCTTTGAACAACTTGCAAATGCATTCTTAGAGCGCTTTTCATTTAGTATCAATAAAAAGGTAACATTGATTGAATTGTATAATATTAGACAATTTGAAGATGATACTGAAGTCAACCAATGGAGGTATAATATAAAATTGCTACAATTTCAATATCGTAGTATAATAAACAATATTAATAATACAAATGCAAATACCAAATGTAATATATATTCCAACTAGTGATAACTAGATAAATCAAACCATATCAATGATAAAATTAATTCCAACATAAATCCACCTCCACTCAGAGAGGGCAAAGTATCATAGCCACTTTGAGAGAGTGAAGTCTCATGCATATTATACACAAATTCGGATTTATATTCTTTGATGATGATCAAATAATAAAACATTCTTCCTATTTATAAATGAAATCAATGATAACCTAACCCTACTTCTCAAGAGTCGACTAATTAAATAAAATGCTTTAGATAAAAATATTTAGCCGATAAGGCTATATTGGGATCGTTACATGGCCTCCTCCCTCATAAAGCTTTGTCCTGAAAGCTAGAAAATATTGGAAAATACTCTCAGAATCCCATATAGCATCTTCTTCTTGAAGGTCCTACCTCTTAATGAGAAACTCTTGAATTTTGTGAGATCGAAGATGACGTACTTTGGATTGCAATATTGCTTCAAGATGAAGAGTTATTTGACCTTCTTCATCAAGTAATGAAAGCTCTGTCTAGGATCTGCACCTTCTGGCCAAAAACTTGTTTGAGGCAAGATACATGAAAAACTGGATGGATTCCAGAAGAGGGTGGAAGCTCCAATTGATATGCTACTTCACCAATGCAATGAACCACTTTGTAGGGTCCATAAAATTGAGGAGCCAACTTCTGATTAGATTTTATCTTCAAGGATAATTGTTTATAAGGTTGTAGGCAAAAAATGGCCATATCACCTATGTTGAATTATCATTCTAAATGGTGTAGATCTTGTTGTTGCTTCATATGGTTTTGTGCTTGGGTTAAATTATCTTTAATAAGTTCAAGCCTAGTCTGACACTATTGTAGAAAATCATCTAACTAGGATACTTTGGAAGTGATTGGAATATAGTCGTTGATTTTTGGAGGCTTTTGAATATACAAAGCTTCAAATGGAGATATCTTAAGGAAAAAATGATAAGAAGTATTATATGACCATTCTGCTAAGAAAAGCCATTGAATCTAGAGATATTGCTTATCTTGAGTGAAACAATGAAGATAAGTACCCAAACATTTATTAACAATTTTTGTTTGACCATCAGACTGGAGGTGATATGAAGAAGTTAAACTCAACTTGGTACCACTAAGACGAAACAATTCCTTCCAAAAGTTGCTAGTGAATATATGATTACTGTCACTCACAATGGTTTTGGGTATACCATGTAACTTGAAAATGAAATCAAGAAATACCTTGGACACCTTACTTGCTGAATAGGGATGTTGTAGTGCACACAAATGAGCATATTTAGAAAGATGATCTACTATCACAAAGATCATTGTTTTACCCTCTGATTTGGAAAGACCCTCAATGAAATCCATGGATATGTGCTCCCATTGATGGTGAGGGATAGGTAAGGGTTGTAACAACCCAAGATATTTAATTGTTTCTGCTTTGTTATATTGATATACCTCACATCTAGCCACAAATATCTTGACATATGATTTTAAGCCTTTCTAGGAAAATAATTGCTTCACCTGCTGGTATGTTTTCAAAAATATTGAGTGTCCCTCTAGAGGAGATGCATGCAATTCTTGGAGAACCATTGAATTAATAGATGAATATTGAGGAAGATAGATGTGATCCTTTTTATGAAGCACTCCATATGACTATGAGAAGTAAGAATGAAATGATGATCCTATTTTCATATGTTGAGTGATTTGAGCAGTATCTAAATCAACAAGTAATTCTTATTGAATTTGAGAAAGCCATTATGGACAAGGGCCCGAGATAGCATTGATGACCACATCATATTCATATTTACGAGACAAGGCATCGGTTACCATATTTTCCTTATATTTCTTATACTCAATAAAAAATCACAACCCAAAATTTTGGTCATCTATTTATTCTATTCAGGGTATAAGAGACGTTGTTCTAATAAATACTTTAGGCTACTATGGCCAGTCTTAATAATAAAATGACTACTTAATAAATAATGCCTCCATTTCCTTTTGGCATGTAAAATAGTTAACATATCCTTTTCATAAGTAGATCATCCTAAATTATTGCCTAAAAGTTGCTTACTTTCAAAATCCAATGGGTGACCATATTGCATTAAAAAAGCTCCAATAACTGTGCTAGAAGCATCATACTCAATGACAAAAGGTTTGCTAAAATCAAGAGTGGCCAAAACTAGAGTAGAACACATAGCTTATTTGAGGGATTGAAAGGCTTGAGAAACAACTTTTGTCCAAATAAAGGCATTTTTTTTTATAAGATCCGTGAGAGGTGCCGTAATTTTTCCATAGTTACAGATAATATTTTTGTAATAACCTGTAAGACCTAGAAATCCATGAAGTTTTTTAAGGGATTTAGGTAAGGGCCAATTTTGAATAAATTTGACTTTATGAGGATCTACCTTGACTCCTTCATGAGATACTATATGTCCCAAATATTCTACCACTTGGATAGCAAAGTCACATTTGGATCTTTTAACAAAGAGTTTTTCCTTTTGTAACAGATGAACTTTGTCAATATGAACTAGGTGATCCTTCCAATATTTGTTGTATATTAAAATATCATCAAAGAAAACTAGGACAAACTTATGAAGAAAAGGCTGAAAGACATGGTTCATGAGACTTTGAAAAGTAGAAGGGGCATTAGTGAGACCAAAGGGCATGAATAGGAACTCATAATGACCCTCATGTGTATGAAAAGAAATTTTAGGGATATATTTTTCTCTAACCCTAATTTGGTGAAAACTTGAGTGTAAGTCTAGTTTAGAGAAATATCTAGCATCATGTAATTCATCCAACAAGTCATCTATAATAGGGATAGGAAACTTATCTTTGATAGTGATCTTGTTGAGAGGATATAAATTAGGATACATACACCATGATTTATCCTTACATTGTACCATCACCATTAGTGAAGAGTATGGACTAATGCTTGGATGAATGATTCCATGCTCTAACATTTCTTGGACCAGCTTTTCAATCTTCAACTTCTAAGACTGTGGATGGCGATAATGACACACATTAGGAGGTAGAATACTAAGAATTATATGGATGATATGATCATGTGTGTGCTTAGGAGGTAGATCCTTTGGATCACAAAAAATATTTTCTTAACTATCCATAAAATTTTGAATATACCTTGGAAGAGTTGTAAGAGACGAATCCAAGGATTGGGTCTCTATGGAATTCACTTGGGCAATAAAACCATAACCACCTTTCTTAAATATATTCTCCATGCTATATGAACTCGCAACCTTGGAAGGAGGAGGTTGAACTCCCTGAAGACAAATGACCCTTCCATTCTCTATCCATTTGATGTATAATTTTTGTATTTAATAGTAATATCACCAAGCTGAGATAGCCATTGTACTCCTAAAATGATATCTGAGCTTCCCAGGTTCATAACAAATAGATTACCCATATAAGTATAATTTAACATTTGGATTGTAACTTTAGATGGTCATCCCACATATTTAGCATTACGTCCATTTGTAATCAGGACTTGAAACTTATCTTGATTTGAAGTATAGATATACAAGCCCAAGGATTTTGATGTTTTAAAATCTATAAATTTATGTGTACTACCTGAATAAATCAACACATTAACTTGTTGGTGTTTAATGAATACTTGTACCTTGATAGTGTGATAATCTTGAAGACCCATAAGTGCATGAATAGAAAGGGCCACCATATCATCCTCTTGTTCTACTTCATTTACGCTTGTTAGATGCTATCTCGGTTCTATGGTTGGCTCTGGTTGAGGTAAATATTCCTCTTTAGCAACTGATGCATCTTCATATTCTAATATTAATCTTTGACATTCTGCACATGCTTGATCTCTTGTATGATGTGAATGAAATTTAAAGCAAAAAATCTTGTGGAACGCTCAAAATTGTGATAAGGACGACGAGAGTTAAAATCACGTCTATATGGAGGACCAACATCTTGGAGTTTTTGTTTTGCTGCTTGAGCTATACTTTATTCATAAACAAGGGTATAAGAATCATGCATTTCAACTTCTATTCAAATATTATCATTAAGACCATAGCAAAAAGTAGAGGCCAACACTGTCAAACTCTATTCTTGTGAATAGGTGAGTAGGCTTGTGAACTCAGAGATTAAGTCTTACACTAAACCTGTTTGCTTAATTTGCATAAGATATACAACATGTGATGTGGAAGATCCCTTATCAAATATTTTAAATTTTTTTTCCTTAAATTAAGTCCATAAAAGAGGACGACCATGTTGACGAAGTTGCCATAACAACCGTTGATAAGCCTGGGTCCCAAGTTTAGAAGTTGCTAATGCAACACAATATTTTTTTAGGATATGGTACAAACATATAAGGTCTTCCATTTTGGCCAACCATCCTCGAGGATAAACTCCTTCAAATGTGGACATATCAATGTGAGGAAATTGAACATCATGATACCATTCCAAGAAATTGGAAGCATCGCTTGTCGATGGGTCTAGATTAGAGGCAAAGACTAGGTCAGGGAAAACAAAATTTGGTTTTTTATGAATGGTTAAAGGTTGGGGTCTAATAGTATGTTGTGATCCATGGACATGAGGAGGTGTATAAGTGTCTAGAACAATATTTCTGTGAATGTTTTTCAACATGGCTAGAATTTCATCAACCTTTCCTTCTTATTGTGTAAGATATTGATATAATTTAGGATCAATATCACTAGGAAGTGGGGCGACCATGTTATGAGGAGGATTATTGGGTGTTGGAGAAGAAGGACCAAAATTATTAGTAGTTGGAGAGGAAGTACCTAAATTGTTAGGTGAAGGTGCAGCCCTGGAATTTAGTGAAGAAAGAAGACATTGGTTAAAACTATTAATATTAATGGGAGTATTATGATGCGTACCTGGATTTCTAGGTTGGTGCTTATTTTTACTCATAGAAACATTGTATGGTGGGCAAGTACATTTTAATCACCCGTTCACTCGTGTCCAATCAGTAATTTTAACAGGATCAATAATGTACTTCGTTGTGCTGATGGCACCAAAATTTAAATATAAATTTTTGAAATGAGTAGGAAAAAATTATCTTTGGCAGCAAAAATTTGGTTTTTTTTAACTCTCGATCACGGTATGCAAGTGGGTCAATAGGTTTCCAAGTCAATGGTCTTCAACAAAGTCAACGGTCGAGTCAAAGTCCCATTTGCACACGGGTCAATAGTTACAATTCAATAGTCTTTTCTAGGCACCAAGTAGGTGCACATAAGGCAGTGTAGCCCAAGGTGAAAAAATCGTCACCTCACAAACTATGCCTTGGTGATTATAAACAAATCATAACTCGTAGCATGATGAGTGTGGAATTAAATCTCACAAGCATAAAATCAAGACTACAACAAAATTTAGTTTATGCTACCATGTATCAATGAGTCAATTACAATGGTAACTTTTCAAATTCTTCCAACATTTAAAGTTCACCAAGTCCACCAAGTACAGGTGGCACAATTGCATTCGTGCCTTCAGTTGGGCATGACGGTGTGAAAGCGACCAAAGTGATCACCAGAAGGTGGTCACAACAACTTAATGCTTTGTAGTATTTTTTAACTACTCCAAAACCACAACACGTGAATGTGGGACTAATAATTCCATTTTTTTAATGGTTTTACCTATTCCTTTATGTTGATCAAAAAACCATCTATGATGGTCGAAAAACAATGAAACCCTACAAGAAAATCAAAACCGTCAATAAAAAAGCATCTTACCAATTTTTTTTGCGATCGCTAGAAACTTGTCGAAAAACAAAAACAACCTGAGACCCAAAATGTGATGTGGCCTCCTACAATTGGATGATTGGAGATTCTTGAATCTTCTCAAAATTACCACGTGGTGTCTATGAATTCAAAGTAAAACTAGGGTTCTGAACCTGCATGCTGATTGGGTATTTTTATAACCTTAGAAAATGATTAATTTTCTTTTACAAAAAAATTTCAACATTGCCTGTAAGTTTGGCTTTGTGTTACAATTTTTTGCAAGTCCTACTGCTTAGGATACTCTGTCCTGTATCGTCAAAATTTCTTGCATCACCGTACCAATCTATTTAGTTCGATGTCTGATGGAACTGCGATCAACTAATTACATCTACGATGGAAGGTGAATATCTTCTACTACAACATCCTTCCTATCACCAATAATTTTCCAATTCTATAATCATGCTCTAATACCACTTAAGTGAACCAATGATATTATAATATAAAATTACCATTATTTCAATATCACAATATAATAAACAATATTAGCAATACAAATGTGAATACCAAGCACACTATATATTCCAACTAGTGATAAATAGATAAACTAAACCAAATCAATGATGAAATGAATGCCAATGCAAATCCACCACCACTCAAAGAGGGCAAAGTCTCATGCCCACTTTGAGAGGGTGAAATCTCTTGCATACTATATGCTAATCTAGATTTATATTCTTCGATGATGATCAACTAATAAAACATTATTCCTATTTATATATGAAATTAATGATAACCTAACCCTACTTATGAAGAGCCTACTAATTAAATCAAATGCTTAAGGTAAAAAATTTAGCCGATAAGGCTATATTGGGATCGTTAGAAAGTAAATCATGGACTACGAAAATCGGTGGAGAGAAATAATAACCAAGTTGCCTTTCACCTTGCCCATAATATATTTTACCAAACTATTCACTAGGAGTTGTTCGAAGCAAATCTCACTTTTATTACAACTACAACAATATCGACCTTTCATTGAGGCCCTAGCATATGCTAAGGTGATTGAGGAAATTAAGGTCCAGGAATGTGATATTAAACTCCATAAAAAGGAATGGATAAACAAGAATTCTAAAGGAGGAAACACACAATAGAAGGTAGCCCTAATAAATTAAGTTTTTTTGAGTATCCTTGGATCCTCAAACCAGGCAACACCACTACAACTGCTAGCTCAGCCTAATTTCCAGGCCTAGTCTCCACTAGCTCAATATCATACACAAAATAACCAAAAGCAAGGCCAATAGCACTGACCACCATGATAATATACTTTGTCAAAAATATTAACATCAATTTTAAATCAATTATGTGCGATGCATGCAATTAATCTCCTTGAGATCTGTTCACTTGACCCTAATCGATCTAAACCAAAGTCTCATAGGGAGGATCTATACTATGCTTACCATCAAAAAGGGGTCATGACATCCATACATGTTATACCTTTAAAAATATAGTACAATATATGATCTAGAGGTAAGATATTTAGATTTATAATCATCTTGTCCTAGATAACCAAAATATAAGAGTCTTCAAAGACCCTTTTCCCACACATGAAATAAACACAACACCTGGCAACCAAGCAGAACAACCAAAGTAGGTGAATTAGGTGCATATCAATCCGCCTCACCAAGAGTTTGTGGGGATGATTAGTATTGTCACAAGGAACCGATGATATCCAAATCAATCCACACCTAATGAGAGTCCTAATAAAGTTTCTTCGACATTGCAGGCACCTCATTAGCCTAATACGATTACACCTATTCCACCTTAACTGATGCTAATAATAACGAATATACTTACCCAAAGTTTAAGAATGGCATTGGCTAGGATCTCCATCTATGATCTAATACAAAAATTGAAGCCACATTGAGAAGCTCTAACGAAGATCTTGAAATTGATTGAGTTACAATCGTAAGATCCCAATGTTTTTGATAATTTTATGGGTCAAATTTAATATTGCAACGAGACTGCAATAAATTTTTATGACCATTATATCAAGATTATACCTGTTGATATATCGGATCCTTTGCTCCATATCATTGCTAGTATAGATTGGATCCCTTATAAGCATGTCTTAATCGACACAAGCTCCTCAATCAATATCATCACCACATAAACCCTTCAATACCTCAACCTTCCACCATTCCACATCACAACATCCACATTCACCCTCCAAGAATTCAATGATGTGTTGTGTTCTATCATCAAGACAATAGTCCTTCCTATTCAAGTTGGATTGAAAATAATTCACACACTCTTCCATGTTCTAAAAGGGGCCATGCAATATAATTTGCTACTTGGTCCACCTTGGATCTGATATATGAGGTGTGTAGCTTCAATATTACATCAATGCATTAAATACATACATGAAGGTCAAGTACATTGTGTCACTATGAATTCAAAACCGTTTAAATTTTACAATATGGTCTTGCATCCCAATGAGTCCTTTTTACCATCAACGCATTTGGAGGTCCAATCCAATCCGCCCAACATTCATCCAATCATTCAACATATATATTCTGTCTTCATCAAAGAAAAAATCATCATCAGCAGACATATATAACCCTTCTCATGCATTAGATATTCCCATAAAGAATCCTAAGAAGGCACCCATATCATCACCTCCATCATCACCAACCCGCGCATCCACTTCCAAATCATTGAAGCCACCCCTTGCACCTTTGATCTTGATCATTTCAACAACACCCATTCAAACCCACCTATATGGGATGAGCCTTCACCTCCACCACCTAACCCATCATAACCCACATCCCCCATATCATCACTCAATCCTTCGCAAGTTACAATACATATGTCTAGCCCAAGATTTAGGGAATACATAGTATAGAATGTCACATTCACCCCTCTTATCAAGACAATTCAAGATATAGGCCAACTTCCTATTACATCATTACACATAAAAATGATATTTCCCCTAGGGTTTCCATTGAATTAAACAAATTTTGTCTATGGAAGATTTGATGTTCCTTTAAATACAACCTATAGGATGGAATAGGACAAAGAACCCTTTCAAGCCAACATCGAATACATGTCAAATCCATATTTTGTGCTACAATATTTTTATCATAATCATTGGTGAGGAAATAACTTAGGTTGGTATGAGTAAGGTATTTGGACCCCTTTAGACCCACAATATCAACTACCTACGGATAAGTTCAGGTTAGGCTACTCTATACGTATACCCGATGAACTCCTTACCAATTATCTCAAACACCTAACTCTAGGATTTGGAAGGGATATCGATCCTAATGAATATGCTGATCTAGGTTATAATAATTTTCTTAGTGACCATGTACAAATTATTATGATAATCACAAAGCCTCCTGAACTTTTTGATGATGAGTGTAAAGGAAATTGGTAGCCTAAAAATGATTGGCTAGAGTCTGAAGAAGAGAAGTTTGATGAAGACTGAGATGAAGAAGATGACAAATCTTACCATGAGTATGATGTAATTTCTATTGATCCATCTAGATCAAAGGATGAATCATCTGCTATCGATCCCATCAATGATCTAGATGAGTTTTATCTTCATTTTTTCATAGTTATCACTATCTCTTATGCATCAGCTTCTCCCACCAAGGGACTCCATTGCTCGCACTTCCCTAGGCCACACCCTATCATTCCACCACCACCACAACCACCCTATGATGATATTCATCTAATCCCTACACCTCACCAATTAGAGGAGGCATTCCATATATCAATGGAAGAAACAATGGACATTGATATTGGTATCGATCTTGAAAATCCTTAGGTTGTCAAATTAGGACAAAGTTTATCAACTACAAAACAAGTCGCTTTCACAATGTTCCTAACAAAATATAAGAGAGATTTTGCTTGGTCTTATAAAGATATGTTAGGTCTTGATCTGAACTTAGTTGTTCACAACTTAACACTTTATCCAAAGACCAAACTGGTCCAGAAAAAACTTCATAAAATGCATCCAACAATCTCCTTAATGGTAAAATATAAGTTACAAAAATTATTGAATGCAAAATTTATCCAACCTATTGATTACCTTGAGTGGGTTTCCAATATGCTCCCTGTAGAGAAACCAAATGGGGGGATATGCATATGCACTAATTTTTATGATCTAAACAAAGCGAGTCCCAAGGATAGGTTCCCACTCCTGAACATCGATGCGCTCATTGACACAACAGTTGATCATGAAATGATTTCCCTCATAGATGGTATTTTGGGTTACAATTAAATTCGGGTCAACCTTGAAGATCAACCCAAAATAACATTTACCATACCATGGGGGAATTTCTATTGCAAAGTCATGCCCTTCGGACTTAAAAATGTTGGTGCCACTTATCAGAGGGTTATGACTTACATCTTTCATGATTACGTGCACAAGATTTTGGAAGACTATATATATGATCTTTTATGAAAATATTTACTTGTCTTGACCACCTAAACGTGTTATAAAATTTTTCAATCGTCTCTTAGAGCACAATGTGCGCTTAAATACTAAGAAGTGCATTTTTGGAGTCATGCGCGGAATACTCTTAGGCTTCTTAGTATCTAAACTAGATATTGAAGTAGATCTAACCATGGTTAAGGTAATCATGGATATGCCTCCCCCTAATAATGTTAGGTAGCTACATAGCTTGCAAGGAAATATTTCATATATTTGATGCTTCATAGCACAAATTTTGGATAAATGCAAGCCTTTTAATCGCTTATTGCAAAATAGGGTCACTTTTTATTGGGATCAGGAGTACCAAAAAGCCTTTGATGAAATTAAGCAATATTTGGCATCTCCACTAGTGTTAGCTCCTCCCTAAATAGGTGTTCCATTTTTGTTATACATTGCGGCCATTGAATTTGTCCTAGGGACCATGCTAACCCAAAAGAACAAGGTAACCAAAGAACAAACCATCTGTTACCTTAGGCACACCTTGGTCAATTACGAGCTCAAGTACACTTATGTTGAGAAGCTCTATTTAGTGTTGGTTTTTACCACCAAGAAACTTTGACATTATATGTTAAATCAAATCATGTATGTTGTTTCAAAAAAGAACCCTTTGCGGTATATGACGAGTTGTACTTATCATAGCAGTCATATTGCAAAGTGGATCATGCTTTTGATGAATTTTGATATCAAATTTATAAGTCAAAATCCTATTAACGGTTAGGTCATCATTGATCAGCTAGCAAGAAGATCCTCTCCTCGATGATAAGCCACTAAACATAGAACTCCTTGATGATGCAATATTTGTACTATTAGACTCAAGAGAACTCAAAGAACTAGAAAAAACAAGACAACATTATTCTTCGATGGTTCAAAATATGAACAAGGAGATGGTGTAGGCATCATGTTTTTCATGCCATAAGGGGCTCCTATTCCATTTAATTTAAACTGGATTTCCCTTGCACCAATAACAATGCCAAATATGAAGATCTCTTTTTAGATCTTCAAACGGATCTCACCATGAACATAAACAATCTAAACATATTTGGTGACTCCTTGTTAATAGTTAACCAGGTTAAGAGAAATTATCAATGCAAGTATCCAATATTGGAATCCTATAAAGATATTTTGGACAAATTACTAATTAAAATTGAATGGTACAACATCGAGGTTGTACCTCATTTATCCAACCACTTTGCAGATATTATGGCTTCCTTGGGATCTCTAGATTCATATAACCCATCAGATGATATCACAACTATTAAGGCCAAGATGCTCTCTAAAGCTATGATTTCATGATATAATTCCAAAGATGAGTGAAATGTTCACATGATACAAGTTGAACCCTACCAACATGGGTTCTCTCTAATTTGAGACTTTTTGAACCATGCTTCTTAGGGGTACTTGGTCTCATAAACTCCACATGATAATAACACGACCATCTAACTTAAGGTTATCTCTCACTCTGCATTTGTGTGAGGTGTATATAGAGAGAAGCAAACAATTAATCTAGTTTAATCCAATTTGTATAAAGATTGCTTTTCTCAACTTAGATATTTCCTAGATCTTGGTACCATTCCTTCAGGATTGTTGCATACCACCAAATGAACATTCAAGCAAAAAATGATAAAGTATATCTTGGTAGGATATATACTCTACTATCAGAGCTACGATGGTCTTCTCCTTTATTGCTTATATTTCCAAGAATCTACTTGGGCTATTTCCCAAGCTCATGATGGTACTTTTGGTGGCCATTTTAGCATCATGGCTATCGCTAAGCACATCCTTCAAATGGGATATTATTGGTATACAATGGAGGACTGTTACACTTATGTTAAAAGGTACATTAAATGTTAGCATCATGCTAATCTTTCACATGTACCTTCACAAGCCTTATAATCGATTCATTCATTGTGGCCTTTCTCGCAATGGGGATTTGAATTTGTAAAATTTTTCCCCCCTCATCTAGCCATCACATGTTCATATTAACAACCACTAAGTATTATACAAAGTGGAAGCTATTTCTCTTACCACTATGACAGGTTTGCGCATCATGAAATTCATATTGCATAACATCATATGTCATTTTGGCATTCCATCCAAAATAATTTTGGATAATTTATTGTCATTCAAAAACAAGGATATGAGAGATTTATGCACTAAGTATAATATTAAACACAACTTTTTAATGCCTTATTATTCATAAAGTAATGAGTAAGTAGAGGTATCAAACAAAATAGTTATTGCCATTCTCAAGAAAATAGTAAAAGACAATCATAAAGGTTGGAATCTTCAACTGCCTCTAGCACTATGGGTGTATAGGACTAGCATTTGGATGGCCATTGGGGAAGCTACATTTTCATTGGTATATGGTGCTGAGGCCATTATATCCTTGGAATTAAAAATTATGTCGTTATGCATTTCATTGCAAGAGTTCATCAATGATGACACTATATGACAAGCTCACCTAGATCAACTCATGCTTCTTGATGAATGATGCATCAATAATCTCGAGCATATTCGTGTTTATCAAGATCACATTAAGCGAGCCTATGACACAAAATTCCATCTCAGGGATTTTAAAGTTGGTGATCTTGTGCTAAAAAAAAACCAACATAATTCAAACTTATCACCCCATTTGAGGGATAAGTTTGTAGCAAACTGGTTAGGCCCGCTCATCGTAACATAGAAAGTAGGGCTAGGGACTTATCATCTAGCTTCTCTTAAGGGTGTTGAGGAACCTAAACCTCTCAATATTCTCCACCTACAGGAATTTCATACATAATACACAATGCATTAAAAAATAATAATAAAATAACAAAAATCTTAAAATAATACAAAAAATCAAAAATCACAAAAATATTGCATTGCTTACATCATCATGAATACACATTATTACATTTCATTGGTTAATTGCATTAAGTATATCAGCCATTGCATTAGCATCACTCCATTCTGCATCTTGTCATCACTTACACCTATCTTTGTGGCTTTTTGACCATTAGGGGGTCTTCATAAGATAGAATAGATACTGAATGACCATCAATAATGATGTTCATACAACCAATGACTATTTTACGTATACCTTTTTAATGCTCAAAATTTCATAAATTAATTACACACACCACACATTCATTTTCACTATTTGCATTTCATAGAGCACCATGCTTGTATGACTATCATGAGTCTTAATCAAACCATTTATCTTGTCATAATTTACATTTTTTTGTGATATTTTGGTTATTACGGAGTCCTCATAAGACAAGGTAGATATCGTATGACCATCAACAATGATGTTCATATGAACATTGATCATTTTACGCAGACCTCTTAGTTTTCAAAAGTTCATAAGGAATGCGCACAAATCCAACAAATCATTTCCATCCACATTTCCCATCCTTGGTGTTTGTGTTTTTCCCCCCACCTAGTCAATTGTTATAGGGTGTTCAATAAGGTCTTTCAGTCATTCAGCCATTCCTATTTTAGATTTTGTAGAAAGCTATATTTATCTTTAAAGGTAGGGTTTTGATTTGATTATACCTTGTCTTAAATAGTGGTCTTCACCACTTAAATAGGCACAATTACCCATAAAACCATGGCCATATCGACATGAGACAACCGTCAAAAAGTAAGTGTAAAAATAGAAAGGTGCATAATTGGTAGTCAAAAATACTAGTTAATTATGTGCATGATCTCGTGAAAAAATATTAAGCACACTGCATGGGCCAAAATTAGAAAAATGCATATAATTATCGATTGCATGAGATTTCAAAGATAAGCATTCATTTTTCTTAATACAAACTGCCTCTTTGCTTTTTCATGCAGGGTGATTTTTACCATTTTTAGCTTCCATCCGAGAAGTCTATAAATTGGCACTCACCCCCTCAATTTGAACCCTTGATTTCTTGTGCAAAGTTTTTATAAAATCCATAATTAAAGTTTTTTGAGCAATGAAGTGCTACCAAAATCGTACCTTGAGCATAAGATTTCACGCAATGAAGTGTTACCTATTTTCAATCCTCTAAGCCCTCCTACTATTGAGACCATGCTACTAGATTTCTACAAGGGATTGAAAGCCATACTTTCATTTTACGTGTGATCAACTATACAAGCTTTAGTGACCATTCCGATCCATCAAGCCACTTCAACAATGCAACAATTTGTCAACAACATACCCCAAGGTATCTTCAATACCGCCTGGACTTGGTCTTGAAAAGACACAGTACCAAGATAGCGACTGTATCGACCTGAGACGGTTCACAGACAAGGTCATATTGACCCAATACGGTCTCAACCAGAGATATGTTTTTTCCAATTTTATTTTCAGATTAGCGTAGAATAGTTATTTTCTGATTTTTGCATTAGATTACTTTTCAAATGTATGCATCTGCTTTCTTTGTATTTTAGCATTTATCATCTTTAATATGGGTCCAACCTTGGTGGGACCTACATATACTTTTGATACACTTTGTGTTTCTTTATGTGCAGATAATAGGATTCTACGATGACATATATTCTAAGATTCGCATCCGATTAGAAGCAACGGTCATGGAAAACCCACTCCCAAGTGAACCACGATTGCAAGAAGATCATTTATAGTGCACTTGGATGTTTTATTTGTATTTATTCTATCATGGGTAGAATCCCCTCAGAGGGGATATGATTGTAACACATTGAAAAAGCAAATTTATAATATAAAGAGAGCTCAATATTTTATTATTTTTATCATCGTGTTTCAATTATATATATTGCTATCTTTATTTTTCTTTATTTATGTACAAATTTTGAGCTTTCAAATACGTTAGGTTACAATTTATTTTCTAAACTGTACTACTAACTACTAGCTAAATACATTATTTGTATAAGCTAACTACAATATTTTATACTAAAACTACCCTCACTCTACATAGGAGGTTACTCTAAAAACTACCATATGATTCCATTACTAATGGACACACTTACTATACGTAAGGTACCATATTGGAATGAGCTACCCTCCTTAGGGTCAACTCTCTGAAATTCTAGCAATTGGAAATTCTAGGTCCTTTTGACTTTAGCTTAAGAACTAAGCAAGGGCATGAATAGGAAGATATATGAACCCTTAGTACATTCTATGAAGCCCTTAGTCCATCGTACCTAGAGCTATGATACCAAATGTAACAACCCAAAATCTAACTAACTAGAGATTTTTTTTTATTTAAAAAACAAATACTTGTTAGGGATTTAGATATCCTTAACTAGTGTATATCATTCTAAGAGTTATCTAAGTCCTAATATAATGCAATAAGCTATCAGTATCATTCCTACAAATGAACTAACTTATCTCCTTACTTAATCTATAAGAGGATACACACATCCCTACACCATACATAAATATATCTGTGTAGGTATACTACGCATATCGTAATAAGCTATCAGTCTCATTCCTACGAATGACCTAACTTATCCCTCTTTTCCTGTCAAAAGGGTATGCCCACAACTACCCCATACATATGTCCATCTACACAGGTGCACTAAGTGTAAGCAAATAAGATATCAGTCTCATCCTCACGATGAGCTAACTCATTCCCTCCATCACTCCTAGTGATAACCAAGTTCCTTGATCTTAAATCTATCTAATGTTTTAGTGCATCTAACTAGTTTAGCTTTTAGAAGAGTCCTTGAAGATTCTTCCTAAGGGACCCCATAATCCCCTAGGTCTTCTTCTCTACTTCTATTACATAAGCATAATAATCTTTAAATATTAACTCTAATCATCTAAACTACATTAAATCACTAAGATATTCTAATATTTCTTTCCTTAGAAGGATGTGATTAAGTCTACCTACTTATTTAACATAAGATAACATCTATGATAACATCAAAAGAAGATACATAAATAAGATGTCATTATCTATCTAAACATTAAAAAAATAGGATAGTTTATGAAACTACGACATCATAGATTCTTTATAAATAACAAGATATACATATTTTATTCATTTAATAAATCATTTAGAATCCAAGTGGTGTAAGGAATGTTGGCATTTTTGCCACATTAAATTTTTTGATAAATTTTGGCCTAAGTTTGGAGCTTTAAAGCGGCAAAGAGCATGCAGAGGTGTTCGCATTTTCGCGGGCCTGCTGACACATTTTGGAAGGCGTGTAAAATTTTGAGTTTTTTTGAAAATCTGTCATCTCCGGATTTGGCCCTAAATCGTAGTAGCTAGGCGGCGATCTGAAGAAAATCTGCCAATTTAGGGCGCTTTAGAACAATTTTGAAAGATTTGAAAAATCAATGATTTTTTTGACTAAGTATAAAAAGCTTCCCCAAGTCGCTATTCCTTGGAGCGCATTGGAGTACCTAGAGCGCTTTGGAGCAAATTTTGGGCAGTTGGGAGAAAAATGGCAAAAAATGGCCGAAAATAGTCTAAGTATGAAATTGCCCTAAATCATTGCAGTTTCGAGCACTTTAGGGAATTTTGCTATCTCGGGAGCACTTTGGGGCAGTTTTGGTGATGCCAAAGAGAAGGAAAAGGGAGCCCAAAAGTTCCTAAGTATAAAATTGCCCCAGATCGCTGCAGTTTGGAGTGCTCTAGGGCAAAATTGCTCGGGTAGAGCGCTTTGGGGTATTTCTTGGACACTTAGTGAAAAAAGGGGAAAAAAGGTTAGCTTTGTTGAGGAATGAAAATCGCCCTAAAGCACTGTTGTCTGGTAGCGCTAGAGGGAAAATCCACCTATCTGGAGCGCTTAAGGGTAGCATTTTGACACTTACAAAAATGTTGAATATTTGGCAACCAGACAGCTCCAGGACAACAATGTTTCTTTTTGAGCATTTTAATGTTGTTTCCCGCCCAAATCTTTCCAGCTGAGCAGCTAACTTCCCTAGAGGATACAAGTCAATATTTTTTGGGATCAGGGCCTATTTAAGTACAACCAAGGCCATACTTAAGCGACATAGTGGGTGACCATTGAAGACAAAAAGTAGCGGGTATTTAAGGCCAAATACTACTTCATCCACCACATTAATGGGCCATCCCCTCCCAGCTACCAAACCTGTAAGAAGCCATACCAGAATCAAGGAAAAACATGTTGTAAATATAGATACGACCGAAAAGGATCAAACCTAGCCGCTTTTTGTAGTTTTTGCAGGTTTGGGTATTTGTGCCCACATAGTAATTGAGGGGGAGGGAGAAATTATGCTATAAATATCAATTCATTCTATTGTAATCAGGGGGGAACATATTTCTAAAGAGAGCTATTGTAGGTAAGACTATTTGTGTCAAATACAATAGAATGAATTGCTATCATTGGCTCCAAGTGTGTCTCTTTATTTTATGCTGCCTTATCCGTGTCATTTCTACATTTACTCATTTATTTTTTTGATTGCTGTCATTCTGAATTCTAGATCACAACATTGGAAATTATCTGAGCCTAGAATGAATGTTTAAGGATACATAGAGAAGAATCTCATAAATGGTTTCTGTTACATGTATTGTTTTGACTATTGTTGGTTTAGTTGCTAGTTAGCGACTATGCTACTTGTTCTTTCCCAAAGCTGATAAATCACCATTTCTATCCCTTAACTCTTTTATTTCTTTCCTGCATTCTTATATTAAAAACCCCAGTTGTTTAGTATAGGAGCCGACCTTCTCTAAATATTGGCACGGAAGGCATCCTTCCTCCTGACCTTTCAATGTTGGTCTGCGGGTCTAGGGCGCATTGATATACCAAGTCCTTCCCAGGTGGCGGATCTGTGGCCAAAAGGTACCACCACACCTTTAAAGAATAAAGCATTTCATCAATGTCCAACTAGGAAATTACTCCACAATAAGTTTCCATACAAGTTCTTCACTTAGTCAAAGATCAATCATTGATTTAGTGTCCTCCTTGGTCCTTCTTTTGCTTCTCCATCATTCAATTGATGATAGTAAGGGATCATGACAACTCATATATCTTATAAAACATACAACTAAATGCATTTGCTAATGACTTATGAAATATGTGCATTTAAATATTGAATGCCAAATTGCAACTATACAATCTACACAATATAATTATGCATAAATCATTCAATCAATCAATCAAAAGAAAATCCCATAATTTTCCATATCCATTCTTTATCTCAACATAAAAGGAGATTCATTTTATCCTTTAGGAATGAAAGTCATTTATCATTTAGGTAATTAAAGGTTCATATTTTTAATGTACAATTCATTTTGTTTAACCAATTAAGAGCCCATACTCTTAAATAACTAAATAATTATACAAAACCATTTTTTAACCAATTAAGATCCCACAACCCTTAACTAACTAAATACTTATACAAAACCATTTCTTTAATCAGTTAAGTTCCCACAACCCTTGACTAAATAAATACTTATACAAAAACTATTTATTTAATCAAGGTCCCTTAACCCTTAACTAACTTAATACTTATACAAACCCATTTTTTTTTATCAATTAAGGTTCCATAACCCTTAACTAATTAAATACTTACTCCATAATAATTTTACTTTTAAAACAAAAGCCCCCAAAATTTATTTCTTTAATTTTAATAAATAAAATATCATCCTTTCCAATTTATTAAATTTTCCCTTATTCTAAAACAAAAAGGTTTTTTTTTGGGGTTTAATAAATCAAACACAACACAGTCAATCAAGCATCTAAAACAGGGGTCAAGGCAGTCAACCAACAACTCACGTTAACAACAACGACAACTTGGATCAACAACAACAACCACTTGGATTATTTGAGTTGACCGTGCCAACAACTGATGCACAAGCTCCCACCAAGTGGTGGATTCCATGACCACCACTTTGTGGTTGATGAATAAGAGGTGGCTCCTCCCATATCAAGTCCTACAACGCTCCCATGGGGAGCATGTGGGACTAGCCCCACATTACACAACAAAAGGGGTGAGAACTGGCCTTACAACCAGGTACAACTAGTCGATAATCGAACATAGCAAACCATCCGATAACATACAGGCAGACTGGAAAAGCAGGGGGTCAAAGGACAACATAGGTCAAGTGGCACAAGGATGAAGGAACCCCCAATTGGGGTACAAGCCTCTCCGCTCAGTGGTGTCCTAGACCATTGAGCGATGGTCAACAAAACTAGGGGTGTTCACATGTTTAAAGAGGCATGAACACCTCCACATCCTTGATGTGGGATTTACTTTAGGGAAGGCCTAATCAACCTCCCCTTGTCATGCTTCCTCGAGCATGGATTTTTCATGCTGCAATATTGCGAAGTGACATCAAACAATGAATTAAAATAATTAACTAAGGTTTAACTTTAGAAATAGAAATAAAGGAGAAGACGAAGTCATTTACACCACCACCAAACACAACTAGAGGTGATTCTGCTTGGTAAAGACCTATTATCTCAACACAACAACCATGCCTTCAAACATTGAGTAAATTAAAGACAACCACTTGATCTTCAAAGCTCAACCCTTCATGGCAGGGTTCTTAGGAAGTGTTTTAAAGGAATGTCTCAGTTCTTTAAACATCCCCTACAACTAGGAGGATGTCTATGCCAACACAAGGAACAGAGTGAAGGATGAATTGATTTCATATTTCTAAGTAGTATAGAAGGATTTTTAACACACTGAATAGGGTGTTAACCCCCCTAAATATACCTCCAAAAAATAGGGTATGACATCAAGAATAAATTAAAATAGAATGATCATGGCTGATGCAAGTTGATTAAACAAGCATAAAAAATGTTTTAGAAAGCATAGCTAAAATAAAAACCACCACAATTTAAAACACAGGTCTCAAATCATCAAAGGACATAGGTCGACCAACATATGCTTTAAAAATACAACAATCACAAAGGAGGTATGCTATATTTATTTT
This sequence comes from Wollemia nobilis, assembly GCA_028583015.1. Taxonomy (NCBI): domain Eukaryota; kingdom Viridiplantae; phylum Streptophyta; class Pinopsida; order Araucariales; family Araucariaceae; genus Wollemia; species Wollemia nobilis. The sequence continues at coordinate 415,370 of JAQPPZ010002770.1, read as the reverse complement.
ACTAGAAAACTATAGGCCAGTACAATAAAAACAACGACATGGTCTCATTGAAATGCTTATAAGGATTTTGAAAGCATAATACAAATATATTGAAACTAGATGAAAGCAATTCCCAAACATGAATCTCCTCACAAATGAAAGTCTCCTCCACTGGTCGACCCCTTGCTTTGTCCTAGATTTGTTTCTTTCAGTATCCAAAGAGGAAGAAGAATCTCCCTTCTTCCTTTCCTCGAGCCTCTTATCAAGGAGAAATCTATCTACTCCGCACCAAAGTCTTCCTTTTGGCATAAATGCCATCAACCAGAAGTAATGACAAGCTTACCCAAAAAGGCCAAAAAGAAGATATTTGAATTTTAAAATGGTTCTTCCATTTTCTCCAGATTTCTTGCTTTAAATGAAAATCCATTTGTTTATTTATCTCAATTATAGAGCTATTCTTTTCTTTCTCAAATTTATAAAATACGAAGTTATTCATTTCTTTATTCAATTTATAAAAGGATAAATCTATTTATTTCTTTATCTATTCAAAAATGTAAAAGGGGAAAATTAAATAGAATTTCAAGACATTAATATTTACAATATTCCATTCAATTTAATTCAACCCATAAAAATTATTAATCATTTCTTATTTGATTAATTTTATTTAAAATACCTATACTAATATAAAACATTCGTATGGTATTTAAGTGGTCCAATGTGAATAAAGCCGCTATGTCTATTAATCCCTTCCAAAGGAGATTCTACACCAAGTCCACTTACATATAAACACATGCAAACAAAAGCGAGCAGTCAAATGCATCAAACAAGGATGGATGAAGTCATCACAATCCAATTGCCGATCCTAGCCGAGGACTTATGGTAACTTCTAGGTTACCAACTTCGGGCTAAGGATGGTTGGGTTGTCGATGATTACCCTAAAGGTGAGAATGCATGCATCTATATGAGGGTAATCATTCGTGTTACCTTGAGCTGCCTTATTCATCATTTTCCTTTTCAAGTACCCTACTCTTGGTGGTCGATTCTACCTCTTCCACCCATAAGTATACATGGTCCTGCACATCGACAATACATCAGCAGTACCATATTCCTCAAGGATAAATCAATATAAACATTGCATAACCATCCAAATGCATCAAAGCTAGGCATCAAGTAGTCATTCATCAATACATAGTCTATTATGCAAAAATTCCTACCAAGGCAAGTTATGACAATAGCCATCCTATGAAAAAACCTTGTATTTTATCTCCTTTTAACCAAGTCTATCTTGATTTTAATCTCTAGAATTTCTCTTCCTTACTCAAAATATTATGATATTCACTTAGCAACTCCCTTTCCTCTGAGCTTGGATTATTTTGATCACCTTTTTGGAATTTTGAAAGTTTATCTTTTAGTTCTTTCTTCTCAAAAATATTTCCAAAAGTGTTCTTGTTCCATTCTTTTAATCTAGATGTCATAGATTTAATTTGATTTGAAAGAGCATACAACCCACCATTACCTGAAGAATTCCATGTTTGAGCTATCATATCAACAAATTGAGGATGGTCTTCCCACATCTGCTCATATTTAAAATTTGATCTTTTTTTAATTCACTTACCACCATTTTAACTCTTATTGGCCAGTGATATGAACCAACCTTTTTAAGGTATTAATTTTAGCACAAGTTTCTTCATCTAGCCAATGATTTGAGAGAATGCATCTATCTAATTTTTTGCTCTTAGGTTCTGACCTCTCTTGTTGTTGGTCCAAGTATAGTTCTCTTCTTAAAACTCAACCTCCTATATATCATTGTTTTGAATAAAATATGATGAATCTCTCATACTTTGGTTAATTTCCTAATTCCCCTAAATTTTTCATCTAGCTTGGTTATGGCATTAAAATCTCCTATGATCATGAATCGGGTTTCTTGGTCTTTAATTCTCATAAAGGCTTCAATCCCACTCCAAACTTCTAATCTACCTGATTGAGTTGTAGTTCCATAAACATTGTTAAGGATGAAACGAATATATGCAAAGTAGAAAGTGACCTAATGGATGTATTCTCTTAAAGTGAAAAATGATGGGGTTGGTGACCTAAATAGATTTAGCAAAAAATACCCCCCTAAACCAAATCCTTTGATAATTAAGGATGATAAAATTATTTCAAACCAACATTCTGCCATCATAAATATTGAGCACAAGAGTCTCTATTGCTTTGTTCGATTCAAGGAAAGTCTACGCTTCTTTCTTGCACTACAAGTCCTCTTCCCTGTAAGGCATAAATTTGATAATGAGATTGCTCTCACTGGAAGAGAGAAACAAGGTCCCCCAACCAACCTTAATAGATACAACACTGTATCTGGTATTTCAGCATCATCATCATGAAATAGAGTTGAGTTACAGATAAAATAGCTCCTGTGTAGGTTTCACTCTACCCAAGTTGAATTATCAATAAATCACCTTCATACCTAATCAAATTTCCTCAAGTTAAATGGTGGACATGCTTCAGTCAAGATATGATCCTCATCCAAAAATGTGAATCAAGACATGATAGGATTCTCTAACTTGGAGACTATACCACATTTGAGTTATATTATTATTCAATCGTAGGCCAATTGTTCCCTTGACACTTTTATCTTTCACTATGCAGCTAGTGAGAACAAGAGGCTCTTTAATTGAAGTTCAAATGATACATACATACATATATATATATATATATATATATATATATATATCATGGTGTTACCACCATCATCGTCAAGCCACCCCACAACGGACTCAAGTTAGACTACTACCTTTGCCTAGATTGGACATGCCCCCGAGGTTTGAACCTAGGTCTCCTCTTGGTAAGTGCTCAACGTCTTACCAATCCACCTAGCCCTTGCGGATACTTCAATGAATTTACATAATTTTATAAGGGGTCCTAGTCCCCTCATATTGAATAGGGTTTAAACCTTAAACCTGTAAAAAAACCAAAATCCTTACTAATACAATAAATATTTAATGAGTAAATTTTAACAATACACATTACGTACCCTATATCCTTACACCTCAAATTTGGAGGTCCAAACAGATAACCCATAACCCACAACCCACCCTGCATACCGACGTGCTCACACACCTGCACACCAATGCAGTATTTTTAACATGCACCCCCTCATACCCTATATCCTCCACCTTCACACCTTCACACCATGCGTAGCCCGCACCCTTTTACCCACATACCCTAAATTTAGACGTGCGGTATTTTGAAGTCTGCACCGGATACCCCATACCCGGACCTTGCATACCGACATAGTCACAGACCCGGACACCCATACAACCTTGCTCAAAACATACACAGTGCAAAATATTTAAAAATATTAAAAACCAGTATATGTTGTCAGTACACGGAAAAAATGATAATGGGACATCAACGCTTTGACCTAGCGGAATGGCATCCCCTCCTATTTCATAAAAATAGAAGGCAAATAAACTTCAAAGGCACTGAGAAGGCACAGGTCCGTAGGTCTAGGTGGATTGGTAAGTTGGGGCGCTTACCCAGAGGGGGACCTAGGTTCCAATCCCACGGGCTTGCCCATGCACAGACAGTAGCCCAGATCCGATTTCTCTGAGTGGTGCGTCAGATTGATGACGATGGTGCAACCCCTGTGCGTCCGGCGGTCCCCATCTCACGCCGGGTTACCATGTACCGAGACGGTGGAAGTCCTGGAAGCCTTCGTAGATAGTTTGAACCCTACCAGCTGTGCTGGTAGTTACTAAAAATCGTGATTGTAACCATTGCTTCTATATACCAAAAAAAAAAAAAAAAAAAAAAAAAAAAAAAAATCCATCATTCTGGAACAGGATTACCGTTGTGGCATCAACATTCTCCCAAAGTAAAATCATTAACTTCCAAAGAGCAGAAAGTAACGATGACGAAGAGATAACGACTACATAAAAAACACATAATAAATTGAATAACATCATTTTTTTTTTAAGACTATAGAAGACCCCATTCTTCCTTGTTGAGAAGAACCACCACTTATACTTTTAGCATAGAAAAACAAAAATGCTAGATTGTTACCATTAGATGCTTACCTGGCCTTCCTGGGTTCAGATTAGCCACGCAGTGCACACTCTGCTTCACCTATTTTTTTTAACTCTTCTAAACGAGCATGGGCCTCCTGTAACGGAAAAAAAGGGATATCACATGGATAATCCTTAATGTTCGTATTTATAAATCATTTCTTGGCAGCAATAGTATTGATGTACATAATATACAGTTTAAATAGCATCTCTATTGCAACATTATACATCTTTAGTTTAATTCTTCAAACATGTTTTCAAAAATATATTTTTCGTTTCCCTTTTATCAAATATATTTTTCATCTTCTTCAAACTGCACCCACAATCAACTCATTTTATATCAATGCCTTCAAAAATTTAAATTTTGTGAAGATGAAATTCAACACTACGAATGGCTAAAATATTTGCTTAGCCATTTGCTGCCCAACTTTTATATCCAAAAATATATTATCTATAACCATCTCACAATTTCTTAATATTATTCTGAGATATTATTTTCATTGTTATTTTTTTATTTTATTTGAGGGCTTAGGCCCACTTCTTGTTAACACTTGTGATATTTGCTTTTGTTTTCCCATATCAATATCCCTTTGTGTTTCTTTTTCTCTTTGTTTTTGCTTCTTGGATTTTTCTCTTTTTTTCATTCTCAGCAATACTTTCATCTTCATCAATCTCTTTAATCTTCTCACACTGCTCATAGTAAGACTTATCATATTTAGGTTAGCCTTGTTATGAAGAATCTGAAGTGCAAGGAATAACCTCAAAACACAATCTTCTTTATATTTCCATGGAGACTTTAAAGTGCAAGCATGCTCTTCTATAGCAATTACCTTCTTAGTTTACCCTAAAAACCCTAAATTGTTATGGGTTTCTGCCAATCTCATTTCTATATTATTCTACTCTTGAAACCTTAAAGTGCAAAGGATAACATGTTCACCACCTTCAATTTTATTACCTGAAGAGAAGTCTATACTACTAGAGGAAAATTAAGATGATTTACACGGAATAAACTTGACCTTTTTTGTTGTCTTTGTTTTGAGTTTTATCTCCACATCTTCTTTTGCACCTTTAACTCCTTCTAAACTTACCAGTTGATATTGTCAATAGGATTTATTTACCTCTTCTTTTGGAGTGAAACATCCATGATTTGATCTAGCTTATATTATTGTATGATTTCCTTGCTTCGTCTTGAACTTTATCTCATGGCTAGATTTTTTGTCTCTTTCTTCATGTGTCCAATCTCAAAATAATTGTGGCAACAAAATGCAATAATTTCATAATCTAATTGTTGATCCCATTCTCTTCATTCAGATTTAATCTTAATGAATTGTGGCAAAGGTTTTGAAATATCCATAGCAACACATATTCGATTATATATAGCATGCTTTCGCTCCATTGTTGTTGGTCCTTCCTTGATGAATTCCCTTGGGTATTTCTAATATTTTTCAAAACATCTTTATTTATAAACTGATATGGAAGTCCAAAAAGCCTAAACCACACTGGAAGCTTCTTAATAGTTTTTGTCTCTACGAAAAAAATTTCATTCCATGGCCTCAAATAAAGTGCATCTCTTCCCCTAAACCATGGGTCACCAACCATTATTTTATCCCTAATTTTTGAACTAGAAAAGATGATGAGGAAAAAACCTTTAGGAAGAAAAGTCACAAAATAATTTGAATTCAATCCCCACTTCCACTTGATCCATTTTGAATCTCCAAAAACCCTGGCCATGATCTATGGAACTTACATATTAGCCCTCTACTTTTAAGAACCATTATATCATTCTCAATCATCTCATGTTTGATACTTACGTTTGGTGTCTCATCTTCTACCTGGATCAAACTTACCATGTATTTTATCTTCCACTTATCTCTAGCTAGGGCTTTCATACTTCCAACTAGGAAATTTTTATTTCTAGCTAAGGCATCTTGAATTCCCATAAGGGATTTAAAAAATGACTTTCCTTCCATAATAGCTAATGAGGCTTGCACTCTTCTTGGTTTGCACTCTCTTTTTGCTTGCAATCACTCTTGCTTCGATATTGCACTCTCTCTTGCCTCACACTTGCTCTAGGCTTGCGCTCCCTCCTGGCTCACAATTACCCGTGTCTCTTATTTTTATTGGTATTCATTTGCTTCAACATTTAAAAAAAAAAAATATTCCACACATTCGTGGTAAGGGTTTGAAGCATTAATGCACTTTGTATGAATCTATCACTCTTTTGTCATGATTGAATCCCGACTTGCACTCCCTCTTAGTTTGCACTCCCTTTTAGTTCACACTCTCTCCTTCCTTGCACTCTCTCATGCCTTGCACTCACTCCCAGCTTGCACTCCCTCTTGGATCATAATTTCCCTTATCTCTTATTTTTATTAGTGTTCCTTGGATTCAACAATTTTTTGGAAACAAATTTTCACAAATTCATGGTAAGGATTTGAAGCATTGATGCACTTTGGATGAACCTGCCGCTCTTCTGCCATGACTAAATCTTGGCTCTCACTCCCTCTTGGTTCATATTCCTTCTTTGATCTCATTCACTCTTGACTTGCACACTCACTCCCAGCTTGCACTTGCACTCGCGGCTACACTTACTCCTAGCTTATGTTTGCACTCACTTTTAGCTGCACTTACTCACACTTGCTACTACACTTACTCTAATATCACTCTCCAAATTATTGTTGCACTTGCTACTGGCTCATACTCACACTCATTGCTGCACTTACAATCATTTTGTGCTTACACTTGTAGTTGCACTAACTCATGACTCATGCTCACACTCGTAGCTGCACTGACTCTTGGCTTGTGCTCACACTCACTGCTGTAGTGACTCTTGACTCCAATACCTATATAATTTTTTAACAATGTTCAATTTTGTAATATAAAAATATTTTTATAGTAAGATGTATATTATTTTTATAAAGTAGCATTAGCTCAACTGGTTATATTTCTCAATATTTTGAGTAGACCAAGGTTCGAATCTTGCCAAACAAGACATGGATAATATCCAAGATTTTTTGTAATACCATACCACTATGTGGTGATGATGTAATACGGGTGGGGCTTGTTTCAATACCATATAACCTATTAAAAAAAATGTATATTATTTTTATTAAATAGTATTAGTTTAAATTTTTTTAAAAAGGATTTGAAATTTTTATATTAAAACAAAATTATTTACAAGTTGCATAGAGATTCCTATCTAAAGTAAATATTTTAGATATTTAAATAATAAATTTAGGTTTGAATATTATCAAAAGGTAAATATGTAATAACCAAGTTTTAATACCATTGTAAGTCAATTATATAATATGAATGGAACCTCTTTTAATCCATATAGCTAATAATATATATATATATATATATATATATATATATATATATATATATATATATATATATATATATATATATATGGGTTAGGTGGATTGGTAGTTACTTGTTTGGCTAGGCACTTACCAAGAAGAGACTTGGGTTCAAACCTTGGGGGTGTCAATTTGCAAAGGTAGTAGTCTGCTCTAAATCCTGTGCGTTCCAGGACAAACGATGATGGTCTCTTCTTGTGGTTTGAACCCTATGCTTGTCGGTTACTAAAAATAGTGTGATTGTAACCAACTCTCCTATGTATCTAATATATATATATATATATATATATATATATATATATATATATATATATATATATATCCCCAACTATATTTTTTCAATGAGTTTACACAAATTTTTATGAGGGGTCTCGATCCCCTCATACTGAGTGGGGTTTGAACCTTGGACCTCTTAAAGAGAGTCCAAAGCCTTTACTATTGTGGTAAGATTACATCTTTGGATCTAACCATATTACTTTTGTAATTAAGGATGTATTTTTAGGCACAATTTGAGCTTTGGTCTACTTTTTGAAGCATTGTTTTTAATAGGGTGACCTCTAATCCTTTGGGTAGAGGTAAAGTCAACGAGATAGTCAATCTAGAGAATTAAATTAGGACAAACCACTAGAAAGCACTCAACCACTTACAATCAACCTATTCCTTTTGGATAAATGTTAGGGTACAACGTATGTGTTTGAAAGGGGTCCCACTTCCTTTGTATCAAAGTTTGAACTTAGGTTTCATGGATGAAAACTTAAATACATACCACTATGGACTTAAAATTTTAGGATAAAGCAAGTATTTTTGAAAGGGGTATTGATCTCCTTGTACTAAGGTTTGAACTTAGGTCTTCTAAATGAAAACTCAAAGACAACACTACAACATCTTTCATTATCTTTCATTGTACAACAAAATTTTAAATGGTTTTTACTATCTTTTGTTAATTTATGTAACAACCCCTGTTTTCACTACTCATCCACTCAAATTATATATATATATATATATATATATATATATATATATATATATATATATATATTTTTTTTTTGTCTTTCATGAGGCAAGGAGCATAATCATGATCTAAGGTAGAACCATTCCAGTTGGATTGTAACTTATCAAGGAAATAAGCATTAAGAGATATTGAGACTTGATCAAAGTCTCTTTTGAGTAGAAGTGATTAGCTTCTACGAAACTTGCATGCCCCACTAGTATGAGAACACTAGCCAAGCGAAAGGTTTCATCCCATATAAAAGGGAAAATCACCCTGGTCCACCAAGACCAGTATATAGGTGAATGCCTTGAAGATGGAAATCCATGAACTAACCTTACCAATGGTTATTCATAGATCTTAGATCCAATCCACATCTCCTTGATTGAATCTATAGGATAACAAATCACTATTTGTGATTAAACTCATAGAATCCATGGAATGTCATCTTAAGCATGATTATGTAACTTTAAATCTCTTAAGACTTATTTGTCCGTTCTTTCCTATAGATATTCAGTTTGCTATTCATAAGAGTCATTTAAAGATAATACTTGTCCATCATGGGAGTACCCCTCCTCATGCACACTTAACTTCTTAGCTTTAGAATATAAGGTTTGTTTTGGTTTTCAATTCTAGACCATCTTGTCTTCTTATGGGTTTCATCCCACTCCAAATTCCAATGTGATCTAATTTAAACCATCATGAGTGTTTATGAGGTGAATATAAATCAATGATATCCTTTTATGTTAAGATTCATTACATCATAACCTTAGATTTGAAACAACACAGGAGAGATCTATTTAAGAAAGAATTACATTCCATTATGATCAACTTTATAATTACCCACAACCATTGATTACGTAGAGTAAAACTAACTAGTTACATCATTCATAATTATTCAATTTACTCCATAAAGTAAATGGCACAATTGTATAATATTAAATCAATAACATATTAGACATTAAGCATTCATTCTTAGTATCATAATGAACTGCTGAATAAACCACATTGTAGTAATCTATAAACATGCATAACTTTTAACCATCTCATCCACATATATCATTTTATTTTTGAAAGTAAAAGCAATAGGAACAAGAAATAACACATCAAACCACAAAATAGAGTGACACAATGATTTATCCTAGGAACCCTCATGGGGAATAAACCCAACCTCCAAAATATAATTTCTCCTCATAATCATAAACTCAATATATCAAATGTTACAAGTGTATGGGAACCACTATGATTCCCCTTTTATCCAAATATACAAATCCAGGAATACTACTATTCCTGTTCAAATACATGATGCAATTAAGAATTTAACCAATTCCTTCTTCTAAAACACCATGATAATATTTAGATATTTTCCATACTAAGGAGAAGTCCATTTGTTTCTTTCTAATTTAATATGCAATTAAGGATTCTACCGATTCCTTTTTATAAGCTATCTTAGGATTTATAATATCTTGCGTAAGTTTATGATAATCATTGGGTCCATATTTTGGAGATGACTCTTTGAAATTAGAGGGAATTTCATAAATTCCCTAAGCACAAATTCCCCATTCATTCTTTCAAGTTGATAAATGATCAACCAATCCTTCACAAATTAAAGTCCCATACCCTTAATTTAATGAAGCATTCAATAATTTTACACTATTTTCCCATATATTTACCATAATGTCCTTATCAAAATTGGATCGATAACTTCCAACCTAATAGAGATATATTACTCCAAAAGGGTTTCAAAATCTTTAAAACCAAACCTTTTGTTTTAGTTCACAAATTAATCAATATTATCTTATCTTTATTTCATGAATCTTAGCTCCATTAGCCATATAGCAACTATAGTCTCCTCTACATTATATCAAGTTTCTATACTTCTATAGTTGTTTTAGTAAAATTCCCTAAATTACTTCTAACCAATTCAAATTGATTTGAAAGGTAATAAACCAATATTCTAAACAAATCCTCACTAAATTGTATAGTCTTAACATAACTATAATGTTCATTTTCTCAAGGAAGTGGTCTTGAAACCATTAGCTCTATTATAGATTGACTAAGTTTAAGCTAAATTGTTATCCACTTTAATACTATTATGGCAACCCACTAATAGTATTTCTTTATAAGTACTTACCAAAGCAATGACTTCATATTTCCCCTAAATGGGTAGTTTCTCCCTACCCTTACTTGTCCTGAAAGCTATCACTTAGGTATAGCTAACACCAATAGATAAAGTTATTCGATCAGCCTTGGTGTTGTTTTTACCTAAGGATCTTAGTTTCAAAATAAGGGTAAGAGGGATCCACATTTATCCTCGACAATCACAGATCTCTGAGTGAGGTAGATAGGTCTTCGTTGTTTGAACAAGAGCCATTGGAGAAAACTTGATGCTGTTTTCATGGCACCAGTGGCCCAACGACTGTGCACATCCAGTCAATCTATTGGTTAGAGGCAAAAATGTTTAATGCCATCATAGAGATGGTATCTTGAGTGTCACCTAGGTTTCGATAATATCTAGTTGCCAAATTCAACAACCAACTCAGATAATTTCCAATAGGTGTTAAGGTTACTATTGCCAACAACCCTTAAATGCCACACAAAAACCACTTAATGATGACTGTGACAAAGAACAACTAGGTTCCTTTTGAAGGACATCGTTACCACTTGTCATTCATCGCGTAGGATTTTAACTAAGTACTTAACACTTGGTCGATTTCAGGTGGGTAATCCTCACAAGAGTCTCTAAAACAACTATCATATCATTTGGCATCTCTTTACTTTCTTAGGTCCTTCTTCAATAGTGGGATAAAGCCCCATCTAGAGATTGTAAATTCTTTACTTTGTTGTAGTAGGGTAAATCGCTAAAGCCAATCATCGATTCATGATATCACACTTCCGTATTGCCATACATAGGTAGGTCGAGGGAAAGTCCCTTAAATTGTAGATCCCCGATGTGGCTAGGATTATAGAGTGAGTTGTCCAAGACTATCTTCAAGTGTTATGATACGATGTTTCCAAACACATATCAAGCCCATCAAGGCAATCATAGAAATTTGCTCTACCAATTGGAAATGATGATTTGTAGGGTATGAGGTCAGAATAATGTCTTGCTATACCGAAGTTTTTCCAATCAAAGAGATAAAAGGATTAATGTTCCATATGTACCATATCGGAGTGAAATTGGGTTTAAAAGGTACATTCTTACCTATAGAAAATAACTACTAAGAGGCAGTAGTGGAAACTATGCGGGTAGGTGACCACTATGATTTACTTAATGTGATAAGGATAATAGAATGTTTAGATGTTCTTTTACCTCAAGGTAACACATTAAATATCACTTCCTATGTGAAAGACTTACAGTTCCTACCTAGGCCTTTCCGATTATTCTTTAAATCGAGCTTTGGAGATTTAAAGTGGATCTAATTTGGTTTAGATAGAAGTGGATATAATATCTAATCTCAAAATTACCAAAATATAACCATTTTATGATTATAACTAAGTATTAAAAATTTATACATTCTTCCATTTTCTACTTAAACTTGTTACGTAGAGAATGAGGAAAGGTATAACCTTAATCGCTTTTGAAAGTATTCGATATCAAATGATCATTTTCAAGATTCTAAGCCCTTCTTCCTTCAAGTTCCTCTCAAGGCTCCTTAGGCCAAACCTAGTTGATAGAATTTAGGAATCTCTTAGAGGCTGACCCCGATTTTTGGTCCATCCAAGGGTGGAGAGCATACTCCCTAGTCCTCCAAGATTTCCTAGATACCCTTTCTTCACAAAATATCCTCTATTTATAGGACACTTCTCCACTCATGGGCCAAATAGTGGCCACATTATAATAATATTAAAAATATGCCTTGGACCCATTATGACTCATCATGTCTTGTATAGTATAACCAAAAGTAGAAAAAGGGTCCACTAGAGATAAGGTGAGTGTCCTTATTTTTGTTTTGTGTCCTTTCTCATGGGGACAAATATAAAACTAATACTATTAAGGCATAGAATGGATACAAAGTTAGAACTATTATTGATAGGATAAGAGATCTCCCTTTTAATTTCCACCAATATAGGGAAGCCATATGGGTATTTCCCAATGGATAGGATAGTTCATATAATATTTAACAATCCTATAGTCCTTTTAAGTCCCATCTAAATTGGGTCCACTAGGTTGTTTACACATAATTTACTATATTGTTATAATTTTGCAAAAGATAATTCCTCAAATTTATCTTTCACAAGACCTCATAATTAGTTTCTAATTAATTATCTTCTCTAAAAGATAATTAATATTTTCCTATCCTTCATAAAATTATTTTATTAGAATTTTTGTAGGATTCTTTAGGGTCTATGCCCCTTTTATCAGGCATTAATTGATCCCATGATCAATTAATATTATTTTGATAAGGTTCAAAGGGTGACGGGTCATGACATACACCCCCCTTAGATTAAACACAGTCCTCTATGTTTGAACAATTACCTTAATGAAAATATGTATCTAGCAAGGCTAGAATTCATCCTGCTATTTTACAATTTTGAGACATCAGATTTTTCTTTCTTCCAGCACCTCAATCTTGATGGTAAGCTTCATCTTCCATCCATGAGAGTACCTGGACCTGCAAAAATGCAAAATATCAGTAGTACCATGTCCTTATAAACAATATAACATCCATTTTGCATAACAAAAAGTATTGAAAACATCATCAAAACATAATCTCATCACAAATATTATAGTTTTAAACCATCTATTACTGCACAAATACTGAATTTAAAGCACTACAATAATAGAATTTGCAAAATGGTGTTATAGAGATATCATGAAATTATGCATTTGTACCTTATTAGACATAAAAAGTCTTATTAATTTTATCAAAACTCCCACCAAGGAGTATCACAGTATAATTTTGTTAACCCCTAACATGAGTTAACCTGATAAAATCAAGTGTTAACAAAGACACATCATAATTTTAGAATCTCTATTTAGGATATCCACATATATCCTAATATGCATTTTGACAACTTTCTTGCCAATACCAGAGCATCCACCCAGATGTCTCCTGGTTTATATCATCATGGAGAAGTCCCATACCTTCTCCAAGAATGGACACCAATCCATTCTTCAAATTCATTTAGTGTTCTTTTAATTAAATAAGTTTACTTTATGAATACAAACAAAATCTACATTCATAAGCTACTCTGAGTTTCATGATAGAAAACTTTAAGTTCACACAATATTTCATTTTTATACCAGGAATATATAATTCAAATGATTTCTAATTACAATTGGCCAAATCCCTTGGCATACTAATACATATAGCTCCTAGAGTAGTGGCTTCAGATCTCAAGGTTGTTCTTCCTCGGATCTTTCACCCATCGGGTCCATACCTACATTACCAGTTTGAGAATCTATTGGAGAAACTGCTCGAGAAGTAGCTTGGGTTCTATTCCGACCAGTTGCCTGAGTTGCTCGAGTTGTATTTCCCTATTCACGTTGTCCCTCAGTAGCTGGTTGCGATGGAAGAAGTAACCCATGGCTTATAAGTGCATCCATACAAGAAGTCAAGAATGTAGCTCTGTAGATATCCCTTTCATGGCATAATTGTGCATTTTCTGCTTGCAAGGCTATCACTATTGTATCTCTCCAGTAGTGCATTTGTGTTAACTCTAATCGAAACCTCTCTCGCTCTGAGATGGCAGCTTCTTTCTCAGTCTCCAACTTAAACCTTTGTTGTGCCCATTTGTCTACTAACTTCAACTGTTGAATCTCTAATAGTCGAATTTGCTTCTTCAGTGCCTCCACTTCGTGTTGCACTTTTCTCATAGGTTCATCTTCTCCTATGTTGGATGGTCCAGCTCCTGTGTCCAACCATTGGTGTACACATATTTTGGAAGATTCTTCCTTATTTCTCTTCCTAGATGAGTGCTCCTCCTTCATAGCCTTAGTTATTTCTCTACTATTATTTTCCTCACTAGAATATTCCTCTTGGCGTTGTCATTGTGCGGCCCACCAAATATCGTAGTCAGGGGTTGTGCCTGCATCATCCTCCTCTGGTGTCCATATAGCCTCATCAGGCTCTGAAGCTAGTGGTTCCATTGGTGGAGGTATCACGGTTGTTCACCCCTTCCTCGTATAAACCATGGATGGGTCCGGTATCCATTGTATAATACCAAACTATCGCAATACATGAGTATATTGAAAATACTTGTATTGCATACTTGTACGTCCGATCATCCATCTTGCTCATCTCACATGAGCGAGTTGTAAACCATCTTCTGCCCAAACTAGGCCCTCTCTCCAAGGTCTCCAAATAACATCATGGGAGTGCAGATTCTCCCAAATAGAGCGGAATCACTCTCTATTGCCTTCAAGTGGTCTATGGTTAGACCATTCCTTTTTTTATTGCCACCTTAACGCATAGGGCATCTCTGGCCCCATAAATTGGTGTGCATCATAAGGTAGCCCTTGGGGTCTTGCTACCGCTATGTGCTCCCATGCCCAAACTTGTAGCAAAGTGCTACAGTTCAATCCGATTTTCATCGTTGTTCTTAAGTCGAACAACTCTCTGTAGGTTTGGGCCAATAATGTTGGTGCCCATGCATACACCACTAACTCTTCCACTATATCCTGCATGATTCCCAATAAATTCCAAGGAAATCATGCACTTCTTGATTCGAGTAAGATGACACCCGATAAGAGCTCCATTATAACCGCATGCTTATGTGTCAGTCTACCCTACACATAGTGAAGTTCATGCTCTATACGCCCCTTATCGGTGTTCACACTCCTCCATTCTACTTCGAACACTCTTTCCAGAATATACCCCATTTCTGCTTCATTGGCAATGGTTACTGTACGACCTTCTATCGGTATCCGATATATCCTGTATACGTCTTCCAATGTAACAGTCATTTCTCCAGTGGGTAACTGAAATGTCCCTCTACTGGGATCCCATATTTCTACTAGGGCAGATAGATAGCATCTGTCTACATGTATTGGCTCTAGTCGAGCCACTCCTTCAAATCCTACTTCTTTCAACCATTGCCAGTCGCTCACATCCAGCCTATCCCTGGCATTCTGAAAGATCATCCTCAAAGGATACCATGCCCTGATGATATTTAATGGTTAAATTTTTGATGTTTCTATAGGATTTCCACTACTGGTTCTGACATTTTTAGAAGCCATAGCTCAAAGAGTATGTACCAACAGATCGGCTAGCAGGAATAAGATAATTACGAGACACACTATGATGTCCATTCCTAAGACCATTAGTACTAATAGGGTAAACCCTAATACGAGCAATATGATATTCACTGCCATGAATAGTGCTTAGGTTATTTCTGTATCTAAAACTGGGATAAATTCTACACCATTTTATCCATTCTATGATGTTGGAGTTTTACCTCGATTTCATTTGTTGGATAGTATTTCGAGGTCCATTTATTTTTGTAGATTCGTAGATCAATCAAATTGAGTTATTGGGTTCTTCTCCAATTCCCAAGGGAGTAATATTCTTTCGATGTGCATAGAACACATCATCATAACCCACGTGTCCTTCCCTTAATTTGTATCACATCCCATCATCGACCCTTCGATGACTCCAATGGATGATTTCGTACCTTATTTCTCTATTGGTAAAATGTATCTATCGCACGGTACTATTGTTGTAAAGTGTACCCATATTGACTTTATTGTCATATGGTAGAATTACAATTAATTTCGTATCATCTTACTTCTATCTTCGGTATTTGGTTTACACCGGTTTCATATACGTGGTTTTCTACGCTTCAAACAATTGTTGCAAAACTACACTCTAGTTTTCTTATAAGTTATAATACCACATGCATGGCATAGTGGTCAGTTCCCATTTTTAAATATCTTAGCACCCATTATTTCTTTCAACCACCACTCGGGTGGCTGGGTGCATACTTTTCTGAGGAGTTGGGATACTTAGGGAGGTTGGCGGAGCTACATGTGGTGGTGACACTTGGGATTCCAGGGCTTACTTGGTGGAGTTCCCTAATACTCATGTCAGAGATGAGTCTAGTGAGATTTGGGGGATTTACATACTTAGATGTGAGGTTTCACCATCCTTGTTCTCCTCCAACATAATGGAGTTTCAGGTTCTAGTGTTGTCGGGTGACTTCTTCCGCCATTGCACCATAACCTCTAATTGGAAAATTCCAGAGTGTATTGTAACATTGATCAAAAATGAAAATAAAGAAAACATTATTTTTTTGAACTTCCACTAGTTAGTTTTCGACTAACTTAAATGGTTGAATTTATGTTTGCATATCCTAAGGTTTCACTTCTATTCAGGACTATAGTTATTTAAGTTGTCCAAATTGGTTTGACTATCATAGTTCAAGTGAACCCTTAGTAAATCTGAACCTTTGACTCATACACACTTGAAAATAAGGAGTAAGTAAGTCAAAAGATATAGATGCCGAGTAATTTCCCAAAAGAGTCTAAGGTACACCACTTAAAACCCATGCAGGAGGGTTCACTTAGCTCTTCCACTTTCGAACGACTATGGATCTACTCATGGGGGATAGGAACTCAGATATCATAATCTCAAGCACTTGACCTTGTCCTTACCAAGTGTGCATTGTTTAGAGTTGTGGAATTTATGTTTTGAGTTTTCTCTCATGTTTTGTTTCATGCCCAAATATTTTTCTAACCTAGATCTAACTAGAATCTATTAGTTAGCTTGGGCTCTGATACCAACTATAACAACCCCTGTTGTCACTACTCAACCACTCAATTTTTTATATATTCATATATCTTTCATGAGGCAAGGAACATAATCATGATCTAAGGTAGAACCATTCCATCTGGATTGTAACTTATCAAGGCATATAGCATCAAGAGCTATTGAGACTTGATCAGAGTCTCTTTGAGTAGAAGTGATCAGCTTCTATGAAACCCTCATACCCCACTGGTATGAGAACGTTGGCCAAGCATTAGGTTTCATCCCATATAAAAGGGAAAATCACCCTGGTCCACCAAGACCAGTATATAGGTGAATGCCTTGAAGATGGAAATCCATCATAATGAACTAACCTTATCAATGGTTATTCATAGATCTTAGATCCGATCCACTTCTCCTTGATGGGATCTCTAGGATAACAAATCACTATTCATGATTAAACTCATAGAATCCATGGAATGTCATCTTAAGCATGATTATGTAACTTTAAACCTCTTAAGACTTATTTGTCCATTCTTTCCTTTAGGTATCCAGTTTGCTATTCATAAGAGTCATTTAAAGACAGTACTTGTCCATCATGGGAGTACCCCTCCTCATGCACACTCAACTTCTTAGCTTTAGAATATAAGGTTTGTTTTGGTTTTCAATTCTAGACCAACTTGTCTTCTTGTGGGTTTCATCCCATTCCAAATTCCAATGTGTTCTAATTTAAACCATCATGAGTGTTTATGAGGTGAATATAAATCAATGATGTCCTTTTATGATAAGATTCATTACATCATAACCTTAGATTTGAAACAACACATGAGAGATCTATTTAAGCAAGAATTACATTCCATTATGATCAACTTTATAATTCCACACAACCATTGATTACAAAGAGTAAAACTAACTAGTTGCATCATTCATAATTATCCAATTTAATCCAAAAAGTAAATGGCACAATCACATAATATTAAATCATCAACATATTAGAAATTAAGCATACATTCTTAGCATCATAAATGAACTATTGAATAAATAGTATTCAATGTAAACATTGCAGTAATCTATAAACATGCATAACTTTTAACCATCTCATCCACATATATCATTTTATTTTTGAAAGTAAAAGCAATATGAACAAGAAATAACACATCAAACCATAAAATAGAGTGACACAATGATTTATCTTGGGAACCCTCATGGGGAATAAACCCAACCTCCAAAATATGATTTCTCCTCATATTCATAAACTTAAGATGTCAAATGTTACAAGTGTATGAGGACCACTACGGATCCCTTTTATTCAAATATACAAATCCAGGAATACTACTGTTCTTATTCAAATACATGATGCAATTAAGGATTTACCTAATTCCTTTCTCTAAGACATCATGATAATATTAAGGTATTTTCCATACCAAGGAGAAGTCCATTTGTTCCTTTATAATTTAAGATGCAATTAAGGAATCTATTGATTCCTTTCTCTAAGCCATCTTAGGATTTATAACATCTTGCGTAAGTTTATGATAATCATTGGGTCCATATTTTGGAGATGACTCTTTGACATTAGAGGGAATTTCATAAATTCCCTCAAGAATGAATTCCAAATTCATTCTTTCAAGTTGATAAATGATCAACCTTCACTTCACAAATTAAAGTCCCATACCCTTAATTTTATGAAGCATTCAATAATTTTACACTATTTTCCCATATATTTACCATAATTATCCTTATCAAAATTGGATCCATAAATTCCAACCTAATAGAGATATATTACTCCAAAAGGGTTTCAAAATATTTAAAACCCAACCTTTTGTTTTAGTTCACAACTTAATCAAGATTATCTTATCTTTATTTCATGAATCATAGCTCCATTAGCAATATAAAAACTATAGTCTCCTCTCCCTTATATCAAGTTTCTATACTTCTATAGTTCTTTCAGTAAAATCCCCTAAATTACTTCTAACCAATTCAAATTTATTTGAAAGGTAATAAACCAATATTCTAAACAAATCCTCACTAACCTGTATAGTCTTAACATAACTATAATGTTCATTTTCTCAAAGAAATGGTCTTGAAACCATTAAATTTATTATAGATTGACTAAGTTTAAGCTAAATTGTTATCCACTTTAATACTATTATGGCAAACCACTAATAGTATTTCTTTATAAGTACTTACCAAAGCAATGAATTCATATTATCCCTAAATGGGTAGTTTCTCCCTACCCTTACTTGTCCCGAAAGCTATCACTTAGGTATAGCTAACACCGATAGCTAAAGTTATTCATTCGGCCTTGGTGTTGTTTTTACCAGAGGGTCTTAGTTTTGAAATCAGGGTAAGAAGGATCCACATTTATCCTTGACAATCACAGATCTCCATGTGAGGTAGAGAGATCTTCATTTTTTGAATGAGAGCCATTGGAGCAAACTCGATGCTATTTTCATGGTATTGATGGCCCAACGATCATGCACATCTAGTCAATCTATTTGTTAGAGGCTGTAGTGTTTAATGCCATCGTAGAGATGGTATATTGAGTGCCATCTAGGTTTTGATAATATCTAGTTGCCAAATTCAACAACCAACTCAGTGAATTTCCAACAGGTGTCAAGGTTACTATTGCCAACAACCCTCAAATTCCACACGAAAATCGCTTAACAATGACTACAACAGAGAACAACTAGGTTCATTTTAAAGGACATCATTACTACTTGTCATTTTCCATGTAGGAGTTTAACTAAGTACTTAATACTTCATCAATTTAAAGCAGGTACTCCTCACAAGAGTCTCTACAACAACTATCATGTCATTTGGCATCTCTTTATTTTCCCAGGTCCTTCTTCAACAATGGGATAAAGCCCCATATGGATATTGTAAATTATTTACTTCTATATAGTAGGGTAAATCGCTAAAGCCAATCATCGATTCATGATATCACACTTTCGTATTGCCATACATAGTCAGGCCAAGGGAAAGTCCCTTAAATTGTAGATCCTTGATGCGGCTAGGATTACAGAGTGAGTTGTCCAAGACTATATTCAAGTGTTAAGATATGATGTTTCCAAATATAGATCAAAACCATCAAGGCAATCATAGAAATTTGTTGTACCAATTGGGCACGATGATTTGCAGGGCATGAGGTTGAAATAATGTCCCACTATACCGAAGTTTTTTTAATCGAAGAGATAAAAGGATTAATGTTTGTTAGCAGTTTTGCACTATGCCACATTGGTTTTAAATAAATTGTTGACTGTAATGTAAAAAATTCATGATTTCACATCTTGCTCAGAATGTTTAAAAATATTGCAGTCATTTCAAATTTTTATGTAATTTTTCATTCTGAAAATAGACAGTCTAACCCCAATCATGACTTGGAAATCGACTTCAAATGGATTTGATTGAATCACCCACAAAAAAAAAGGGAAAAAGAGAAAATGAATTTCACCCTAGAAGCCACGGTCGAGAAGCAAAGCAATAGCAAAGAAAGAGAAAAAAATGATTAAATTCATCCAAGTATTTAAAATAATCACGATCGCCCCATTGGAAGGGCGAACATCACGTTCGCTTATTATTGAGGTGAATGCATTCCAAGGGAAGCCAAATGCTAAAGATTAAAGAATGCAATCACATTCACCTCATGGAAGGGGCAAACATCGTGTTCGCCTTTCATTTGGGTGAACACGATTTCAAGATGTACATCGTCGTCGATCCAAAATTTGGGCGACAAGCTCGTTTGCCTCTTTTGGGGATATGGCATTGGAATGTATAATTGGGCAACACAAAAAATTATAATTGATTTTACCTTTGCACCTCAGTGGAGATATGTTTCACCTTTTTCAAGGGGTGAACACATATATTAGGAGTTCCATTCAACGAAAGCATTTGAAGTGGGAGTGATTTTAAATTGTTTCAAATAAAAATCATGTTCACCCCTTGTTTTAGGTGAGTGTTTTTGAAGTTTAAAAGGAAGGGGCGAAGTTGTTTCAAAGAACAATTGCATTCGTTTCTTTAATGGGTGAACGTAATTAAAGCTCTCAGTTCGGGTGAAGGAGATTTTTTGTTAAAAGGTTTCAGTTGCTCATGACACCCGAGAATAAATTATGAAAAACATATGCTAAATTAAATGAAACAAGATTTGATCTTTAATTGCCATCATCTTGGGCAATATTGAAGGTTAATTTTTCTATTGAAGATGTCTTAAATTATTGCTACAATTTAATGTTGGTGGCAAAGTGGAAAGCATTTGTGTAATTTTTAAGAACATCTTCTTGAAGTTTTTACTTTCTCTCTGGAAAATTTTTAATGAGGAGTAAATTATTGAAGCATATTTTTGATTTTCAAGACAATGGAGGTGCCCAGAATTTAATGTCATGGTGATAAAAATGCCTCGTCACTCCAAATAACTTTCGGATCGTGATTTTCAGAAGAAGATTTCCAAGAAATGATGACTCATTATATTTCAATTCATGAACATTGGGTCTTTTCATGTATTTAATGAAAGAGGCGCAAACCTCTATAAATACTAAGAAAATTTCATTGTAAAGAAGGTTGGACATTTTGCAAGAAAAATTTCTAAGTTCTCTGCATCAATAGACAAGACTTGGATTTTGAAATTTGCAAGCATTCTTATGTGTGTGATTTCCTTCTATTTTTGAGCATTTTTGTTTATACTCTTGTTCCTGCTGTTAAGTTTCAAATTCTGCATTCTGAGTTCAAACATTGTTGGTTAGTGGGTAGGTTTTGAAATGTGATCTGGGGGTTGTCTCTACAAAGGTGTGAGTGAAATTCTATTTTTTTCTCTCTTTTATATGTTGTTATAAAACTTGGTGGAATTCTTGCTGCTAGTCTGCCCCAAATCCTACACTCCAGCCTGTGGCCATATTTCCCATTTCTTTCTGCATCTTTTAAATTTCTTTCCTACAACTCTTATCTTAACCAGTGTAGGATCTTAGTAAGGGAACCAACCCTCTCTGGATATTGACATGGAGGACATTTATTTCCTTCGGTATTTCAATGTTGGTCATGTCTAGGGTGCACAAACATCGATTTGTTGATTAGGTAGATATTTGACCAACAAATTTTGGCATGCTTGGTGGGACAAACAATTTTTGTCCTAGTAAGATCCATAGTCGATGGAACAAGTATTATCTCAAGTTGACAAACCCACCAGTGCCAATAGTTTTTAGCACATCTAGTGGGACTCACGATTTCTGTATCGATAGTTCCCATATTTTAAAGGAGCCCGAGTTTGGTGAATCTATGGCTTGATTTTATCTGGAAAAATCACTTGGTGACTCTGTTGAGCTGAAGATCTAGATCTCTTGATCGTGGATGCCTTTTATACTAAAATAAGACACCCCAAAAAAATTAAGGTTTGGTGAGCAACCTTGACCTCACAAGTGGAGAAATAATGTTCACCTGACAACTCCAACTCAGTAGTAAGGACAGTAATCTCTGAGGACCACTGCTATAATGTCACAAGTATGCTATCCTAGTTAGGATGATCTTGACACTCTGAATATCCAAAGTCAGCATGAGATTCCCAAAAGTGCCTTGAATATCCTAAAAAAATACAATGGTACTGAAGGAATGGCCTGAGAGAACATCAAATATGTTGTTGCTTTAGCAACCCTTCATTGCATAGCCCACGAGGATGTCATGATCAGACTTTTGGTCTTGTATTTGGAAGGAAGGGCACTACAGTGGTACAAAATGCTCAGGCATAAGAGCATTTGCTCATGGGTGAACTTGGCAAGAGCACTAGTTGACATATTTGATGGCTCTAAAGACCCCCTTCAACTCCTGATGCACCTCTTCACCATCATGAGATCACCTCTAAAGAGCATCACAAAATTCAATATCCGATTTTGGAGGAGTTGGAGGAGAATTCCAGAGAAGATCCAGCCGAAACCCGGACAACCCCACCTCTACTATATTTGGGCTCTTCACCTGAACATAGGCCTCCTCCTACTGCAATCTGGGGAACAAAGAGTCCCTCAAATATTTCAATAAGCAGTACAAGTAGAGCATCTCCTGATACAATCAGGAAAACTAAAATGGAGGGAAACCACATTTTGATCACTCTCTCCAACAGTTGTTGGTACCATATGTCTTGCAAAATATTCATAATGGAAGATTACTAAAATTGTGCAGATACCTATAATGTAGTTGTGTGGAGCACAAGAGGCGAATCTCGTCCAGGGTCAATGAAGGGAATATGCAAGCACTACTCTAGCAATGAAAAATCTAGTTGCTTACATCCTCCATCAGAAGATGGAGCAAGAAGAGGTGGATGTCTCACAATATCGATAGAAAGAATATGCAAGCACTACTCCAACAATGAACAATATGGTTGCTTGCAATTTCTATCATGAGCCGGACCAAGAAGATGAACAGGCTCAAGAGGTTGATTCTAAGAGTGAAGAAGGCACAATTTTGCACCCTTTTTGTGTCCCAATAAGCATGCCTCATCAGGAGGTTGATTTTGATGAGATCTTGATAGAAGGGCTATCACCAAAAAATATTGCTATCACACCAAAGTATTAGAGGAGCATGTACCTAAGAGCTCGCAACCAGTGGACTCTCAAAAGTGGCAATATTGGGGCCAACCATCACCGCAACCAATACTCGAAGAAGGCTCCCATATGATAAATATTTTTTCAATATTATTTAGTAATTGTATAAGTACTCATATGCATGATAACCTGCCATATTGTAGTTGGATTGCAACCTGGCAAACCTTGGTTTGAGGACAACCAAACTTCAAAGATTTCCTAAAGTACAATCAGATCTGGTCCAAAAACTACAGATTCACCGAATAAGCACCCAAATCTAGGTTTGTGGTGGTGGCATCCCAATCATGTCGTATATTTTTGTAAACTATGTATATATTTGTTTTACATTTTCTTAAAAAGAAAAGAAAAAAAACTATATATATGTATAGGTAAAAAGAAGAAAAAATAATATATATTTTTAATTAAAACATGGTCACCCCAGGGATGGGTGAACGTAGGGCAACCAAGATTTAGACCTAAGAAAAAAAAAGTATTTTTTAAGAAAAACTTTAGGGAATTTTTTTTTAGAAAAAAAAATAAAAATCGCTTGCCCCATTGAAGGGGCGAACCTTTTAAATTTAATATAAAAAAAAAACTTTTGAAAAGAAAAAAAAACCAAAGGGGACGATCGCCCTAAGGTCGGGCGAATGTCTTGTTCACCCACCTTAGGGGCGATCATAATAAAATTAAAAGAAAATAATAAAAGTATAATAAAAAAAAGGGAAAAAAATATTATATATATATATATATATATATATATATATATATATATATATATATATATATACAACAATAAAACTAAAAAAGAAGAAGCATGCTTTGAAATTTATTAAAGCAATTTAAAAATAAAAATAAAAGGAGGAGGATGTATATGGTGTCGTCAAATGCATTCAAGATTTTTCAAAGGCGCCCAAAAAAGAGAAAGATGTTTTCTCAAAAAGGGAGGAGAGTTTTTTTTAGAAAATCTATTTTTCTAAAGGAAAAGGCGAAGAAGGCAAGGAAAATTTTTATAAAAGGAGAGCCTTCACCCCAAATTCATTGAAAGCACTCTGAAGGAGAAGCAGATTTTAGTAAGCAAACATTCCCTTTGATTTTCGAAATGCAGTGCGGATATATTGCCCCTCTCAAGACATGGCAATTATTGGAAAGTATGCAGGCTGGCGAAAGTTTTCTTTTTTGAGGGAGCAAAAGAAGCATTTAATTGGTTCAAGTGGCCGATTTATTTGTTCAAAGTAATGTTTTGTAGCCAGGGCACAATTTACGACATAGTTATGCGGCAAAGAGAGACAATTTTTCCAAGGTTAATTTGGTGGTGGATCAGAGGATACGTCGGGATACATTGGGAATAGGCCCGACGAGTGCATCAAGACTCATTTGTTTTCAAGGGCATCCAAGTAACTCAACATTTATTGCGGTGGTTGAAGAAGAGACTCCTGAGGAGGAAGAGCAACAATATGTGTTTAAACGAAGATCGCTACGAACAAGAAAAAAATTGAAGAAGCACCCGTCTCAAAGAAGCAAGTGATGTACAATAGGTGCCACCATTTTACAAGGCGACAAAGAGACAAAGGAATGGTTCTATCACTATTTCTTCAGGTGATATTGTAGTTACTATGACTGTTGTAAATTTCATTGTTTTAGCGACAATTGTTAATGCTCCCATGGTGACTGAGGTTCCAACAGAGGTGGCACAAATATTTTTGATGGTCCAAGGACAAGAGGAAGACCAACTATTGGAATCACCCCAAGAGAAGGTCATGGTGGCCCAAATAAATACTAAAGAGGACGCATTGGAGCAGCAAGAAGAAGATTTTGTGTAGTTCCCTCTATCACCATATCACGTGGAACTCATGCCCGAAGGTACGTATTTACTTCCCTCTTCTTCTCCTTATTTATTGAAGTATGTAGTAATTTCTTTTGATTCATTACCAGTAGTCTCTATATCCATTTCTCCATATTTTGGTATACCCTTTGTATCTATTCCACATTATTCTTCTTTCCCTGAAGTTACTATTGCTCCATATTCTGTTCCCTTTTTTTCGTCCTCCCTTTCTTTTAGTTCATATGTGTTAGGATTGAATCCATTTTTACGTCCATCCCCATCTATCAATTCTGCCATTTCTACCAAAGCTATAAGTACACAAGTACCTCCTAGAGCAAGAATAACTATAGTTATAACCGATCCACCCATCCATTCCACAATTTCTATCCCACCACTTTTAACCACTACATCAGTTTCACATCCTAACCGCTCTGAAGCCCTCATTCCCTATACCCCATTTTTGGAATTGCAAACATTGCTAGACATTCAAGTGGCGTCCAAGCAATCTGATGTAGAGAAAATCAATCGGGCCCACTTGAGTTCATCATAGTGGCTAAAGAGCAAATTGTAAAAGGAGGCTCTCGCACCAGCATGTCCTCTTAAGAAAGTTGCTTTTGATCCCATTGCAATGGAGGCTCATATCACCAAGATCACTCTGTTGGTTTAGAAACCTTAGGGAGAATTGTTGCCGAGCGATATTATTTTTGAGACCATCACAGAAGACCTCACAAGGATTGATCCTATGAAAAATATGGACAATATTCAGGTGGACATGAGTTCAGTTTACCTTCACGGTGAACATTATAAACAAAAGTATTTTGATCAGACTGACAAGATCATTGAGCTCAAAACTACCTTGGCTAAGAGCCAAGAACAGGAGGAACATACATCTATAGAGAATGAACATTTGTGACGATAGGTAGGCATGCACTTGAAGGAAAGAGATGTAGCACGCATTGAGATGAACAACCTGCGCCAAAAACTAGAGGTCGTCCAGAGCCAGTTGGTAGAAAAAGCTATTCAAGCTACATGATTTTCTTGTGAAAGCATCAAAGAAATGCATCTTCATTCTACGTAGAATTATGCAAAGTTGACCTCAAAAGTAGTTCTAGTATTGTACTACCTATGGGCAGCCAGTATCCACAAGAACAATTGGAAGCAACTTGAAAGTATTTTGTTGAAGATACCTCATAGATTGATGCATGGGAGGAGCCCATCACAAATATTCAGGTCTTTCCCTTTATGCAGAAGTACCCTCATATGGATCTTTCTCTTTTTGAGTTAGCCTAGTGAGTGAGGCACCTCAGTTTGGATGATATTCAAAATTTGCACTTCATGCATAAGTCACTCATAAATCCTTCATTGTGGACTATCGAGGCTTGGAAGGCAACAATTACAGTCTATGAGGTTACCTCTGAGAGCCTCAAGGAACAGGAGGAATAAGCAACAACAAAAAATGAAGCAGCAGTGAAGGCCACTGAAGAAGAAGAGCGAGTTGAAATACTCCATGTAGCAGCTAAAGCTGAAGCTATTAAGGAAGTCAAGGAAGAGAAGAGCCGAAAGGCATCTACATCAAAGACACCAACCAGAGAAGATGGTAAGAAGACTCATGATCACCCAATGGACTAAGGCTTGGGATCATTTGCATCCATGCAAGCTAGATACCCCAAGAGCCACCAGAAATATTGGTAGTTTTACACTATGCCACATTGGTTTAATAAATTGCTGACTATAATGTAAAAAAATCATGATTTCACATCTTGCTTAGAATGTTTAAAAACATTGCAATCATTTCAAATTTTATGTAATTTTTCATTCTGAAAATAAACAGTCTAACCCCAATCATGGTTTGGAAATCGACTTCAAATGGATTTGATTGAATCACCCACAGAAAAAAAGGGAAGAAGAGAAAATGAATTTCACCCTAGAAGCCATGGTCGAGAAGCAAAGAAGCAACAAAAAAGAGGAAAAAATGATAAAATTCAATCGAGTATTAGAACATAATCACGATCACCCCATTGGAAGGGTGAATGCCACATTCATCTATTATTGAGGCGAACGCGTTCCAAGGGAAGTCGAGAACTGAAGATCAAATAATGCAATCACGTTCACCTCATGGAAGGGGTCAACATCATGTTTACCTTTCATTTGGGCGAACACGATTTCAAGATGTACATCATCGTCGATCCAAAATTTAGGCAACAAGATCGTTCGCCACTTTTGGGGGCGAATGATGTGATTGGGGCGAATAACATTGGAATGTATAATTGGGCAACAAATAAAATTAAAATTAATTTTAATTTTGCACCTCGACGGAGATATGTTTCACCTTTTTCAAGGGGTGAACACATATATTAGGAGTTCCATTTGACGAAAGCATTTGAAGTGGGAGTGATTTTAAATTATTTCAAATAAAAATCATGTTCACCCCTTGTTTCAAGTGAGTGTTGTTGAAGTTTAAAAAGAAGGGGCAGAGTTGTTTTGAAGAAAAATTACATTCGTTTCTTGATGCAGGAGCATCCGGAGGTGGAAGAGCAATCTTGCATCACCCAAAAATATTTTTTTCTCTAAGTGCCAAAGCTATCGCGATATCGCGACACTTTTTGAGAAAAGGCGCCAAGGGGCCAAACTGTCGCGATATCGCGACACTTTTTGAGAAAAGGGGCCAAGGTGCAAAGTGGTCACGAAATCGCGACATTTTCGAAGCAAAGGGGCCAAGGCGCAAAGTGGTCGCGAAATCGCGACACTTTCGGAAGCAAAGGCTCAAAGGCGCAAAGTGGTCGCGAAATCGTGACACTTTCAGAAGCAAAGGCTCAAGGCACAAAGTGGTCACGAAATCGTGACACTTTCGGAAGCAAAGGCTCAAGGCGCAAAGTGGTCACGAAATCGTGACACTTTCGGAAGCAAAGGCTCAAGGCGCAAAGTGGTCACGAAATCGTGACACTTTCAGAAGCAAAGGCTCAAGGCGCAAAGTGGTCGCGAAATCGTGACACTTTCAGAAGCAAAGGCTCAAGGCGCAAAGTGGTCGCGAAATCGTGACACTTTCGAAAGCAAAGGCTCAAGGCGCAAAGTGGTCGTGAAATCGTGACACTTTCGGAGCAAAGGCTCCAAGGCGCAAAGTGGTCACGAAATCGTGACACTTTCAGAGCAAAGGCGCCAGGCAAAGTGGTCACGAAATCGTGACACTTTCAGAGCAAAGGCGCCAAGGTGCAAAGTGGTCACGAAATCGTGACACTTTTGGAGCAAAGGCACCAAGGGGCAAAGTGGTCGCGAAATCGTGACACTTTCTGAGAAAAGGCACCAAGGGACAAAGCTGTCGTGAAATCGTGACACATTTCGTAAAGAAGCACCAAGGGGAGCAGTTGTCGTGAAATCATGACCCGAAGGCAGAAGACAAGTACGGAAGACTAAGACGTCGCGATTTCATGACGTGTCACGAAATCGCGGCCCGAAGGAGAAAATAGAAGCCGAACGCCAAAACGTCGCGATATCGCGACCGAAGAGGAGAGAGAGAGTAAGGAAGCAAAAACGTCGCGATATCGCGACAGAACGCTCACGACTCCAGACAGGCCGACGGTTGCAGAGGCCATTGCAGAAGGGCACGTGGCAGCAAATTATAGGTGGCCATAGAGCACTAGGCGGTTACAGAGGCCATTGCAGAAGGGCATGCGGCAACAAATTACAGATGGCTATAGAGCACTCCTATGAATGATGACCCGACGGGTGGATGGACAGGCGGCTACAGGGCACTCCGCCATCCCATGCCATGATGATTGAAGACACTTGGCAGCAATATGCAGGCAATGATAGAACATTCATGCGTGCGGTTACAGGAACCCCGCATTCCGTGTAATGATGTCCGAAGGGGGTCGGGTCGGTTATAAAAGGCAATGCATACATTGTAAAAAGGGTTGGCCATTTGGTATCTTCTGGAATTTGAATTTGAAAGCTATTAATGAAAAGTTGTTGATTTTTTTGTGTCTTATTCTAGTTCTCTCAAGTGGTATCGAGCTGAAGGTTCTGAGTGCGCGAACCGATCGCCGACAGTGAGGCAGTTTGCGCCAGGATTGTGGTTGTGGGTTGTGAGGAAGTGAGCAGGATGCCTCCGCGAAGGAACCATGGTGGTGTGAGGAATAGGGGAGCAGAGGTCGATCTTAGAGCCTTGCAGAGGCAAGTTCAAGCCCTGCAGGAGGAAATCAGAAGAGGAGTTGAGCCAAGAAGGGAGGAACCCAGTGAAGATGAAGTTTGGGAAGAAGAGGGTCCATCTGATGAGGAAGAAGCGTTGGATCCAGCAGAGGCTAGGTTGTATAGGGCCATATCCCAGATCGGGAAGAAGCCGAAGTTTGATGTCTCCACCTATTCTGGGAATCTCAATCCCGAGGAGTTGATAGATTGGATCAACGACATGGAGGAATACTTCGAGTATGAGGAGATCTCAGACCCAAATCGGATCAGGTTCGCAAAAACAAAGTTGAAGGGACATGCTAGCATCTGGTGGAAAGGAGTACAACTAGAAAGGAACAGGAGGGGAAAGGAAAAGATCACCAGGTGGGATAGGATGGTGGAGAAATTGAAGAGGCAATTCATCCCCACGGATTATGAGTTGGATCTGTTGAGGAAGATGCAGAGTCTTAGACAGGCAAGTAAATCTGTCAAGGAGTACACGGAGGAGTTCTATCAAATCTCGATTAGAACCGGCCATTCTGAGGCGAATAAGGAGAAAGTCGCACGCTACATCAATGGATTGAGAACCAGCATCCAAGAAGAGCTGAGTCTGGTTCGGATGAGCACGGTTGAGGATGCATACCAGCTTGCATTAAAAGTGGAAGAGAAACTGAATAGGAGATTTGATGGTAAGCAGAGAGGAAAGGATCATGGTGGAAGAGCTAGTGGAAGGACCAGTGGAGGAAGATACAGAGATCTGGGGAAGACTGGTGAAGCAAGCAGTAGCCAAAACCAGAAAGAAGAGAAGGAGGAGAATAACCAACGCCCACGCAATCAAAACAACAACTACCCGAGAGGAAGAGGTAGGCCTAGGCGTGGGTTTGGAAGAGGTGTCTTTCGAGGAACCTGCTTCAACTACGAGAAGAAGAAGGACATCGGGCATACAACTGCCCATAGCAACAAGAAAGGCCAAATTGAAGACCCGAGGGTCGTGCCCGAGCCGCTGTAGCATATGAAGGTGTCGAATCTGAGCACTCTGAGGAGGCAGAACGAGGAGAAGCGATGATCATCCGAAGAGTCTTGTTGAATGAAGAAAAGAAGGCAGACCAGAGGAACAACCTATTTCGCACAAGATGCAAGTGCACAGGCAAGGTCTGTAACATCATCATCGATAATGGAAGCACTGATAACCTGGTCTCTGAGGAGATGGTTGCCAAGTTGCAGCTGGAGAGAAGAAAACACCCGCATCCTTATCGGATTGCATGGTTACAAAAGGACCATCGGGTGCTGGTCAATGAGCAATGCCTGGTGAAGTTCAACATTGGAACTTACCGTGATGAGGTCCTTTGTGACATCCTGCCTATGGATGCATGTCACATGTTGCTTGGGAGACCATGGCAGTTTGATCGAAGTGTTGTACATGATGGTCGAGCCAATACATATTCCTTGTCAAAAAATGGAGTTCGCCACAAGTTGAAACCCCCGAAGGAGGCGGATGAGAAGGTATGCAGCAAGTGCACGAGTCCTGTCTAGTTGATGGAAGAAGATTTTTAGATGGCCTGAAGCCGGATCATATGTGCTATGCAATAATCCCTAGGGTTAGGGAAGAAGAATGCAAGGAAACCCCAGTGGAAGTCATGGGTCTGTTAGAGGAGTTTCCAGATATCATTTCTGATAATGTACCCGAGGGTTTACCCCCAGTAAGGAAGATCAGCCACCATATAGATTTGGTGCCAGGATCGAGCTTGCCGAATAAAGCTGCACACAGAATGACTCCTATGGAAACTGAGGAGCTGAATAGGCAAGTTCAAGAGCTGCTAAAGAAGGGGTTGATTAGGGAGAGTCTTAGCCCATGTGCAGTACCTACAGTACTAGCACCCAAGAAGGATGGGGAGTGGAGAATGTGCACAGACTCTCGGGCAATTAACAAGATCACTATCAAATACAGATTCCCACTACCAAGGATGGATGATATCATGGACTGCTTGAGTGGAGCCGAGTACTTCACGAAGATTGACCTGAAAAGTGGTTACCATCAGATCCGCATTAGAGAAGGGGATGAGTGGAAGACAACCTTCAAAACCAGAGAGGGGTCGTATGAGTGGTTGGTCATGCCATTTGGGCTAACCAATGCACCGAGTACCTTCATGCGGTTAATGAATGAAGTCCTAAAGGAATTTCTAGGCAAATTTGTTATTGTCTACTTGGATGATATCTTGATTTTTAGCAGAACCCTGGAGGAACACCTGATGCACATCAGGAGGGTTTTTGAGAAACTGCGGGAGGAGCAATTGCCGATAAATCGAAAGTGTAACTTCGTGAAGAGGGAGTTAGTATACCTGGGATTTGTTATCTCAGTAGATGGTCTCAAAATGGACCCCAAAAAGGTGAAGGCTATCATAGAATGGCCTGCTCCAAGAAGCATGACTGAGGTGAGATCGTTTCACGGTCTGGCCAGCTTCTACAGAAAGTTCATTAGAAACTTCAGCAGTATTTGCGCATCCCTTACGGAGACAATGAGGGGGAACAAGAAGGAATTCAAGTGGACAATCGAGAGCAGACAAAAGCTTTGCTATGCTGAAGAAGAAGGTCACAGAGCAACCTGTCTTAGCACTTCCAGATTTTAACAAGGTGTTTCAGGTAGACTGTGATGCGAGTGGTAGTGCCATAGGGGCCGTATTGAGCCAAGAGGGTAAGCCTATTGCTTATTTTAGTGAGAAGCTCAACGATGCCAGGAAGAAGTATTCGGTATATGATCAGGAGTTCTATGCCATAGTTCAGGCTCTAAAGAAATGGAGGCATTATTTGTTGCCAAAGGAGTTTGTTCTTTATACTGATCATCAGGCACTACAATATATTAACAGTCAAGGAAAGTTAAATCAGAGGCACCTGAAATGGGTGGAGTTCCTGCAGAGCTACACCTTTGTGCTGAAGCACCGGAGTGGGAGATCCAACAGAGTTGCGGATGCCTTGAGTAGGAGGCAATGTTTATTGATGGAGATGAAGGTGGAGGTTGTAGGGTTTGCTGAGCTCAAGGGTTTATACCCTGTAGACCCCGACTTCGCAGAAGCTTGGAAAGCCTGCACTGCGCCTGTTACTTTGGACAGGACTAAGTGGTTAAATTTTTTGATTCAAGATGGAATGTTGTTCAGGGGGAACCAATTATGCATTTCGAGGAGCTCAATGAGGGAGAATCTCATCAAGGAAAAGCACAGTGGAGGTTTAGTTGGACACTTTGGTCGAGACAAGACCATTTCCCTTGTTAGTGAAAATTACTACTGGCCGCAATTGCAACAAGATGTGGCAAAATTTGTGCAAAGTTGTAGGATATGCCAGATGGCAAAAGGTGTGAGGCAGCCTACTGGTTTATATCAACCACTACCTGTACCCGAAAGGCCATGGGAGGATATTAGTATGGATTTTGTTCTTGGTTTACCCAGGACGCAGAGGGGACACGACTCCATATTTGTGGTAGTGGACAGGTTTTCAAAAATGGCTCATTTTATTCCCTGCCAGAAGACTAGCGATGCGGTCCATGTGGCTGGTTTATTCTTCAAGGAAGTGGTACGCCTTCATGGTCTGCCAAGGAGCATTGTGTCGGACAGGGATACCAAGTTTGTAGGGTATTTCTGGAGAACCCTATGGAAGAAACTGAAGACGGATTTAAAATTCAGTTCTGCATACCACCCCCAAATAGATGGCCAAACAGAGGTGGTAAATAGGAGTTTGGGCAATCTACTGAGATGCTTGGTCGGAGACAAGCCCAAGGGATGGGATTTAGTTTTTCCGCATGCAGAATTCGCTTACAACAGCTCTATCAACAGGAGTACCAATAAATCGCCATTCTAGATAATCTATGGGAGCAGCCCAAGAAACGCTTCAGAGTTGAGAAGGATGGATACAAGAGAAAAATGCAGGTGTCGAGGCTGAAGACTTTGCTGAACACCTGAAGGGAGTGCATGAGGAGGTGACAAGGCACATTGCTAAGATGAATACTCAGTATAAGGCCAAGGCGACTAGAAGCACCGGGCTAAGGAGTTTGAAGTAGGAGATTCCGTCATGGTCCATCTAAGAAAAGAGAGGTTTCCTACCAAGACCTATAACAAGCTGAAGATGAAGAAATTTGGGCCATGCAGGATCATTGGAAAATGGGATTCGGGTAATGCATACGAGGTGGAGTTGCCGAGTGAACTTAACATCTCACCGATTTTTAACATTTCAGATTTGGTCGAGTTTCATGAAGGAGATAGCAGTGCAACACCAAGCCCAGATTTGTGGAGCATTCCCGTGGTCACTCCAGTCACAGACGAGATAGAAGAAGTCCTTGATACGCGTGAGGGCCGAAGTACTCGAAATAGGTGTTATTCTGAGTATTTGATCAAGTGGAAGGGCAGGCCCATAGAAGATGCGACTTGGTTGTCGAAGGCAGAGGTTGACCGCCTGGGTCTACCTCAGATAGATCAGAAGTGAAGGTCACTTCTCAATTCACCCCGGGTGTCTGATGCAGGAGCATCCGGAGGTGGAAGAGCAATCTTGCATCACCCAAAAATATTTTTTTCTCTAAGTGCCAAAGCTGTCACGATATCGCGACACTTTTTGAGAAAAGGCGCCAAGGGGCCAAACTGTCGCGATATCGTGACACTTTTTGAGAAAAGGGGCCAAGGTGCAAAGTGGTCATGAAATCGTGACATTTTCGAAGCAAAGGGGCCAAGGTGCAAAGTGGTCATGAAATCGTGACACTTTCGAAGCAAAGGCTCAAAGGCGCAAAGTGGTCGCGAAATCGTGACACTTTCGGAAGCAAAGGCTCAAAGGCGCAAAGTGGTCACGAAATCGTGACACTTTCGGAAGCAAAGGCTCAAGGCGCAAAGTGGTCACGAAATCGTGACACTTTCGAAGCAAAGGCTCAAAGGCGCAAAGTGGTCACAAAATCGTGACACTTTCGAAGCAAAGGCTCAAGGGTGCAAAGTGGTCGTGAAATTGTGACACTTTAAGGTAAGAGGCAAAGTGGTCATGAAATCGTGACACTTTCGAAGCAAAGGCTCAAGGCGCAAAGTGGTCATGAAATCGTGACACTTTCGAAGCAAAGGCTCAAGGTGCAAAGTGGTCACGAAATCATGACACTTTCGAGCAAAGGCTCCAAGGTGCAAAGTGGTCACGAAATCGTGACACTTTTGGAGCAAAGGCACCAAGGGGCAAAGTGGTCATGAAATCGTGACACTTTCTGAGAAAAGGCACCAAGGGACAAAGCTGTCACGAAATCGTGACACATTTCGTAAAGAAGCACCAAGGGGAGCAGCTGTCACGAAATCGCGACCCGAAGGCAGAAGACAAGTACGGAAGACTAAGACGTCACGATTTCGCGACGTGTCACGAAATCGCGGCCCGAAGGAGAAAATAGAAGCCGAACGCCAAAACGTCGCGATATCACGACCGAAGAGGAGAGAGAGAGTAAGGAAGCAAAAACGTCACGATATCACGACAGAACGCTCACGACTCCAGACAGGCCGACGGTTGCAGAGGCCATTGCAGAAGGGCACGTGGCAGCAAATTACAGGTGGCCATAGAGCACTAGGCGGTTATAGAGGCCATTGCAAAAGGGCACGCGGCAACAAATTACAGATGGCTATAGAGCACTCCTATGAATGATGACCCGACGGGTGGATGGACAAGCGGCTACAGGGCACTCCGCCATCCCATGCCATGATGATTGAAGACACCTGGCAACAATATGCGGGCGACGACAGAACATTCATGCGTGCGGTTACAGGGAACCCCGCATTCTATGTAATGATGTCCGAAGGGGGTCGGGTCGGTTATAAAAGGTAGTGCATACATTGTAAAAAGGGTTGGCCATTTTGTATCTTCTGTAATTGGAATTCGAAAGCTGTTAATGAAAAGTTGTTGATTTTTCTGCGTCTTATTCCAGTTCTGCTGCATTTCTTTAATGGGTAAACGTAATTAAAGCTCTCAGTTTGGGTGAAGGATATTTTTTGTTAAAAGGTTTTAGTTGCTCACAAAACTTGAGAATAAATTATGGAAAATATATGCTGAATTAAATGATCCAGGATTTGATCTTTAATTGCCATCATCTTGGGCAATATTGAAGGTTTATTTTTTGGTTGAAGATATGTCTTAAATTATTGTTGCAATTTAATGTTGGTGGCGAAGTGGAAAGCATTTATATTATTTTCAATAACATATTCTAGAATGTTTTACTTTCTCCGTGGAACAAATTTAATGAGGAGTAAATTATTGAAGCATATGTTTAATTTTCAAGATAATGGAGGTGCCCAAAATTTAATGTCGCGGTGATCAAAATGCCTCATCACTCCAAATAAATTTTGGATCATGATTGTCAGAAGAATATTTCCAAGAAATGATGACTCCTTATATTTCAATTCATGAACATTAGATATTTTCATGTATTTAATGAAAGAGGCACAAATCTCTATAAATACTAAGCAAATTTAATTGTAAAGAAGGTTGGACATTTTGCAAGAAAAATTTCTAAGTTCTATGTATCAACAGATGAAACTTGGCTTTTGAAATTTGCAAGCATTCTTATGTGTGTGATTTCCTTCTACTTTTGATCATTTCTATTTATACTCATGTTCCTACTGTTAAGTTTCAAATTTTGCATTCTGAGTTCAAACATTGCTGGTTAGTGGGTAGGTTTTGAAATGTGATTTGGGGGTTGTCTCTGCAATGGTGTGAGTGAAATTCTATTGTTTTCTCTTTGTTATATGCTGTTATAAAACTTGGTGTAATTCTTGCTACTAGTCTTCCCCAAATCCTACACTCCGACCTATGGCCATATTTCCCATTTCTTTCCTGCAACTCTTATCTTAACCAGTGTAGGATCTTAGTAAGGGAACCAACCCTCTCTGGAGATTGACATGGGGGACATTTTTTTCGTTGGTCTTTCAATGTTGGTCATGTCTAGGATGCACAAACGTAGATTTGTTGATTAGGGAGATATTTGACCAACAATGTTCCATATGTACCGTATCAAAGTGAAATTGGGTTTTAAAGGTATATTCTTACCTATAGAAAATAACTACTAAGAGGTAGTAGTGGAAACTATGCGGGTAGATAACCACTATGATTTACTTAATGTGATAAGGATAAAAAATTGTTTAGATGTTCTTTTACCTCGAGGTAACACATTAAATACCTCTTCCTATGTGAAAGACTTACAGTGCCTACCTAGGCCTTTCCAATGATTCTTTAAATCAAGCTTTGGATATTTAAAGTGGATCTAATTTGGTTTAGATAGAAGTGGATATAATGTCGAATCTCAAAATTACCAAAAGAAAAACATTTGGTGATTATAACTAAGTATTAAAAATTCATACATTATTCCCTTTTGTACTTGTTACGTAGAGAATGAGGAAAGGTATAACCTTAATCGCTTTCGGAAGTCTTCCATCTCCAATGATCATTTTCAAGCTTCCAAGCCCTTCTTCCTTCAAGTTCCTCTCAAGACTCCTTAGGCCGACCCTGGTTGATAGAATTTAGGAATATCTTAGAGGCTGACCTCGATTTTTGGT
Source organism: Wollemia nobilis (assembly GCA_028583015.1). Classification (NCBI taxonomy): domain Eukaryota; kingdom Viridiplantae; phylum Streptophyta; class Pinopsida; order Araucariales; family Araucariaceae; genus Wollemia; species Wollemia nobilis. The sequence continues at coordinate 378,194 of JAQPPZ010002770.1, read as the reverse complement.
CCATCCAAGGGTGGAGAGCATACTCCCTAGTCCTCCAAGATTTCCTAGATACCTTTCTTCACAAAATGTCCTCTATTTATAGGACACTTCTCCACTCATGGGTCAAATAGTGGCCACATTATAATAATATTAAAAATATACCTTGGACCCATTATGACTCATCATGTCTTGTATAGTATAACCAAGAGTAGAAAAAGGGTCCACTAGAGATAAAGTGAGTGTCCTTATTTTTGTTTTTCTCATGGGAACAAATATAAAACTAGTACTATTAAGGCATATAATGGTTACAAAACTAGAACTATTATTGATAAGATAAGAGATCTCCCTTTTAATTTCCACCAATATAGGGTAGCCATTTGGGTATTTCCCAATGGATGGAATAGTTCATATAATATTTAACAATCCTATAGTCCTTTTAAGTCCCATCTCAATTGGGTCCACTAGGTTGTTTACACATAATTTACTATATTATTATAATTTTACAAAAGATAATTCCTCAAATTTATCTTTCACAAGACCTCATCATTAGTTTCTAATTAATTATCTTCTCTAAAAGATAATTAATATTTTCCTATCCTTCATAAAATTCTTTTATTAGAATTTTTGGTAGGATTCTTTAGGGTCTATATCCCTTTTATCAGGCATTAATTGATCCCATGATCAATTAATTTTATTCTTATAAGGTTCGAAGGAGACGGGTTTGACAATTTAAATATTACTTTTCTTTTCATTGACTATAATAACACATGGAGATGTTTGGGTAAATTTAAATTTTAAAAGATAATTTGCTTGGTGATATTTTATCAAGAACTAAGTGTGGAAACATAGTAGTTTGAATTTTTTTTAAAGAAATATAAACGAGAAATAATTTTAATAAAAATATAAGTTAAATATGGTTTAATTAAATTGAGAGCAATAATAAATATATATAACAAGTTGGGAGAAAGTGTGAGTTGGAACTTAGGAGGGAGCCCTACTAGATAGCATTGAAGAAAATCCAAATTTAAAAGCCCAAACTAGAATTCAAGATGCCTTAATTGAAAGTATGGATGTCCAAGTTGGAGATAAGAAGAAGAACAAAGATATGACAAGGTTGATCCATAAAGCATATGTTACACCAAAAGTGATTATCAATGATATTACACTATAACCAATTATCAAGGATGAGATGATTGAACATGATATGATAGTTCTTAAAAGTAGAGGGTTAATATACAAGTTCCATTGATATTGGTCATATTTTCAAAGATTCAAAATTGGATCAAGTGAAAGTAGGGATTAAATTCAAATTATCTAAGAATTTCCTTCCTAAAGTTTTTTTTCATGTCATATTTTTCAATTTGAAAATTAAGGATAAACTAATAAGTGTGGCCCATGGTTTAGGCGATAAATGCCCATTATTTAAGTCCATAAAGTCAGCATTTTTCTATCTAGACAAAACCTATTTAAAATATTTTGATGTGGGTTAGGCTTTTTGGACTTGCATATCAGTTTGTCAATAAAGATGTTTTAAAGAATATTGGAAATACCCTAAGGGAGTTCATCAAGGAGGGGCCAACTGCTAAGGAGCGAAAGTATGTTATATATACCTGAATATGTATTGATATGGATATTTCAAAACCTTTACAAAAATCCATTAGGATCAAATCTACGTCAAGAGAATAAGACCAACACTGGATTATGAAAATATTGCATTCCAATATCATAATTGTTATGAGACTTGGAACATAGCAAGAAATTGCAAACCAAAAATAATGAATAAAGACAAAGAAAAATCAGAGTCATGAGATAAACTTCAAGATGAAGCAAGAAAAGCATCTTGTAATAGCAACTGGGTTAGATCAAGGATATTCCACTCCAAAAGAAGAGGCAAAAAAAGGCTATCTACAACATCATATGGAAAAGGTCACCATTATTCACTTAGATTAACCATTAGAAGAAACAAAGAAGGATACAAGTGATGAGAAAGGACAATGTGTAAGTTCAAATTCAAAAGGAATTAAAGTTGCAAAGGAATATGTGGAGGAAAATTTTAAACAAAGGTAAAAGAGGTCAAGTTTATTCTAGGTAAATCATCTTCGTTTTCCTCAAGTAGTGTAGAATCCTCTATTGGTATTATAAATTAAAATAGTATAGAGGCTATCCCTTACACTTTACAGTTCCAATAGTAGGATAATAAATAAATGAGGATGGAGGAAATCCATCGGAATTTAGATTATCAAGGCAACATAAGAAGGTAGTTACTATGGAGAAGCATTCTTGCACTCTAGGGTTTTAAAAGGAAATATAAAGAAGAAAGTGATTTTGAGGTTATTCCTTGCACTTTGGATCCTTTAGAGCAAAGGAAAACCCAATAAGCAAAAGCAATCGAAGAGATTGATGAAGATGAAAGTATTGGTGGGAATGGGAAAAGGAAAGGAAAACCCAACAAGCAAAAGCAAATATTATAAAGTGGGTCTAAAACCATAAATAAAAACAAAAAGTGATGTTGAAAATGAGATCTTGTAATATTAGGGGCATGAATAAGACCCCTAAAAAAAGAGGTATAGCAAATTGATAGATTATTATAGACAATGTATTTATAGATATAGTAGCAAATATTTTAGCCATTTGTGGTGTTAATTTTTATCTTGACAAAATTTAAATTTTAGAAGGCAACTAGACAACTGAAATTTTATCTCTTAATAAAAATGATATCAAAGAATTAATTACGAAAATATAGCAATTTGAGGAAGATGACGAATATCTTTGATAGAAAGACAAATGAAGAATATCTTTGATAAAAATACAAGATGGATATGATTTGATTAACCTCGTAGAAATGTAATAAGAGCATGTAATATTTTTTATTTAGCGGGAGTGGTCCTTTATAGAAGCCACACATATCTTATTAATAATTTAAAAAAAATTGAAAGCAACTAATGAAATAATTTTAATTACATCCATAAGGCCAAAACAATTTATGGAACTAAGAGCTTTAATACAAGATGGGGTATGGTGTACAACCCTACTCCCTTTTAAATTCAAAATTTGGAGCTACTATTCAACCAAAGTTTAACAACATCAAAGAAATAATTGTTTAATAAAGTAAAAAAGCTCAACATCCTCTTATCATCTTTTGGAGTGTGTTTTTTCAGCTATTGATTTTCATGAGAAGTTTCCTTATTTTTTCTATTCTCAATTCTTTAAAAAGTTTTATTAGTGGGTTTACTGATAATGAGTCCTCATATGCAATTTTGATGTCCTTGTAGGCCTCACATTCCATGATAAAATATTTTTTGGTCTTCATTACTCCTGTTGTGCAAAATATGCAAAATATATATTTGTTTTAACCATACCTCTTGAGGAATTATCCATCTCCTAGTTTCACATCTGAGATGGTGTGAACTAGATCTTAGTTGGGCTATAAGCATTTTTTCCTTCCATTTGATCTTTGCATCTATGTACTTCTTTTAGTTGTGTTCACAATTTGGGTTGAACTTGTTGATGTATAATTGTTTTTCCTTCCTAAAATTTTAATCCACATGACAAGTCTGAATCTTTCCTTTACATACTCTTTAATTTTTTTATTAAAGTTTGGGATCTCATGAAATCTAATGCTCCATTTTACCATCTATTTCATCCATATGTCTTTTCTTCTATCCAATGTTTCTTTGATTACCTATTTTGGCAACTTACTATTTTCTATTCTTTCTACTTTCTTTAGGTACCCTTGTAGTCTTATCATAGCTTTTATTTCTAAACAACGGCAAATGCATAAACACTTCCAACAGAAGCTTGTCGTCTGGACGTAGGCCAAATGACTCCTATCAATGGATGATTAAAAAAAAAATAGAGTGTAATGTTGATGGACCTCATGTTTATATTCTTGTTTTCATGGCTTCGCACCACTGGATCTTTTCTTTCACCAAACGAAAGCATTGGCAACGCATGTTTGGAAGCACTTCAAATGCAACTTAGAACCAAGAGAATAAAAAATAAAATAAAATAAAATGCTCATGGATTGCAAGCTGAAGCCGCAACAGTTCGTCTGGAGATCCGCATCGTGCAACATAATTCACAACCTTTCAGGCTTTGATAAGGCTACAACAGATGGAAGGCTCTTAATACGACGTATCCACAATCCTTGCTAATGATGGGAACGTTGTCCACTTTCAGGCACTCCCAGTTCAGTTCTTTGAACAGTTTCTCCAATAAACTATTGATATAATTTAAAGCCTCTTCTTCTGTGGATTATGGGTGATCTCTCATGTAACAAGTTACACACGTTGCTCTTTTTCCCCGCTCTGCCTTGGCCTTCAAACAATCAAACAACGATGAAATTCATAAATAAAACAAATGACATTGCCTGCTTCTACTCAACCACTTACCTATTATGATGAAATATAGAACACTTGAGGACTTCATGTTTTACCTTGAAGGTTTTGGTATCTCCTTTCAATCTTCGGGTTAGACCAAGAAGTTCATCGAACCTTGATGGATAATCAATTTTCAGGAGAATATTCTCAGGAAGAAGTGCATCCAATGTCAATACGAGTTGTGAGACCACCATTCACTTTACCATTCTATATATACAACTCCAAGGTTGGTATGCAGTCAGCAGCAATCCACTCAGCTTCTTGCATGTAAGAATCTAGGTGGGCTTCCCACTGCATCTCAATACAAATTGCCCAAACCATTGATAAGTTGTCAGATTTTTTGTGTTCTGCAGACAATCCAGTTATCTCAGTGTAATGGTGACCATATTGAGACACGATCATACTATCTTCAGTCCCTTGTAATGGCAGAAAGGCAACACATTTTAATATTGCAATGACAACTATATGGAGCTCAATTTTACCTTAAAAGTTTGCAATTTCAATGTGAGACCCATATTTTGCTGAAGGATATGTGCATCATATGCAAAACTATTATTATAACATGGGTTGGTGGAATATCAAGGTGCAACCGCCACCATAAGATATGGATGGACCATCTCAATCTTGTGTAGATAAATAATTCATTATGTCCTTGGCGTAAAAAAAAAAGGCTTGCACAGGATGCAATGTGCGGAATTAGTACAGACAGGGCAAGGGCAATAGAAGCAGAATAATAATAATGTATTAAACTACAGAAGCAGAAGAACAATTATTTTTGATATATATGTTGCTGGGATGGAAACTACGACGACAACATTAGAATAAGCAATGAGTGAACTTCTGAAAAACCCTCATTCATTAAAAAATTGCAAAATGAATTTGAATGTGTAATAGGCATCGATCGAATATTGAATATTAAGTGAATCTGACCTTGCAAGTACACCAATAAATAAAAGAGCATTTATAAAAGAATGCGTGATTTAAAAAAACATAGAGGCATTGCTGCAATTTAATTATATTTAGTTGATTCATTTACCAACGATAGAGCTATGATGAGTGGACGTTAACACCCCAGCAAAGCTGCCTTCTACTATACATCACAAGGCGTTCCAGAAGAAGATGCTCCAATCATAATGAAGATTATTTTTGTCTTTCCAACTGTGAGGACAATTTTTTTTTTTTTTTTTTTTTTTTTTTTTTTTTTGAGAGAAGGGTGGCATGTTATCCCTATATCCTAACATTTATTATATATATATATATGTATGGTGAAATCGGTAGCCGCCACGAATTCAGCAATCTGTTCGATTTTTATGACCGTCACAATATTTTGCACTATCTGCCCCGAAAGTCGCCACATACATCTTCGCACAGTCTGCCCTTATAACCACCATACCACAATCATTTTAAACCTTTCCACCATACCACAATCATTTTAAACCTTTTACATCACTCAACAAACATTTATTAATTATATTATTAATAATATAATTAATTATTATATTAATAATAATAAATAAATGATTTATTTATTATTAATAATATAATTAATTATTAATTTAATTATATATTTCATTATTATTGAAAAGTCATGATTCAAAATTCTATATATGATATGAGTGGAAACAATGTCAAGTGATCAAGGAAAATAATATAATTTTACTATTTATGTTTTATGGAGGGAGCCCCCTATAGTGGCAAAGTGATTCAACCCTAAAAAGTGATTCTTTATAATTTAATGTTATTTTATTTATTTATTTATTAAATATTTATTTAGAACCACAAGGTTCTAATAGGAAAAGTCCCTATTTCAACAAGTAAATTCTTATATGGGACTTATGATTTAATTCTAAAATTATTTATAATCATTCGCTTTTGAATTGTTTTTGTTTGTCTCCATTTGAAATTTGATGTATCATTAGCCCTCACCTCACACTCATATAAAACCATTGGATAACTAATAACCCAAAAAGGATCCCAATTGTTTTCCAATCTCACAACTAACTTTTTACCCCTATTTAACAATGAGTATAGTTCCCTTCATCTTGCATGTTCTACAATTGGGTTTACTTTAAAAATATAACCCAATGTATTTGTATTTTGTTACTACCTCTAAAGGATTTCCTTCAAATAAAATATATGGTTGTTTTTGCTCTCTCCAAGTAGAGAAGACCATAATTTTAGTCTTGTTACTGTTTACTTGCATCCCAACTTATTTACAAAAATGCTTTAAAACTTTTAGATGTTCTTTTAAATTTTCAAGTGTTTTGCCAACCAAGATGAGGTCATTTACATAGAGAAGTAGTTTCACTACAAAATTAGTCAATTGTATTCTCTCTCCTCCCATCCTTTCTACCAATTCCTCCAATTTATCAATGTAAAGGTCAAATAATGTAGGTAATAATGAACAACCCTATATCACCCCAATATCACTCCCAAAACACTCTAATAGCTCTTTTGGAGTTCTATCTTTTCCCACCACTTGCTCACAAAGTCTATGTACAACTACTCTATAGTTGGTTGGTATGCCAATTTATTCCATTATTTTCCATAAGCTACCTCTAGGTAATGTGTCAAAATTCTTTTTAAAGTCCACAAAACAACAATAAACTTATCCTTTTTCATTTCTTATCCTCTCTAGGTACCTTATAGTAATGCAATGATCTATTATTCAGTATTTTGGTCCAAATCCTTCTTGCCCTATTGCCCTCTTTCCTTTATTTTCTTCCCACTAATTAATTTTTCTTTCTACTATGTTTTTAAACAATTTTGTAAATAGAAGACTAATCATGATGGTGTGATAATTTGAAGGATTGTTGGTGTCTCCATTTTTATGCAATGGTATGAATAGGTTGGTTATCCATTCTAGTGGAAAGCCTCCTTTAATAATGACATTAAAAATATTTAAGATGTATGGTGCTAAAATGTCAACCCCACACTTGAGATGTTCAATGTGCAAATCATCTATAACCTAAGCTTTACATATTGCTACTTTCTTAATGTCCTCCACATGTTTTAGAGAAAAAAAATCTTTGATTATGTTAATTATAGAAAGGGTATATTTTTATTTGTTTCTCTCATATAATTTCTTAGCATACTACAATCATTGTTTGCTTGTGATATTGTTTTATATGTACCTTTTACTTTGTTATGGTTCTTTCCAAAATTATCTTGGGCTATGCTTTGCAAGATATATCAAGTCTTTTTACCTTGCTCTTATATATTATTTCTTTTTTGTTTTCACTAGTTTTTATGTCTCATTATTTGTTTTCTCTTTGCCTAATTCTTTAAAGATCTTCCTTATGGCTTTGCATTCTTCATCATACCATGGATTTATAGAAAAAAATTCATATTTTATTTTCCTTGGTTTTAACTTTTTGCATGATTTCAAGGCTTCTCTATTATATCTATCATTTTACTGCTGTCAAAAGTATAAGTTTGAAAAATATTTGTCCTCCTTTCCTTTCTTTGCATAATCTACTTGAGTGATGTTTTAAAAGTTTTCTAATTTTTATTTGTCATAGAGATGTTTCCTATTGTGTTTCTTTCAGTTACTTGAAGATTTCTTCTTGTCCACTTGATTGCATTTGGATCTTTATGTACATTGGGTTGTGATAAGATTTTAGCTCCATGGGATCTGCTTCAATTTCTAGATATTTTATCTTTGAAATAAAGTTTGGTGAACAAATAATGTAATCGACTACACTGTGTCCATTATGTGTTTGACAAGTATATTTTCTAGATTTTTAGAGGAATTTTCTCAGTAGAAACCACACATAATTTATTAAAAAATAAATTTAAAAACCATGCATAGACATTTATTAACTCTTATAAGAAATTTATTATAATCATTTTTTTTTGCTTGAGAAAAAGGGTTGTAATCGGGTCCCCCAACCTTGAAAAATCACAACTCTCTTCTTTAGAGCTTGAGAGTTTACAAATAGATTCAATTATCATCTCAATTGAGTTGCTATAGCTAGAGATATACATCTTTTTTCATAAAAAGTTTGAATTCTTGGTTTTCATATTTTGTCTTCTTTAATTTTCTTTGTAAATACAAGTATTCTAGACTTGAGCATCCTTCTTCTTGACAATATCCTACAACAAACTTCACAATACAAAAACTCCACCTCTATTGTCTATGCATTTGCATCTTAGTAGAGTAATATTTCCAAAACTTCTGCTTTACCAACTATGGATTATTAATTTCCTTCCTAAAGCATAAGTGTAACCATAATGACTATAATAAATAGTTTAACAATCTCAAGAAGTTGAAAATTCAAGATTAAATATTATCAAGGAATATATGCATAATAACTAAACTATGGGTTATTATATAATACAAGTGGAATTATTTTTAATCCCAAATAATCAATTAAAAAATATTTTATCATTTTAATGAGTTATGAAATGAATCTAATTCATATTATAATGACATTTTAACAAATCATAATGAAAAAAAAACTATTTCTATTTGGATGGATACTTGATGTGACAACAACCCACTCAATGTAGATCCAATTTTGAAACCATGGATGAGATTACTTCAAGATAAATATGGTGATAGGATTTCAAATATTATGTACAAGGATTAGGAAGGAAGATACAAATGGAAAGATGATTTTTACAAGTATACAAGACATCAATGCTAGGAGGTGGTTGAGCAAAAAGATAACAATAGTGATTATTCCAAGGGGAGCCAAGGATAAATTGATTTGGGAGTTGAATAGCTTAGGAGAATACACAACAAGAAGTTGATATAATGTAAAGCACCAACAAAATAGGAATATCACAAAAATATGGAGAGATATTTGGGATAGCCCAAGCATTCCTAAAGTCAAAATGTTTGTTTGGCTAGTAGGTCATAGAAGAATTTAATCATGGGATAACATTATGAAAAGGGGTTTTTGTGGCCCCTCACAATGTGTTCTACATAAAAATGAGGAGATTATAGACCATATCTTGGGACATTGATCAATAGTATGGAAACTATAACAATGGATCCTTAAAATGTTTGGTAAATGCAAGGTGATGAATGAAAAAATTGAAGAATGGCTAAAATGATGGCAAAACACTTTTGAAAGTGAGGCTTTACAAACAATTTGGGATATATAAAAATATACAATACTTTGGATTGTATGGCTAAAATGGGTGAATAATATTTAAAGGAAAGGAAAGCAATTTAGAGGTAATACCATAGAAGAGGCTAAACCAACCCTATCAACTCACCCAATCCCTAATCTTGAAGCAAACAATATTAATAGATGTATCCAAGTCATCAAATGGAATTATGATGTTGGGTATAGAAGAAACAAAAATAAGGGAAATAATATAAAGTAGAAACCACCAGAAGTGGAGTTGGTCAAATTGATTATTGATGAAGCATCTAAAGAAATCCAGGATGAACAGAAGGAGGAATAATTAGATACAATAGAGGAGAGATTTTGTCTCATTATGTTTTTAATAGTGGATTTAAGAAAAATAATGAAGTTGAACCTTAGGTGAATTTGGAAGGGTTAAAAATATATATAAAATGAAATGGAACAAAGTATAGATGAAAGGTGATTCACTAATAGTAATACATGTAATTTTGAGGAGAGCAAAGGCTCCATGGAACATACAAGAGATAATTTTATAAATACAATATCTTGCTATAGAGTTTGAAGAAATCAGGTTTACACATACGTTAAGGGAAGGTAACAAACATGTAGATAGGTAAGCCAATAGAGGAGTTTTAATTGGGGATCATGAAGTTAAATTATCTTTTCCATGGTTAGAGGAAGTAGTAAGTTTAGTTGAAGTTGACAAGAAAATATTGATTACCTTAATCAAATAATTATTAAAGTTTACTTTAATGTTTCTATTGGTAATATTTGTTTTATTTTATAACATTAATGTGTTTTCATATAAATTATTCATTATATATGGTGGTTGCACCTATGCTTCAAGAAGGAAACTATCAATCTAAATATGATAAAGTAGACTATGATAGGACAAAGTTTTGAATAGATGCAATGAATAGAAAATAGAGATGGAGTTTTGGTATTGTGAAGGCTGTTATAGAAAAATATCAAGAAGAAGGATTCTAAATTTTGGAAAAATTGTGTTCACACAAAAAATTGAATATCTAGAAAATGAAAATAAATAATTCAAACTTTTTTTGAAAAATGATGTAGGTATTTAGCTATAGCAACTCAATTGAGATGAGAATTGAATCTATTTGTAAACCCTCAAGCTCTAAAGGTGAATTGTGATTTATTAAGGGTTGGAGACCCTAGCACAACCCCTTGTTCTCCAACAAAAAATAATAATAATGGAAAATATTTATTAGTTTGGGGTGTTATTATACAATTATTATATGGAATAAATTAATGATAATAGACTACCTTGTATTTCTTTAGGCACACTATATAAGAAGGTATTCATATTGTGTTATTTTCCTATGAAAGATGCATACCTTACATCCTTCAAATTAAAACCTTAAACCTCTTATTTAAAATACCTAAACTTTCACTTTCAAACCACTCAAATTATCAATGTGAAGGGTGTTCTCTTAAAATACATGTATATATAATAGACAACAAAAGAAGAAGTTTCAAAAACTATGAAAGCAATATGGGAAATATGTGAATGGGATGCTATGTTTTTCAAAGGAGTGGTAGGGGGAATTCTAACTTATTGGAATCCTTCTAGAACCTCCTATGTAACCATTCATAAAACTAGGCATTGGATAGTCTCTTTAGTCACTTGCTACTTCACATATTATCGTTTCATCCTTATCAATATCTATGGACCTACAACTCAGTCAGGTAGAATAGAATTTTAGAGTAGGATTGAAGCCTTTATGATAAGTAAAGACCAAGAAACATGATTCATGATCATAGGAGATTTTAATTCCATAACCAAGCTAAATGAAAAATTTGGGAGAATTAGGAAATTAACCCAAAGTATGAGATATTTCTCAACTTTTATTCAAAATAATAATCTATGGGGGGTTGAATTTGAATAAAAACTATACTTGGAATAACAACAAGAGAGGCCAAAACCTAATAGTAAAAAAAAAAAAAGACAGATGCATACTCTTTTATCATTAGCTAGATGAAGGAACTTGTGCTAAAATTAATACCTTAACAAGGATTGTTTTAGATCACTGACCAATAAGAGTTAAAATATTGGTAAGTGAATTCAAAAAGATTATATTTTAAATATGAGTAGATGTGGGAAGACCATCCTTAATTTGTTGATATGATAGCTCAAACATAGAATTCTATAGGTAATGGTGGGTTGTATGCTTTTCCAAATCAAATTAAATATATGAAATCTATATTAAAAGAATGAAATAAGAACAATTTTGGAAATATTTTTGAGAAGAAAGAAGAACTAAAAATATAAAAATTCACAATTATAAAAAGGTGATAATAATAATCCAAGCTCAGAGGAAAGGGAGTTGCTTAGTGAATATCATAATATTTTGAGTAAGAAAGAGAAATTATAGATATTAAAATCAAGACAAATGTGGTTAAAAGGAGATAAAAATATAATTTTTTTCAAAGGATGGATATAGTTCAGAGATCAACATCTAGAATTAGTAGAATTAAAATAATAGAAGGGGTTTGGATTGAATATCAAAGTGAAATTAGAAAAGAGGTAAAGTTTTTTTATCAAATCAAAGGAGACTGAATTTCTTAATGATAAAATTCTTCAAGATATTTCTTTCAGTTATAATGAATGAAGACAATAGGAAAATTATGGAGCCTATTACTCTAGAAGAATCTCATTTAGCTCTTTTCTATTTTAATACGAAAAAATTCCCAGGCCCAGATGGTCTCTCTACAACTTTTTACCAACATAATTAGGATATAGTGAAGGATTCTTTATTGGTGGTAGTGGAATAGTCTAGAGTAAAACAATACATACCTTATAAAATAAATGCAACATATCTTACCCTAATTCCAAAAAATAAGGATGTTGAATTTTTTGAGTATTTTAGACCCATAAACCTATGTAATATGACATAAAATATTATATCCAAAGTGATGGCAAATCGATTAAGGCCATTGTTAGAAAAAATCTTTTCAAATGAACAAGGAAGATTTGTGAAAGGGAGACAATTTTTTGACAAGAATATAGTATCTCATGAAGTTATACATTCAAAAACTTCAAGAAAAGAGTTAGCAATGATCTTAAAACTTGATATGAGTAAAGCCTATGATAGGGTTAAATGGGATTTTCTTTTTGCAGTTTTAGAAAAGTTTATATTTGGGAAGAAATGGGTTAGTTGGATTAAACTTTGTGTCTGTATAATTTTTTATTCAGTGTTGGTTAATGGGTTAGTAACACAATGTTTTAAAGCCAAGAGAGGCCTTAGACAAGGAAATCCTTTATCTCCTTATTTGCTCATTATTTTGGCAGAGGTTTTGAGTAGGAACTTACAGAAGGCTTACAAATATGGGCGTATAACTAGATTTAAGGTTAGTAATAACATCTACAATATCATCCATCAATATTTTGTAGATGATATAACCCTTTTTGTAAGGGAAAGGACAAATGAGGACAAAGATTTAAATAAATTTTTAAAGGAATATGAAAGAGCTTCAAGGCAAAAAGTTAATAAAAAAAAGATCCAAAATTTAGTTCCTTAACACTCCAACTAATATCAAAGCAAGAATTTGCAGGTTACTTTAAATGGAGGAGGTAATTTTACCAACAAATTATCTAGGGATGCCTTTATTTGAGGGGAGAATGAGGATATAATTATGAAATCCAATTATTAATAAAGTTTATAATAAACTTCCAACTTGGAAAGGTAGATGGTTATTGTTAGAAGAAAGAGTGCAGTTAATTAAGTTAGTCTTATAGGTCATTCCAACTTATTATATGTCTTTGTATTGTATACCAAAATCAGTTGAAAAAAGTTTAATCTATATTAATGATCCTTTTTATGGTCAAGTATACATGATAAAAGGAAATTTTATTTGGTGAAATGGAGCAAGGTGTGTGATGATTAAACTAGGGAAGCTCTTGGTTTAAGAGTTATTACAGATGCAAAATTATCTCTTAGGGAAAAAGTAATACAAAGAATGTAAAAAAAGAATCAAATAAAATGGATAATAATTCTTCTAAGTAAGTTTGTTGATCCCACACTCTCTCTACAAAATGGTTCTTCTCTTTGGAATGTTTTAAAATTTTTTTTTGATCTTATAATTAAATGTTTAAGATGGATGGTGGGAACTGGAGAAAAAATTTCTATTTGCATGGATACTCGATGTGATAAAAAAAAACTCAACTTAGATATAATTTTGAAACCTTGGATGAGATTGCTTAAAGACAAATATGGTGATAGGATTTCAGAAATTTTGTACAAGGATCGGGAAGGAAGATACAAATGGAAAGAAGGTTGTTTTACAAGTATACAAGATATTGATGCTAGGAGGAAATTGAGTAGAAATATAACAAAACTGATTTTTGTAAGGGGAACCAAGGATAAATTGATTTGAGAGTTGAATAGCTCAGAATAATACACAACAAGAAGTGGATATAATGTACAACACCAACAAAATAATAATATCACTAGAATATGGAGAGATATTTCGGATAGTCTAGGAATTCCTAAATACAAAATGTTTGTTTGGTTAGTAGGTTATAGAAGAATTATATCCTGGGATAAAATTATGAAAATGAGTTTTCATGGCCCCTATCAATGCGTTCTTTGTAAAAAAGAGGAAAGTATAGACCATCTCTTGGGACATTTCTCAATAGTCTAGAATCTATGGCAATGGAGTTTTAATATGTTTCATTAAATGCATGATGATGAATAGTAGAATTAAATATTGGTTAAAGCAATGACAGAGCAATTATAAAAGTGAGGATTTATAGACAATATGGGATATATCAAAAGATACAATACTTTGGACTATATGGCTAGAAAGGAATAGAAGAATATTTAAAGGAAAGGAAATTATTTTAGAGGTAATGAAAAGGAAGATATGTTTATCCATAGAGGAGTCTAAACAAAACCTATCAAAATCATCCAGTCCCTAATATGGAAGCAGAGAGCCTTGATAGATGGATTCAAGTCATTAAATGGAATTATGATGTTGGGTACAAGAGAAGCAAAAAATATAGAGAATATAAAATGGAAACCTCTAGATTTGGAGTGGGTTAAATTGAATTTTGATGAAGCATCTAAAGGAAATCCAATACCAGTAGAAGGAGTAATTAGAAATAATAGAGGAGATATTTTGTCTCATTACGCTTTCAATAACAAATTAAGATAAATAATGAAGTTGAAGCTTAGGCAGCTTTAGAAGGGTTAAAAATATGTAAACAAATGAAATGGAATATAATATAGATGGAAGGTGATTCTATCATAGTAATAAATGTAATTTTTAGGAAATCTAAGGCTCCATCGAACATACAAGAGATAATTGTAGGAAGCACATTAATTTTATAAAATAAAAAAAATATTACCAATGTAAAACATTAAAGTAAATCTTAATTATTAAATTAGGCAGTCAACATTTTCTTGTCATATTTAGCTAAAATTACTACTTCCTCTAACCATGGAAAAGAAAATTTAACTTCACAATCATCAATTAAAATCCCTCTATTGGCTAACCTATCTACACATTTGTTTCTTTCCCTTCACACATGTGTAAAACTAATATCTTCAAAATTTATAACAAGGTCTTGAATTTCTAAAAATATCTCTTGTATGTTTCATGGAGTCTTTCCTTTCCTCAAAATTGTATTTATTACTATGAGTGAATAACCTTCCATCCATACTCTGTTCCATTTCATCTGTTTGCATATTTTTAACCCTTCCAAAGCCACCCAAGCTTCAATTTCATTATTTGTATTAAATCTACTATTTAAAGCATAATGAGACAAAATATCTCCTTTGTTATTTCTAATTATTCCTCCTCTTCTTGATAGTCTTGAATTTCCTTTAAATTCTCAATTAAAATTCAATTTGACCAACTTCGCATCTGGTGGTTTTCATTTTATATTTTTTACCTTATTTTTATTTCTCTTGTACCTAAAATCATAGTTCCATTTGATGAATTGAATCCATATATAAAGGCTCTCTACTTCTAGATTAGGGATTGGGTGAATTGATAGAGTTGGTTTTATGATGTTTATGAACTAAAAGTTGCAAAAACTATTTCTTCCTGAACTAAAATTTGTGACAATAGTCAGAAAATAGAGGCCTTAAACTTGTGAAAATGAGTTGAAATTTTGTGAGTATATTCTAGACATCCATACCTATTCAATAGTTCAAAAATTGCATTAACTGTATCTGTAAATAAAAAGTTACACGCTTTGCAAGTTGACTAATTTTTTAAGGTCTAGACACATGCTTTTGAGAGAGAAGGAGATGAACCAAAGTTGTTAACATTTTCAAAAAAACCTAGAAAACTTGCAAAGTATTTATTCAAATTCTCCTCATGTTTTTACACTTGATTTTATGTACCATATAAAAAACTAATTTTTTTTCTCTACTTATAACCCTTGGAATGACTTTCCAAGTAACCCAACAATCATGGAACATCAAAAGACTCTCTAAGACTTTTCCTATACCACAAAATCCATGGCATACACTTTAAGATATAATATTTACATTATAATAATGTATTAATACTTAGAATCAATCTCCAACATACTCCCCCTTGATGTTAAGTGGTGAAACTGCTCTATCTCTTAAATATAAAAATTATTCTTTAGAAACTCCTTCAGTAAACAAATCAGCCAGCTGTTCCTTTATGTTGCAGTAGACAAGTTAAAAAAACTTCTTTTCAATGACATCTATAATGAAATGATACTTCAATACAATGTGTTTTGTACTACTATGATGAACCAGATTCTTGGCAATCTTGATGGCACTAGTGTTGTCACAATTGATAATCATGGACTATCTTCGACTTCTCCAATATCCTCAAGCATCTTCCTCAACCAAATATTTTGAGTGTTTTCTGCTATTGCAACAACATATTCAGCCTCCGTGGATGACAAAGAAATAATGCTTTACTTCTTGGAATTCCATGTGATCAGTCCGAAACCAAGAGTGAAACAATTTTCGTATGTAGAATTTCCATAATCTAAACAACCTCCATGATCTGAATCACAATACCTAACAAGCTCCAACTTGTTGTTAGCAGAATTGTGTATTCCAAATTTTTATGTTCCTTTCACATACCTCAAAATCCTCTTGGCAACCTTCATGTGATTTTGTGATGGTTGATTCATATATCTAAAAACAAGTGAAACAACAAAATCAATGTACGGTCTATTAGTGGTAAGTAACGTTAAGCTCCCAATCATGCTTCTATACAACTTTCATCAGCCTTTCAAAACCATCATCTCTACACAATGATTCATCATTTGCAGCAGAAGTCCAAATGGGTTTACGATTTTGCATCTCATATTTCTTCAACATATCATTCACATAGTTATCTTGGAAAACAAAAATTTCACCATTTCCTTGAAAAACTTCAATCCCAAGAAAGTATTTCATCAACCCCAAATCAGTCATATCAAATTGAATCATCATGGAAGTCTTGAAATCAACCAATATCTTGTTATTTGTCCCCATGTAAATCAAATAATCAACTTAAATACATACAAGAATAATGTCCTCACCTTCCTTTTTGAAGTAAAGAGTGGGATCATTTTTTCTCTTCTAGAAACCATACTCTTGAAAATATTTGTTAATCCTAGAGTACCATGCTCTCGGTGCTTGCTTCAGCCCATACAATGCTTTTTCAATTTGTACACATGATTTTATTTACCTTTCACTTCATGGCCTTGAGGTTGTTGCACATAAACCTCTTCTTCAATGTATCCATTCAAAAATTCACTTTTAACATCCATGTGATACACTTTCAACTATTTTTGGAAAGCCAAAGAGAGAAACATTCGAATGGTTTCTTGTCTTGCTACAGGTGCATATTTTTTTCATAATCCATGTCAAATATTTGTCTATACCCCTTTGCAACCAGCCTTGATTTGTGTTTTTGTATGCTTCCATCACCGTTATACTTTGTCTTGAAAATCCACTTGCAACCAAAAACCTTTTTTCCTTTGGCCAACTCAATAAGTTCCTATGTATCATTATTTTATATGGACTGAATTTAATTCTCCATTGCTTTCACCCAAACATCATTAGTACTTGCATCTTCAAAATTAGAAGGCTCAATTGAATATAACAAAGAATAATGCATCATCTCATCTTTGGGTTCTTCTTCATCATCACCATACACATGTATATTTTCCAGCATCGTAACAATTTGGTCCATATCTTGTGCTTGATTACTTTTCAACCTCTTCTCAAAGATTTTATCTAGCATTTTACTTGGTGGACGAGATTTGAAATTTCTTTTACCTTTTCCTTGCTTTGGACTTGAGGAAGAATCACTAGTAATTGGACTAGTGGAACTAGAACTTGTGCTTAGGCTTTAAAGTGGGCTACGAGGAGGTGAGGGAACACTTGGTGGTTGTCACCCAACTATTATTTATTCTTTTTCAACCATGGCTTCACTTTTTCCTTTGCTATCCACTATTTTTTGATGACCATACACTCCCCATTCATCAAAAATCACATCTCTAGACACAATAAATTTATGAGCTTTTGGATCATACAATCTATATGCCTTGCTAGTTTCGAAATAGCCAACAAAAATTCATGTTAAACTCTTGTCATGAAGATTCCTTCTAACTTCATCATTCACATGTAAAAAAAAAGACACCCAAAAAATCTCAAATGGTTAACCGTGGGTTTAGTACCATACCATGCTTCATGAGGTGTTATTTTATGGAGCGCTCTTGTTGAACATCTATTAAATATGTACATAGCTGTATCAAATACATAAGACCAATATCCATTGATCAAAATCTTGGTCTTGAGCATGCTCCTTACCATTTCAACTATGGTTCTATTATTTCTTTCATCCACCCCATTTTGTTGAGGTGTATATGCAGTTGTATGTTGTATTTTAATGCCATTTTGATTACAAAAATTATAGAATTGTTTTGAGAAAAACTTTCCTCCACGATCAATCCTCAAACATTTGATTTTATGACCACTTTCATTCTAAAAAAGTTCTTTAAAATTCTTGAACATCCCAAATGCATAATATTTGTGCTTCAAAAAATAAACCCAACATTTCTTTGAGTAATCATCAATAAAAGTGAAGAAATAATATGAATTACCCAAACTTTGTGTCTGCATAGGCCCACAAATATCGAAATGAACTAGTTGAAGAGGATATGAGGCTCTCCATACATTTCCTTTAGGAAAATCAGTCCTAGCATGCTTTCCCAACACACATGCTTCACACACATCCTTCCTCTCTTAAACTCTTGGAAGCCCATTCACCATACCTTGATTTGACAAAAAATTTAAACTCTTGAAATTGTAATGCCCAAATATCAAATTCTGTAACCAATTCTTATCTTCAAGTGCCAAATTTGCTAAGTTCACACCTCCCTTGTTACCAAACTTCAAAGGAAATATTCTATTTTGGACATAGGAACAATTGTGACAACACGGTTCCTATTACCCTTATCATAAATAATTCATTCTCTATTGTCAAACACAACTTTGTAATTCTTTTCAACAAGCTGTCCAACACTTGATAAATTATTCTTCAGATTTGGAGCATAAAAAATATCATTGATTCTCTTTGTACCTTCTTTTTTTCAACCTCCACGGAACCTTTTCCAACCACTTCCAAAGAATTATTATTTCCAAGCATGATTCTTGACTTAAAACTCTCATTAACATAAACAAACAAATACTTTTTCTTGGTCCAATGATTAGAGCAACCTGAATCCAAATACCAAACTTCATTGCTAGTATTTTAAACCATATCAGTAGTTAAGAAAATATTATCTTCAGTTTCTTCATCTTCACAAACATAATGTGCCCTTTTATCCTCATTTGCAGTCTTTAACGAGCAATTTTTAGCAAGATGACCCTTCTTGTGGTAGTTGTAGCACTCCACATTTAGATCAGTCCTTCCTCTACCTCTTCCTTGGTTAGAAACTCCTCTTCCTCTTCTACCTCTTCCTCTTTGTTTATTTATACCTCTTTCTCTACTGGAACTGCCTTCATCTTCATCTCTCCTTGAATGTTTTACCTTAGAATTGAAGGCATTATCCTCACTCTCCTTGGTGTTTTCTTTGAATCTCTCTTCATGTGACATGAGAGACCCAATAAGATATTAAAAATCTAGATTTTTCAAGTCTTTAATTTATTCAATGATAATGGCAACATGGTTCCATTTTTATGTGAGAGATCTCAACACCTTCTTCACAACTACCGGTGTTTCCAATGTTTCACCAAGAGTGGCAATTTTATTCACCACATATTTCACTCTTACGCAGTACTATCCAAAACTTTCAATATCCTTCATATTAAATTTCTCAAAATCCTTTTTCAAGGTTTGTAGCTTGACCATTCTCACTTGATCACTCCCTTGATAAGCCTCTTTGAGAGACTTCCAAGCTTATTTGGCTATTGTAGTAGCAACAATTCTTGGAAATAAGCTCTTGTCAAGTGCAGACTGAATGTGATAGAGGGAAAGAGAGTTCTTTTTCTTTGCTTCCTTCTTGTATGTCTTATAATTTCATTGTAGTGTGCTCAAATCAGTTGATTCTACATAACCATTCTCAACTGCCTCCCAAAGATCCTTCCTATCAATAAAGTTCTCATTTTAATGCTCCAATATTCATAGTCCTAACCACTAAATTCTAGAATGGGTAGTGAGTTTTTCAAGTTGGTAATAACACTTAAACAAGAAAAATTGAAGTCTTACTTCAATAAAATCGTGCAACAAGTTCACTCAAATCCTTCTCAAAATTGGAGCTCTGATACCATGTGAATTTTATGAACTAAAAGTTGTAAAAACTATTTTTTCATGAACCGACCTTTGTGACAATAGGCAGAAAAAGGAGGCCTTAAAATTGTACAAATGAGCTAAAATTTTGTGAGTATATTCTAGACATCCATACCTGTCCAACGGTTAAAAATAGCATTAATTGGAGCTATAAATAAAAATTGACATGCTCTGCAAGTTGACTAATTTTTTAGGTCTGCACACACTTTTTTGAGAGAGAAGGATATGAACCAAAGTTGTTAAAACTTTCAAATAAACCCAGAACAATTACAAAGTCTTTATTCAACTCCTCATATTTTTACACTTGCTTATATGTACCATATAAAAAACTAACATGTTTTCTCTATCTATAACCCTTGGAATGACTTTCCAAGTAACCCAACAGTCATGGAACATCAAAAGAATTTCTAAGACTTTTCCTATATCACAAAATATATGGCACATACTTTAAGATATAATATTTACATTATAA
This sequence comes from Wollemia nobilis, assembly GCA_028583015.1. Taxonomy (NCBI): domain Eukaryota; kingdom Viridiplantae; phylum Streptophyta; class Pinopsida; order Araucariales; family Araucariaceae; genus Wollemia; species Wollemia nobilis. The sequence continues at coordinate 357,471 of JAQPPZ010002770.1, read as the reverse complement.
AAATGCTTTAATGCTTGGCATCAATCTCCAAAAGGTTTAGACTCCTTTATGGATAAACATATTTTTGTTTTCATTACGTTTAAACTAATTTCCTTTCCTTTAAATATTCTTCTATTCCTTTCTAGCCATACAATCTAAAGTATTGTCTCTTTTGATATATCACAAATTATCTATAAAGCCTCACTTTTAAAAGTTCTTTAATATTGCTTTAACCATTCTTCAATTCTTCCATTCATCATCCATTTCCATAGTTTCCAAACTGTTGAGTAGTGTCCCAAGAGATGGTCTATACTCTCCTTTTTTTTACAAAGAACACATTGTAGGGTTGTGGAAACCCCATTTCATAAGGTTATCCCATGATAAATTTCTTCTATGACCTACTAGCAAAAAAAACATTTTGACTTTAGGAATTCTTTGGTTGTCCTACATATCTCTCCATTTTCTTGCAATATTCCTATTTTGTTGGTGATTTAAATTATATCCACTTATTTTTGTGTATTCTCTCAAGCTATTCAACTCCTAAATAAACTTATCCTTGGCTCCCCTCAGAATAATAATTGTTGTTATATTTCTAATAAACTGCCTTCTAGCATCAATGTCTTGTATACTTGTAAAAAAATTGTTTCCATTTGTATCTTCCTTCTTGATCCTTATACAAAATGTTTGAAACCCTATCATCATATTTATATTGAAGTAATATCATCCATGGTTTCAAAATTAGATCTAGATTGAGTGGTTTTTTATCATACCAAGTATCCATCCAAATATAAATTTTTTCTCCAGTTCTCACAACCCATCTTAAACTTTTAATCACTAGATCAATTGATTTTTTTAAACCAGTCCATAGTGAAAAACCATTTGGTATAGAGAATGTAGTAAATATTAAGCTTGGGTCATTAGTCTCAACTTACTTAGAAGAATTCTTGGCCATTGTATTTTATTATTTTTATACAATCTCCAAATTACTTTTCCCCTAAGAGCTAAGTTTACATCCATAAGAATTATTAATCCAAGACCTTCCCTGTTTTTATCATTACACACCTTAATCAATTTCACTAAAGGAAAATTTCTTTTATCATAAAATCTTGACCACAAAAATGATCGCATGATATAGATTAAACATTTTTATATTGATTATGGTATAGTATACAAGGTCATATTTAATTAGTTGCACTCTTCCTACTAATGATAACCATCTACCTTTCCATGTTGATAGCTAATCCAAAATCTACTTATAACTAGATTCCATAATTATATCCTCATTCTCCTCTTAAATAAGGGCATCCATAGATAAGTTGCTGGTAAATTTACCTCCTCCATTTGAAGTAACTTGCATATCCTTGCTTTGATTTTAGTTGGGGTGTTTAGGAAGTAAATTTTGGATTTTTTCCTATTAACATTTTGCCTTGATGATATTTTGTATTCCTTTAATAAGTTATTCAAAGCTTTGGCCTTGTTTATCCTTACCCTCCCAAAAAATGTTGTATCATCTATAAATTGTTGGTGGGTGATGTTGTCGATGTTATTACTAGTCTTAAGTCCACTTACAAGCACATCTTTGTTAGACTTCTTCAAGTTCCTACCCAAAACCTATACCATAATAATGAATAAATATGGTGATAGAGGATATCCTTGTCTAAGATCTCTCTTGGATTTAAATTATTTTGTTACTAACCCATTGACCAACACTGAATATGAAATTGTAGAGACACAATATTTAACACATCTAACCCATATCTTACCAAATATAAAATTTTCTAATACTACAAAGAGAAAATCCCATTTAAGCCTATCATAGGATTTACTCATATCAATTTTTAAGATCATTGCTTTCTCTTTTATTGAAGTTGTTGAATGCATAACTTCATGAGCTACTATGATCCTGTCCAAATCCAAAATCTGCCTCCCTTTAACAAATCCTCCTTGCTATTATAAAATGATATTGTCTAACATCGATCTTAAATGATTCACCACCACTTTAGAGATAAACTTATATGCCATATTACATAGAATTATGGGTCTAAATGAATAGAATAATTCTACATCATTTCTTTTTGGAATCAAGGTAAGATATGTTGTATTTATTTTATAAGGTATGTATTGTTTTACCCTAGACTATTATGTTGCCACCAATAAAAAATACTTCACTATATCCCAATTATGTTCATATAATGCTACAGAGAGCCCATATGGACCTAGGGATTTATCCTTATTAAAAAATAAAAGAGCTAAATACATTTCTTCTAGAGTAATAGGCTCCATTAGTTTCATATTGTCTTCATCTATTATAACTAAAGGTAATTGTAGATTTTTATCATTAAGAACTTCAAAATCCTTTGATCTTAGAATATTATGATAAAAATACCTTGCCTCCTTTCTTATTTCACTTTGGTCTTCAGTTCACACCCCTTCTACTATTTTAATTCTACTAATTTTGGATGTTGATCTTTGTACTATAACCATCCTATGAAAAACTTCATATTTTTATCTCCTTTTAACCAAGTCTATCTTGATTTAATATCCAAAAGTTCTCTTCCTTACTCAAAATATTATGATATTCACTAAGAAACTTTCCTTCGAGCTTAAATTATTATGATCACCTTTTTGGAATTTTAAAAGTTTATCTTTTAGTTCTTTCTTCTAAAAAATGTTTCCAAAAATGTTTTTGTTCCATTCTTTTAATCTAAATGTCATTGATTTAATTTGTTTTGGAATAGTATACAACCCACAATTTCCTAAATAATTTCATGTTTGTGATATCATATCAACAAATTGAGGATGGTATTCCCACATCTACTAATATTTAAAATATATATATTTTTAATTCACTTATCACCATTTTAACTCTTATTAGCCAGTGATATGAACCAATCCTTGTCAAGGTATTAATTTTAGCACAAGTCCCTTCATATAGCAAATGATATGAGAGTATGCGTCTATCTATTTTTTTTCTATTAGGTTTTGGCCTCTCTTGTTGTTGGTTCATGTATAGTTGTCTTCTTCAAACTGAACCTCCTATAGATTATTGCTTTCAATAAATGCTAATAAATATCTAATACCTTAGGTAAATATCCTAATTCCCCAATTTTTTCATCCAACTTGGTTATGGCATTAAAATATTCTTGGTATTTAATTCTCATAAATGATCCAATCCCACTCCAAAATTATAATCTACCTGTGTGAGTTGTAGATCTATAAATATTGATAAGGATGAAACAAATATCTATAAAGAAGCATGAGACTAAAGAGGCTATCCAATAGCTAGTTTTATGAATGTTTATATAGGAGGTTATAATAGGATTCTAACAAGTTAGAATTCCCCCTACCACTTCTTCATAATCCATAGCATCCCATTCACTTCTTTCCCATACTACTTTCATAGTTTCTTGGATACAAATAATATCAAGCATATTACTTAAACAAAGGTCCTTGATACACCTTTACTTTGAGGGGGCATTAACACCCCTTATATTCCATGAGATGATAATTATGTCTCATTAGGGGCTACTGGCCCCACTTTCAAATTACCAATGTCATTTTGTTGTTTGGTAAAAAGTCCAACCAACTTAGTTTGTTTTCCTTTCTCTATGTTTGCTCTTACTTCCCTAGATCTTGCTTGATAATTTAAGGATTTTCCTCTTTTTACCTTGCCTATATTAGGAGTAGGTATTATTATTCTATTCTTAAATATTCTTTTACAACTTCCTTTTTCATTAGATTTATCATCTCCTATCTTTATTACAGAAGCTTTTGACTTGTAATGCTTATTTTCTAGTTTTTTATTATTAATGGTAGAGGTATTAACATCTAACACTATATTTTATTTATCTATTTTTTCTCCTCAATGGTGTATGGTACTTCAAGAGATTATTAAAAACTTTATGAGACTCATTCCTTATGTTCATCGAGAATGTTCTTCCCTAAATTAGGATTATACTAAATAGACAATTCCTTGTTAATATGTTGAACCTATTGTATAATGTCCTCTAACTTTTGATCTACTTTTACTTCATAGAATAAAGCCTCCAAAGATTTGGTATTTATTCCAATATCCTTCCTTGTATTCATTGTTTATTTACTTTCACTTGTCTAGATCTATTTTTTTGAAGTTGAAAACCATCCTCATCCATATCCATTTGTAAGTTTCTCTTGAGGTTTTCTACATATAATTTTGGTGGACTCTTCTTAGGGAATTATATCTCAATATGCCTCATCTCATGAAATATTCTACATCTAAGAGATATATTTTAATAATATATGATTTGGTTCCACATATTATCCCCATACTTAAGAATTATTGATTCTAGTAAAGCTTTACTTATATCAATCATGAACAATATCTGAGCATAAATAGCCAAGAATCCATCTTTTGTTATTTTTAAATTCTCAAGAAATTCTCACAGAGTTTTTCCTATTGTCTTGAAGGTATATATATCCAAAAATTCAATGGGTAACCTATACATCCTGACCTATAATGGTACTAAGGATAAATTTACATTTTTAAGTGAAAAGCATTCAACCAATAGGTAAGAAAGAGTTTCACTTTTCTCATAAACTAAGGACTCCCTTTTAGGATTCTATCTGTTTCTTCCCTAGAATAAAAAATGGATAGAAACAAACCTTTGGGAAGAAAGAATAGAATCACTCCTTGAGACTTCTAATTCCTATCAATCCATTTTCTCAAGGCTAAAGCCCTTGGCCAATAGCCATTAAATTTGTCAAAACTACCATATCTTAGAGCAACAAGGATCAATCCCCTATGGTGTGCTCACTAAGATCTACTATTAGAGATGATTATAAGGATATATCTATTAATTGGTCGATGAGAAGGAAATTAAAACTCAAAATATACTAAAAGTTTACCATAATATCAGATAGCAAATATAATATTTGATAAAAAAATATAATAATTTTCTTGCAAAAATTTCAAAGGTAACGAAGGGAAAAATAAACTTACCTGAAAAATTCTATTCCTAGAAAAATGTTTTGCCTCACTAAAACCCTACCCCTCCATTGCTTCTCCCATCATCCAAACCTTGGCTGACAGACATTTGCAATTTTGTATTTTGTAACTTGAAAAATCATTAATGCCCTTGTTTTGAATGGTGACTTCATAGGGTTGTATCTTCCTCAATATTGCTTAGATTCCTTCATATGACCATTAATTTTTAAGGTCTTAAAATTTCACACAAATTGGTCTAAGAATTAGTTGAATTAGATAACCCTTCACAAATATATGACTCCCACATGATGAGACATTTAAAAAAAATACCCTAATCCTTTGCAAAGATAATATTATAAATATTTATAGGTTTAGAATAATGTTGATTAAACTTAATAACTATTTAATATTTATTACACCTTCCATAATAATAATTATTTAGTATTAGCTAGAAGTGAGTGTGAGGATGAGCTGAAAGTGAGTGTAGATGGAAGTAAGTGTAGCCAAAAGTGAGTGTGAGTATGATATGGGAGTGAGTGCAGTAAAGAGTGAGTGCGAGTGTGAGTTGAGAGTGAATGTAGCTGAAAGCACGTACGAGCATGAGCAGGGAATCAGTGTAGCTAAAATCAAATGTGAGCATGAGCCGAGAGTGAGGAGGAAGTGTGAGCAAGGAAGCACTAAGTAGAAAGTAAAGTGTGATCAAGGAATAAGTGCTACTTCTTATTCCATATCTTAGGAGAATTTAAAGGATTCATTTGAAGAAAATCCAGGTAACATGAAAAGAAAGTCATTTGTGAAAGTCCTTACTAAAAGTATAGATGGTCAATTTGGAAGTATGGATGTCATAGATAGGAATAAGAAGAAGAGTGACTCTATGGAAAAGCCAATCCAAGTAGTATATTCTATACCATAAGTGACTATCAAGGATGAGATGATTGAGCATGATATAATGGTTCTTAAAACCAAAGTATTAATATGTAAGTTTTATGGATAATCGACAACTTTTTATTAATATTCAAAATTGGATCAAGTGGAAGTGGGGAGTGAATTAAAATTACTCCATAACTTTTCTTCCAAAAGGATTTTTCCTCATTATTTTCACCAATTAAAAAATAAGGGATAAGATAATGGATGGAGGCCTGTGGTTTAGAGGTAAATATACATTATTTTTAAGACCTTGGAGTGAGAATGATTTTATGGACACAAAATATTAAAAGGATTTCGGTATGGATTAGGCTTTTTGGACTTCCTTATCAACTCATAAATAAGGAGGTTTTGAAGGATATTGGTAATACTCTAGGTGAATTCATCAAGGAGGGATCAAATACTAAGGAGAGAAGGCATGGTATATACACTAAAATATGTGTTTCCATGGATATTTATAAACCTTTGCCATAGTCGATTAGGATAAATCTAAATCAAGATAATGGGATCAATAAGTGGATTATGAAAACATTGCATTTTGATGTCACAAATGTCATGAAATCGAGCACATGGCAAGAGATTGCAAAGTGAAAATTATGGAGGAAGAGATGCAAATTTTTGGGCATGAGGGTAGCTTCAATTTGAAACAAGGAGATCATATCACAAGGGAAGCTAGGTTAAATCAAGGATTTTTCATTCCTAAGAAAGTGGCTATAAAAATCCCTCTACATTACCATATGGCAAAGGCCAATACAGTTCACTTGAATCAGCCATTAGAAAAATATTATATGGGGGATGAGGAAGTACAATGCACAAGTTCAAATATAGAAGGAGCTAAAGGTGTGAAGGAAGAGGAGAAGGAAAATTTTAAAGCAAAGGAAAATGGGGAGGTAAATTTTAAAGTAAATGAGGTGAAGGAGGTCAATCTTAATCTAGGTAAATCACCTTTATTATCCTCAAGTAAGTTAAAATCCTCTCCTTACAATAAAAATTAAAGTAGTACAAAGTTTATTTCAAAACTTTAGGATTTTAAGAGTAGTATAGTAAAGAAAATATTATGGAGGATATCTAAGGAAATTTAGGGTTTCTAGACAAACATTAGAAAGTATGGCTATGGAGGATCATCTATGCAGTTTAGAGTTTTTAGGGAAATATAAAGAATAAAATTCTAATGAGGTTATTCCTTGCACTTTCGACTCCTTAGGGTAACATAAATATTTATAAGATAAGTCTCATTATGAACAATATGAAAAAATAGAAGAAACTGATGAAGATGAGAGTGTTGGCAGAAATGTAAGAAGGAGAGGAAGGCCTTCAAACCAAGAACAAAGAGAAAACGAAACTCAAAAGGATATTGATTTGAGAAGACAAACAAAAATGATATCATGGAATATTAGGGGTATGAATAAAACCCCTAAAAAAATAATTATTAATGAAATAATAGGTTGTTATAGTCCTAAGTTTATTTTAATACAATAAATAAAATTAAGCAACGAGGAATGTAAGGATACTTTTAAGAAGATTTGGAAGATGAGTGATTGTTTAGCAATTTCTTCTACAAGAGCTTTAGATGGTATAGCAATAATATGAGACAAATACACATGGGATGGACAACTATTAGAAGCAAAAATTATTGGGTTGCTAGACTATTTTGTAGGAAAGAGGAAGATATCAAAGTTGGTGTTACAAATGTATATATGCTCCAACTATAGTTACTCCTCGTGAAATATGTTGGAAGGACCTTAAAATATTTTTGTCAAATACAATGATTGTTCATTGTGATATATATATTCTTGGGGGTGATTTTAATACTATTCTATCTCCTTTGGAAAATAAGGGTGGAATTCTAGGATGGTCTAAATCAATGCAATATTTTTCTTCATTTATCAATTCAAATGACCTTTGGGATGTTAGTACCTCAAGCATTTAATATACATGGGATAATAGATGCATTAGAAAAATCATATAGCAAAAAGACTTGATAGATTCTTGTTATCCAATAAATGATTGCAAACAAAGTATACTATCTCTTTAGATATTTTATTGTGAGTTGGATCAAATAACAAACCCATTCTTTTGACTTATGAGTTACCTAATAATGGTCATCCAAAGCCATTTTTCTTCTAGTATATGTGGATCCAAGACTCTAATTTTTTTGTATGGTTATATTTGTTAGCTTTTTAGATAGATTAATTCACTAAAATATTTTATCCAAGATCAAGTATAAATCAAATATATTCCACTGATAAAAGTGACAATGTATCTCAATATTGGAATAATAAAAATATCTCACAAATATAAATCAAATATATACTATATCAAAATATTACAAGAATGATTTAGATTGATTACATTGCATGGAGATTTATCTTCAATATATTATTTTACATGACTTTTCAGTATTCTGACTATTGCTCTCCTCTAACAACTGGGAGATGCATCCTTTCATATTCTTGATATTGAGACAAAACTCTCATATTGGCACACATCAATATGACTCTTCATTATCTCTTGACACCTTGCACTTTATCTCATATTGACATACATTATATAAAATATAAATCAACTACCAAACTAATATTTACAAGGGGCTAAATAATATAATATTCTAACAATATTATGGTTGTCTGAGTCAAAATTTTAACGATCATATATGTATAGGTTTGTTCAAAATTCAAAATATTTAAAGGAGCAAATGAAGATATGGAATGCCAAATATTTTGGCAACATTTTTAAAGAAAATAAATAAATTGAATCCAAGCTCAAAAATTTACAAGAGATAGTAGAAATTAATGGAATGGTTTAGGATTCTTATGTGAAAGAAAAACAAGTACTTTTTGATTATCATAATGCACTGAAAAAAGAAGAGTCATATTGGTACCAAAAATATAGAGAGAATTAGCTAAAGTAAGGAGATAGAAAAAAAAAATATGCTATAGCAAAAATAATTATTTCTGTTCATCATATAAAAAATATTATAACTCTAGATGGAAGAAATATTGAGGATGAAGAAGATATAAGGAAGAAAGCAATTAATTATTTCAAAAATATTTTGTTAGATTCTAGGCAATATAAGGAGACCCAAGAAAAACTTCTGCAAAATATTCCATCAATTATCACTCAAGGTCAAAATAAATTTTTGATGAAGAAGATATCTATGGAGAATATCCATGAAGCAATTTGTTCTTTCCATCCTAAGAAGGCTATTGGCATTGATGGATTTCTTGTAATTTTCTTCCAATTTTTTTGGGATTTATTGAAGAGTGATATGTTACTTGTGGTTGAAGAGGCCTAGAAAATGAAGGCTATAATAAATGAGATCAATGCTACTTTTATTTTTTTTATTCCCACGGAAGGTGACACAAAATATTTTCATAATTTACAACCAATAAGCCTTTGCAAAATGATTTATAAGATCATTTTAAAAACTATGTAAAATAGGTTGAGGGGCATTCTAGGGTGTCTTATCTTAGAGAAACAAGGTGGCTTTGTTCTTGATTGTATAATTATTGCACAAGAGACCATAAATTCTCTTCATTCCATGAAAAAACTAGGCATGCTTTTGAAAATAGATATGAACAAAGCATATGATAGGATATCTTGGAATTTTCTACATGATATTCTCAAAATGTTTGGCTTTGATTATAGTTGGTGTGAGTGGATTAAATGTTGTTATGGCACTACAATTTTTTTTGTTTTGATTAATGGTTCTCCTGTTGGATACTTCAAGCCATCTTGTGGACTTTTTCAAGGTGATCCACTTTCTCCTTATCTATTCATTATTATGGCCGAAGCATTAGGGAGAGTCTTTTCAAAGGTGAAAATGGAAGGAAAAATCAAGGGTATCAAGTTGTAAAAAATAGTCTCCCCAAATATCATCTCCAATTTGTTGATGATACTTTTATTTTAGGCCATCCCTTAGTCAGTGAGGCCATGAAGTTAAATAAATATTATCATGCTATAAGAAGGCTATTGGATGGTTGGTAAATACTACAAAATCCAAGATTTTATTCATTAATACTGCCCTATATTTACAATAAATTATTGTGAATATTTTATGGCTTAAAATTAAAAAGTTTTCATCAACTTATTTGGGTATTCCTTTGTCTAATAAAGAAAATAAAAAAGATCTTTGGATATTTTTTTTGGATAAAATGAAAGCTTGCTTGGCAGGTTGATGTCACTTTAAAGACTACAACTCATAAATACTACATTGCAATCCATTTATATTTATATGATGTCACTTTAAAAACTGCCAATAGGTATTACATCAGAAATTGATAAAATTTGAAGAGACTTTCTATGGAAAGGTTGTGACAAAAAATTTAGGTTTCCTCTTTGTAAGTGGGATAGGGTTTGCAAAGGAAATAATATTGAAGGAGTAGGCTTGTGAAATTTTAGACTTATGAATTTGGGATTAGGAGCAAAATATTGTGGAGATTATTCAGAGATCAAGGAAAGAATTGGGTAAAAATATTACTTCAAAAATATATAGGTTCTCTTGATGCAATGAAATTATTTAGGAAAAGAACTCTACCCAAAGGATTGTCAACATGGAACTTAATATCAGATATTTTGCAATTGATAAAGAAACATATTAGATGGTCAGTCAATGAGGGGAGTTATGCAAATTTTTGGTCTAATGCTTGGTTGAAGCCTTATCCTCTTATATTTGACTCAAAATGGAAACCATTGGCTCAAGCATGCCTAAAATGTAAAGGTCCAAATTTCAAAGACTATATTATTATGAGCAAAAACTCTAGATCATGGATTTATTTTAGTAACCTGGTTGAAGGAGAGGAACTCAAAAAAATTGTAGATGAACTTCAAAAGATGCTTCAAGAGTTTTATTTGATGATTTTTACATGAAATGATGAGTTGGTTTGGAACTTATCAAAGGATGGTGGATACTTGGTCAAGTTGGGATATGAAGATTTAGAACAATCAAAATTTATTTCTCCCAAAAATTTTCCTTGGAAGAACTTTTGGTCATTAGAGGCTCTCCCTAAAGCATTAACATTTCTTTGGTTTGCAGTTCAATGTAATATTCCTATAGGAAAGAGTCTACAAATAAGAGGATGTTATGGACACTTCAAATGTGCCTTGTGTGAGAAGGATTTAGAAACATAAAACCATTTACTTCTTCATTATTCATTTTCTCACATCATTTGGGGTTATTATTTTTTAAATATAAAATTATATTGGGTAGCTCCAACATTGAAATAGTCATTTTTTTGGCTGGATAATAAGGGGTTGTACTCAGGTACCCCACCCTTGAAAAATTATAACTCTCTTCTTTAGAGATTGAGAGTTTACAAATAGATACACTTCTCATATCAATTGAGATGCTATAGCTAGAAACCTACATCATTTTACATAAAATGTCTAAATTCTTGATTTTCATTTTCTAGATCTTTTCAATTTTTTGTATGAATACAAATATTCTAGAATTTAACATCATTCTTGACATTTTTCTATAGCAACCTTCACAATACAAAAATGTCACCTCTACTATCTATGCATTGCATATTAGTAGAGTAATATTTCCAAAACATCACTATCTTAGTGTACTTTACCAAATATGGATTGCTAGTTTTCTTCGTGAAACACAAATGCAACCAAAAAAATTATTATAAATAGTTTATATGAAAACACATTATTGTTATAAAATAAAGTAGATATTACTAATGGAAAAAAATAAAGTAAATCTTAATAATTATTTGATTAAGGAAATCAACATTTTTTTGTTAGCTTTAGCTAAACTTACTACTTCCTCTAACCATGAAAATGTGAATTTAACTTTGAGATCCTCAATCAAAACCCCTATATTGGATAGACTATCTGCACATTTGTTTCCTTCCCTTAATGTATGTATAAATCTAATTTCTTCAAACTCTTTAGAAAGATCTTGAATTTTGATAATTATCTCTTGTATGTTCCATGGAGCCTTTGCTTTCCTCAAAATTGCATTTACTACTATGAGAGTCTCACCTTCCATCCATACTATGTTTTGTTTAATTTGTTTACATATTTCTAATCCTTCTAAAGCCACCCAGGCTTCAACTTCATTATTTATCTTAAATCCACTATTGAAAGCATAATGAGACAAAATATCTCCTCTATTATATCTAATTATTCCTCCTCCTCATGCTAGTCATGGATTTCCTTTAGATGCTCCATCAAAATTTAATTTAACCAACTCCACATTCTGATGGTTTCCACTTTATATTCTTTGACTTCTTTTTTCTTCTCTTGTACCCAACATCATAATTCCATTTAATGAATTGACTCCATCTATCAAGGCTTTTTGATTCCATATTAGGGACTAGGTGAGTTGATAGGGTTGGTTTAGACTCCTTTATGGCTAAGCATATCTTCCTTTTCATTACCTCTGCATTGCTTTTCTTTCCTTTAAAAATTATTCTATTCCTTTCTAGCCATACATTCCAAAGTATTGTATCTTTTGATGTATCCCATATTATTTGTAAAACCTCATTTTTATAAGTGCTTTGCCATTTCTTAAACCAATATTTAATTATGCTATTCATCATCATGCATTTACCAAACATATTAAAATCCATTGCCATAGATTTCATACTATTTAGCGATGTCCCAAGAAATGTTCTATACTCTCCTCATCCTTTTTACAAAGAACACATTGAGAGGGGCCATGAAAACCCCTTTTCATAAGGTTATCCCAGGATAAAATTCTTCTATGACCTACTAGCCACACAAACATTTTGACTTTAGGAATTTTTGGGCTATCCCAAGTATCTCTCCATATTATAGTGATATTACTATTTTGTTGGTGTTGTACATTATATCCACTTCTTATTGTGTATTAACCTGAGCTATTCAACTCCAAAATCAATTTATCCTTGGATCCCCTTGAAATAATCATAGTTGTTATATTTATACTCATTTACCTCTTAGCATCAGTGTATTCTATATTTATCACCATATTTATCTTGAAGCGATCTCATCCAAGGTTTAAAAATTGGGTCTAGATTGAGTGGTATTTTATCACACCAAGTATCCATCCAAATAGAATTTTTTTCTCTAGTTCCCACCATCCATCTTAAACCTTTAATCATTAGATCAATAGATATTTTTAAACCATTGCAAAGAGAAGAACCATTTGGTAGAGAGAATATAGTAAATATTAAACTTGGGTAATTGGGCTGAAAGTACTTAGAATAATTCTTGCCCATTGTCTTTGAATCTCTTTGTACAATATCTAGATTACTTCCCCCCTAAGAGCTAATTTTGTATCTATAATAACTCTTAAACCAAGATCTCCCCTAGTTTTATCATCACACACCTTGCTCCATTTCACCAAAGGAAATTTCCTTTTATCATGTAAACCTAACCATAAAAGGGATCACATAATATAGATTAAACTTTTTTCAACTAATTTTGTCATAGTATACAATGACATATAATATGTTGGAATGGCTTGTAAAACTGACATGCACTCTTTACTCATAGGATTTAATCATATTAAGTTTTAATATCTTTTTTTTCTCTTTTATTGAAGTTGCTGAATGTATAACTTCGTGAACTATTATGATTCCATCCAAAATTTATCTCCCTTTCACAAATACTCCTTGCTCTTCTAAAATAATTTTTTTAACAATGACCTTAATAAATTTTCCATCACTTTGAAGATAATCTTATATTCCATATTACATAGGCTTATTGGTTTAAAATAATCAAACAACATCCTTATTTTTTGGAATTAGTGTAAGATATGTTGTATTTATTTTATAAGGTATGTATTATTTTACACTAGACTATTCCACTACCACCAATAAATAATCCTTCAGTTTATCCTAATTGTGCTAGTAAAAATTTGTAGAGAGCCCATATGGACCTAGGGATTTGTCCTTATTAAAAGAGAAAAGAGCTAAATGAACTTCTTCTAAAGTAATATTCTCCATCAATTTCCTATTATCTTCATTTGTTATAACTGAAGGAACATCTTGAAGTTTATCATTAAGAACATAGGTCTCCTTTGATCCTAGAATATTATGATAAAAAGATTTTTCTTCTTTTCAAATTTCACTCTGATATTCAATCTAAAACCATTTTATTGATTTAATTCTACTAATTCTAGATGTTGATCTCTATACTATAGTCATCCTATGAAAAAACTTTGTATTTTTATCTCCTTTTAACCAAGTCTATCTTGATTTTAATCTCCAAAATTTCTCTTCTTTACTCAAAATATTATGATATTCACTAAGCAACTCCTTTTCCTTTGATATTGGATTATTATGATAACCTTTTTAGAATTTTGAAAGTTTATATTTTAGTTATTTCTTTTCAAAATGTTTCCAAAAGTGTTCTTGTTCCATTATTTTAATCTAGACGTCATAGATTTAATTTGCTTTGGAAGAGCGTACAACCCACAATTTCCTGAATAATTCCACGTTTATGCTATTATATCAACAAATTGAGGATGGTCTTCCCACATTTGCTTATTATTAAACTATGATATTTTTTAATTCACTTACCACCAATCCTTTTTAAGGTATTCATTTTAGCACAAGTTCCTTCATCTATCCAATGATCTGAGAGTATGCATCTGTTTATTTTTTTTGTTATTAGGTTATAGTCTCTCCTATTGTTGGTCCATGTATAATTGTCTTATTGAAAATCAACCTCTCATATATTATTATTTTAAATAAAATCTGAGAAATCTCTCATGCTTTGGGTTAATTTCCTAATTCCCCTAAAATTTTCATCCAACTTGGTTATGCCTTTAAAATTAGCTATGATCATGAATTAGGTTTCTTGGTCTTTACTTCTCATAAAGGCTTCAATCTCACTCCAAAATTTTAATCTACCTAACTAAGTTGTAGGTCCATAGAAATTAATAAGGATGACATGAATATCTGCAAAGTAGCAAATGACTAAAGAGGCTATCTAATGCCTAGTTTTATGAATGGTTACATAGGAGGTTATATAAGGATTCCAAGTTAGAATTCCCCCTACTGCTCCTTCAAAATCCATAACATCCCATTCATATCTTGGCCATATTGCATTCATATTTTTTGAAACTTCTTCTTTTGTCATTTTAGTTTCTTAGTTACAAAGAATATTAAGCTTATTACTTAAACATAGGTCCCTGATACATCTCTACTTTGAGGGGTATTAGCACCCCTTATATTCCATGAGATGATAATCATGTATCATTAGAGGCTATTGGCCTCACTTGTGTATTACCAATATAATTTTGTTGTTTGGTAAAGAGAAGTTCAACCAACTTAGCTTGTGTTCCCTTATCTCTGTTTGCTCTTGCTTCCCTGGATCTTGCTTGATAATTTGAAGGTTTTCCTATTTTTGCCTTGCTTATATCAGAAGTAGGTCTTATTATTCTATTCCTCAATATTCTTTCATAATTTTATTTTTCATCATATTTATCCTCTCCTAGCTCTACTACAGAAGCTTTTGACTTGTCCTCATTTTATGTTATTTTCTTATTAATGGTAGAGGTATTAACTTCTAAAACTACATTTTCTCTACTATTTTTTTAAAACTAATTGGTGCATGGTACTTCAAGAGAGTCTTCAAAATCTTATGAGACACATTCCTTAGGTTTATTGAGAATGTTCTTCCTTAAATCAAGATCATATTGAATAGACAAATCCTTTTTAATATGTTGAAAATGTTGTACTGTGTCCTGTAAGTTTTGATCTAATTTGTCTTCATAGGCTAAAGCCTCAAAAAAATTGATATTTATTCCAATATCCTTCATTACTGGTCTCCACTATTTATTTTATTTCATTTATCTAGATCTATTTTTTGGAAGTTGAAAACCATTTTTATACATAACCATTTGTAAATTTCTCTTGTGGTTTTCTACATATGATTCTGCTTGGCTCTTCTTAGGGCATGATCTCTTAATATGTACCATATCATGACATCTTCTAAATCTAAAAGATATATTTTTATAATCTATGGTTTGGGTTCACATATTATCCCCATACTTAAAAATGATTGATTCTAGTAAAGCTTTACTTATATCAATCATGACCAATATCTGAGCATAAATAGCCAATAATCCATCTTTTGTAGTATCTAAAATCTCAAGGAATTCTCCTATAGTGTTGCATGCTAGCTTGAAGGTATTTATTTTCTAAAATTCAATGGGTAACCCAAACATCCTAATCCATACTGGTGCTAGGGATAGATTTACATTTTTACGTTAAAATCCTTCATACCAGCAGGTAAGGAAAAGTCCTGCTCTTCCCATAAACCATGGACCCCCTTTTAGTATTTTTTTCTTTCTTCCCTAGAACAAAAATGGCTAGGAATAAAAATTTGACAAGAAATGATAGAATCACTCCTAGAGACTTCCAACTCCTATCAATCCATTTTCTCAAGCCTAAAGCCCCTAGCCAATACCCACTAAACTTACAAAAAATTACCCTATCTTAGATCAACGAAGATCTCTCTCTTAGGTACGCTCACTAACCTCTACCACTATAGATGATTTTAAGGATTTAACTATAAACCAGTCCATAGAAAGGAGATTAAAACTCAAATTCTATTGAAATTTATTAGAATGTCCTATAGCAAATATAATATTTGATAAAAACTTTATAATAATTTGCATGTAAAAAAAAACTAATCCTTTGTGAAGCGACTGTGTAATGGAGTTTTATACATTAAATGTTTATTTAAATGATATTAATAAAAAATAATACTTTTAATTGGTTAAGGTTTTTTTTGTTTTTCAAAATTTGATCTTTTCTACCAGATAGATGATAGAAAGAAAATATGAAGCTAGGGTTTTGAAGGTGACTATGTGAGGGTTTAGAAGTAGTGGCAAAGATTATATTTTGGTACCTTCGGGCCCTAACAATAATGTCTTTGTTGTTTCTACCCAAGATAAACACAAGATATGTTGTAAGAGACCCACGATGGGTTAGGAATTTGTCATTAAGCAAATATTCATGCTACAGACTTTGCTAAAAATTACTTTCAATTTTTTTCCTAAGGAAAAAGTAAAAATCACACCTTTCCTTTGTGTCCAAGACATGGATTAAAGAGACCTAGAAACAGGTTTCAAGTTACAGACCAAATAAGATAAGCCTCTTTGGGAAAAGAAAAAATTTCTTAGAACTTAAGCAATCCTGATGCTAAGGAACACCCCCAAAATAGATCCACCATGGAAACCCCTTTCAAGGGTAAGGACTTTGGATATTCAGCCCCAAAAATAAATTTTAGGTATGCCCTACTATTGTGGCTGCTCCACAACGTACCCCAAAATTGGGGACCCACCTTTTGCATGTTTTCCAAGAAGACCGAAGTGGCCCATATGCTAAAGATCAAAGGAAAAACAAAATACAACAGAAAGAAAAAGTGTCGCGATATCGCGACATGTCGCGTTTTCGTGGCTAAGAGCAACAAAATACAGCAGAAAGAAAAAGTGTCGCGATATCGCGACATGTCGCGTTTTCACGGCTAAGAGCAGCAAGATAGAGCAGAATGAAAAAGTGTCACGATATCGCGACATGTCGCGTTTTCATGGCTAAGAGCAGCAAGATAGAGCATGAAGAAAAAGTGTCGCGATATCGCGACATGTTGCATTTTCGTGGCAAAGAAGGAAAAGTGTCGCGATATCGTGACATGTTGCGTTTTCACGGCAGAAAGCAAGGAGAAAGAGTAAGAATGAAAAAGTGTCGCGATATCGCGACATGTTGCATTCTCGTGAGAAAAAAGAAAAAGTGTCGCGATATCGCGACATGTTGCATTCTCGCGACCAAAAAGAAAAAGTGTCGCGATATCGCGACATGTTGCATCCTCGCAACCAAAAAAGAAAAAGTGTCGCGATATCGCGACATGTTGCATTCTCGTGACAAAGAAGGAGAAAGTGTCGCGATATCGCGACATGTTGCATTCTCGTGACAAAAGACAAAAGTCGCGATATCGGACATGTTGCATGTGACCAAAAGAAGAAAAGTGTCGCGATATCGCGACATGTTGCATCTTCGCGACCGAAGAGAAAAAGTGTCGCGATATCACGACATGTTGCATCCTCACGACCAAAGGGAGAAAAGTGTCACGATATCGCGACATGTTGCATTCTCACGACCAAAAAGGAAAAGTGTCACGATATCGTGACATGTTGCATCCTCGCGACCCAAAAAGAAAAAGTGTCGCGATATCGCGACATGTCTCATTCTCATGACCAAAGAAGAAAAAGTGTCACGATATCGCGACATGTTGCATTCTCGCGACCAAAAGAAGAAAAGTGTCACGATATCGTGACATGTTGCATTCTCGCGACCCAAAAGAAAAAGTGTCGCGATATCGCGACATGTCGCATTCTCGTGACCAAAGAAGAAAAGTGTCGCGATATCGCGACATGTTGCATTCTCGCGACCAAAAGAAGAAAAGTGTCGCGATATCGCGACATGTTGCATTCTCGTGACCAAAGACATAGAAGTGTCACGATATCGTGACATGTCTCATTTTCGTGATACAAGAAGAAGAGCAAAGCTGCGGACATAAAAATGTCACGATATCGTGACATGCTATTTTTTCACGATTCACGAGGGGCCGTTATAGAGTCTATAGGGGAAGCGCTGAACACGTGGCACAAAGGTGTAAGGGTTATGGTGTAACGCTTCATGACCAATGGTTACAGTTAGCAAAGAAGATCAAGCATTTCGATGCCCAAACAAAAAGCCAAAAACAATGAAGAGGCGGGGGAAGACGAAACGAAGGGATCTAGGAAATGAAACGAAACGTCACAAAGCGAAATAGAGAGCCATACTAGAAAGTTTAAAAGTAGAAGCAAAGATAGGTACAGGGGTCGAAAACCGCTATGAGCAGAGTTGTGGACCTAAGGGTGATAAGCCATTCTGGGCCTGCTTTGGAGTGTTTTCTTCCACTTTTTCTGGTTTTGATAAAACTAGAAATTTCTGTTATTGTAAATTGATACATATTTAATACAGAAAACTTCAGAGAGTTGCATCTCATTGACAAGAAAGGAGGAGTTATTTTCTGCATGCGAGATTAAATGTTTATTTTTCCCCTTTTCAGATTTTAGGCTTATAGATGGAGTTTATGCAAGTTATCTTGGTTGCTTCATGCGAAGGTCTAAATCTGAAAACCGCATTCAAAACCCTAGAAACCAGCACTTAACTTATCTGGATTGTGTATGTTTTGCAGGTCCAATAGGTTAGGTTGCATGCAGAAAACCTCATATCTTCGGTTTTGTCGAAATAGGATAGCATCACACTGAATGCATTTTAGTTTCATTTTCATTTTTATTTTATTTTCATTTTTTCTGCATCTTATTTTTTCCAGAAAGTTTAACTTTATTTTAATTTACAGTCATCAAAATAAATACTTGAAAAATTCAAAATACAAAAATAGTTTACATTGCGTATTATATTAACTTATCTCATTGTTGTTTTAAAAATCAGATGTCATAAAAATCCAAAAATAAAATATTCCATTGTTAAGGTCGATTCACATTTAGTTCATTTTGGTTCAACGAACAATCATTAAAGTTTCATGATAAAATAAACCAACATTGCCCCTTGTTTACAGTTACTTGCAATCACTAAGGTGTTCCAAGCATTTAAATTGAATATTTTTATTTATGCAAAATGCTAACATAGCGGAGACCTTGGAGAAGTTATTTGTTTAATTTCTTTGCAAGAGGGGATTTGAGACCCAAATCCTAAAGGAGAGTGTACTTTCACAATTGGGTGAAAATACCACTCAACATTTTGGCGCTAGAAGGAGGGCCTGAATTGGTTTATTTCAGTGTGATTTAAATGCTATAGGGATTTAAATTTTGAATATTTCATGCCCTATTGATTATTATCTTTAGCCCTCTTTTAACAATACAACTTTGTAGTGTTAAAAGGAGGACAGGAATTGCTATGCACTATTCTAACGCTTTGATTGTTCATACAGGAGTAATGTGATTTGATTTGATTTAAAAAAAAAAAGCATTGGTCTTGACTAACGAGATTTTATTTCCATATGATTACTCTCATTGCTAACATTCTCTATTTTGATGATGTGTTAATGCTAAACCTTATTACAAATTGGAGAATGTTCTTTATTGCTATGGTTTTATTCATGCATTATAATGAATGAGTGTGATGATTTGTTCATTTGATATTTGTTAGTCATTTCATGTTTATTTGCAAGATATTTATTTGACTAACAAAATTGGTATTAAAGTTGTATTCTTTAAGATTCACTAATGGCTATGTTTACACCATGGATGCCAGGTAGCCCATTGAACATACCGGGAGTTCAACATTATTTGCCCTTTGGTTTTGAGAGATGTCTTCCTCGATTTTTGTCTAATGGGACAAATACGGTAGAAGAACATATTCAAGCATTCAAAATTTATGTGAATCACTTAACAATTTGGTATGATGATGTTGCTTGTAAAATGTTCCCTTACACCTTGGACAAAGTGGCATATGATTGGTTTACAAGTCTACCTTTAGGGTCTATCACTTCTTGGGCTCAACTAGAGGCAACATTTCTTAATCAATTCAACAAAAAGCGAGTTGACCCAATCCTCATGTACGATCAGTTTTTCACTATTAGAAAAGGACCAAGTGAAAATGTGAAGTCATTTTCTGAAAGGTTCTTTGGACTATACACTCAATTAGTGACATTTTATGCTCTTCCAGAAGAAGTGGCTCTCCAAATATACGTCAATGCTCTTGACCCACTCACTTCCACATATTTGCGAGGGATGCCTCAAATCACATCTTTGTCACAAGCCTATACTCAAGCAATGGCAATTGAGCAACAATTGAGTTGTCAAAATTATGGTGTGGGTTTTGGATCATATAATCTTCAATCATTTAATACCTCCCTTACCCACCCAATGATTTATCCACCTCAACCAAGTTCAAGTGTGAATCAATTTCAGAATCAACAATCGTTCCCAAGCTTCAATCAATTTCAAAATCCTCAACCTACTATGCAAGATCAACCATCTTTCTTAAGTATGAATCAACTTCAAAATACTCATCTTGATTCAAAAGATGTTTCTAAAATCAATTTCAATGATTTTCATAATAATATGATTTTAGGCAAGGGAGGAGTACTAGATCCAACTAGTATTGAAACATGTGATAGATTGGGAACCCTTGACTCACCAAAAGATGAATTCTATGAGGATGAATCTTCTGAAATTGAATCCTCAAAGGTGGATAAAGGTGAAAAGTATTCAATAAAGGAATTTGAAGAATCATTTATGTCTCACACCCCTATTGATGAAACCTCCTTTGATATGCAGAATAAGGAAAATTTGGATGTGAATTCACATGATGGTATTAAAGATTTTGAGGAAGAAATACTATGGATGGGTAATAAGGATTTGGAATCATTATCCACAAAGGAATATTGGGATGATCATGAAAATAAGAATGTAAAAGTGGATCTAATTATAGAAAATCCTAGGCCATCACAAGTGGTTGAAAGTGATTTTGAAAGAAAATCAATAAATAAATTCGAAGATATGATAGAATTTCACCACTTGTTCTTGGATGACACATTGGATGACATTGTTGAAAATAATGGCCAAGAAAATTCACACCTTCCAAATTATGTTAAACTTGAATCATGGGTTACAAATGTGGACTATGATAGCCTTATCAATTTGAATACAAGCAATAACCCAATTTTGGAAGTAATTGAACCATCTAAGGAAGGTGAAGGTAAATTTGATGAGAAACATGTTGATGAATTGAAAGATGATGAAGAAGTAGTTGAACGTCACCACTTGACTTTGGAAGATGATTATTATGATGCTTGGAAGAAGTGGGAAGACTACACTCACTCCAAACCTTCTAATGAATTTTGTGTGCCTATTGATATGCAGGATAATACAATTGCCCTTTCATATGAGGATATTACAAGCCCTGTACAATCTGAGAATGTTTTGGAAGAAGGGTTGGAATCTCATCAAAGGTTGGAGAAGGATAATGATTCTACTACCATGGATAAAGAAGGAGAATCAATTGATTTTGTTCCCCTTGAGGGGCAAGAAATCAAAAATCTTGATCCACCTATTGCTTCTACAATGTCTATGCCATCTCAAAATGATGAAATTACAAAACCTAAGTGGTGTGGGTTTGATACTATTGATGATCCTAATGAAAATGTGGATTTTGAGGCAACTCAAGCCATTGATCATGGAAAGGTGTCACGTGACACATATCTTGAAAAACTAGGCTCTTGTTTTGAAAAATATGGACGCATGTTTGATTGGGTGCCTAACTTTGGTGTTTTTGAACAGGTGTTGGATGATGAAGAAGACAATGAGAAAAAAGAAAAAGCTACTAACACTCATCAAGTTGTGGTAAATTCTAACCATGATGGGTTGAGTATGGATGACAAGGTGAAATCTTTACCTTTGGTAGTAGCTACAAAATTTTTAAGTAATAGGTTACATGATGTCCCTTTGGATGCTAATATCATTAATGATGAAATGTCAAATTTTGTTGATGCTTGTCAAGTTTTGAATGATTTTGATTGCTTTAAAATCTTGGAAAATGATTTGAATTCAAGACTTTTAGAAATAGGCTCTTGTTTGCAACATCTCACATTTGAAAAGGAAGGCCTAATTTTAAATCATGAATCGAATTATGAAATGGATACTTTCAAGAATAGACAAGATAAAATTGAATATCATTTATTGTCTAATCATTTTAGTAATTTGACGCTCACCTATGAGAGTACTAATGGAATTAAATCTAATTGGTGGGGTGAGCGAGGCAAGTTGAAGTGTCTTGCATGGTGCGGTCTAATCTTGTTTTTTTTGGGTTCATACAAAATTTGGCATGCGTATCGCGTTATATGTTTGTTGAAGTGCTCAAATCATGTTTGGGATCCAGGAAAGTGATAGTCCAAACTTTGCACCATCTTGTATTATATTGTACATTTGTATATAGATTTTGGTTTTTGGTTTTGGTTTGTGTTTTCAAGTTCATTTTTGGAATTGCTTTTTGGGTTTGGTTTTAAGTTTTGTGTGTTGGTCCTTTGGACATGTTTGGTTTGTCTTAAAAAAAAAAAAAAAGAAAAATTGAGATGTCAACTTATGCCCTTATGAATGTTGACTAAGACCAGGAGAATATGAAACATTGGAATTGTGTTGTAGAAAGCTCCACAAGTAACACAAACATTTTAAATAATATCGTTTGGAACTTGTGATGCATGAAGTTGTCAGTTTTACAAATTATGGCAACGTAGGTGGTATACTCCATCCGCATTTCAGAAAGAGCAATGCATTCATGTTACATTCCACATTGCATATACATTCCATCTCAGTTGCATCTTCATTTCAAATACAATCATTGAAAAGGTGTCAAATCCTCTTAGGGTTATTATATAACATAAAAAAAAAAATCCTAAGGTTGGGAACTGATGCCCGAACTATCTTGAACCAAGCACGTTCTATGCATATTAAAGAGGATCTTGAGCAAAATGATCAAAACCATACTTGGAAGAAAAGGTGAGGCGAAAGGAGTATTTCGTGTCTGTCCTATCATGCAACATAATCCTTAAAACAGTGGTTTTTACCACTCCCATAGAGCTTAAAGCCTAAAATCAGAGTAGTAAGGATAGGGTTAAATCCTCATCGAACTTAGGTTGAGGATCCAACTCCCCAAAGCTCTGATTTGACCTTCATGGAGTAGTAAGGATAGGGCATAATTCTCATCTCGCTTAGGTTGAGAATCCGATTCCCCAAAGCTTCTATTTTTCATTTCATCATAAATCTTGGATTGGAAGGATCGTACTACATGTCCCTTGCAAGGATGGGTAGTCATCCCCAAGGTCCAAGAAATCAAAAGTAAAGCTAATATTTTTCATTTCATCATTAATATTGGATTGGAAGGATCGTACTACATGTCCCTTGCAAGGATGGGTAGTCATCCCCAAGGTCCAAGAAATAAAAAATGAAGCCAAATCATGGATTATGGGGTTAATCTCCATCGGGGCTATAGACGCCTGACTGGCAGTGGAGTATGCTCACGCGTGGCAACATGTCTTGTCTAAAAGCAAGACCATTGACTGCTCAAACGGATAGACTAGCCTGACAATTTCATCCATAACAGGTTAAATCATTTTGTTCAAGGTGAGGTAATGAATTCCAGATCAAAGTAGTAAGGATAGGGTTAAATTCCCATCTCGCTTAGGTTGGGAATCCTATTCCCCAAAGCTCTGATTTCACTTACACTTGCACATGGGTTCAAGATGGTAGTGACACATAACCAACTTTGGGATCTAATAAATTAATTCATTATACACGTATTTGATCCTAAGAGGGTTTGACAGTTTTAAAATGTTTGTGTATGATACTAGAAGGTTTGAGCCTTTATAAAGCAGGTTGTTATATCTCTAGCATATTTTTCATGCATTAAATCCTGCACAAATCATTCATAACCTCACATATGCATTCAGGTAAAACTGACAATGGAATGTTGATCAATTTCAAACGATAGAGAATGGAGCACACTGCACACACCGAGCTGATGCTTAATGATTCTGATGTTTCATGTATTTCTGATCTATTGGCATTCTTTGTATATGTGCTGATGCTTGTATTTAAGTTTGTATATTTTCAGGTTAGGTTCTCATCGAAATGCTCAGGAGCATTTCCCAGCAGAGTCACCATTTGTTGTGGCTGCTCCACAACGTACCCCAAAATTGGGGACCCACCTTTTTGCATGCTTTCCAAGAAGACTACAGTGGCCCAGATGCTAAAGATCAAAGAAAAAGCAAGAAAGAAAAAGTGTCGCGATATCGCGACATGTTGCTCTTTCATGGCTAAGAAAGAAAAAGTGTCACGATATCGCGACATGTTGCGTTTTCGGCTAAGAAATAGAATGAAAAAGTGTCACGATATCATGACATGTTGCATTTTCATGGCTAAGAGAGAGAAGAAAGAAAAGTGTCACGATATCGCGACATGTTGCATTTTCGTGGATAAGAAAGAGTGAAAAGTGTCGCGATATCGCGACATGTTGCATTTTCGCGGCTAAGAGAAAAGAAAGAGTAAGAATGAAAAAGTGTCGTGATATCGCGACATGTTGCATTCTCGCGACAAAAAAGAAAAAGTGTCGCGATATCGCGACATGTTGCATTTAGAAAGAAAGAAAATGTGTCGTGAATATTGCGACATGTTGCAGTTTCATGGGAAAGAAAGAAAAGGTGTGCGATATCGCGACATGTTGCATTAGAAAAAGAAAAAATGTCTCGATATCGCGACATGTTGCATTCTGGAAAAAGAAAAATGTCGCGATATCGCGACATGTTGCATTCTCACGACTAAGAAAGAGAAAAGTGTCATGATATCGCGACATGTTGCATTCTCATGACCAAAAAGAAAAGTGTCATGATATCGCGACATGTTGCATTCTCACAACCGAAAGAGAAAAGTGTCACGATATCACGACATGTTGCATTCTCGCGACCCAAAAGAAAAAGTGTCACGATATCGCGACATGTTGCATTCTCGTGACCAAAAAAGAAAAGTGTCACGATATCGCGACATGTTGCATTCTCGTGACCAAAAGAAGAAAAGTGTCACGATATCGCGACATGTTGCATTCTCACGACCAAAAAGAAAAGTGTCGCGATATCGCGACATGTTTCATTCTCGCGACCAAAGGAAGAAAAGTGTCGCGATATCGTGACATGTTGCATTCTCGCGACCAAAGAAGAAAAGTGTCGTGATATCGCGACATGTTGCATTCTTGTGACCAAAGACATAGAAGTGTCGTGATATCGCGACATGTCTCATTTTCGTGATACAAGAAGAAGAGCAAAGTTGCAGACATAAAAATGTCGTGATATCGCGACATGCTATTTTTTCGCGATTCACGGGGGCCGTTACAGAGTCTATAGGGGAAGCATTGAACACGTGGCACAAAGGTGTAAGGGTTATGGTGTAACGCTTCATGACCAACGGTTACAGTTAGCAAAGAAGATCAAGCGTTTTGACGCCCGAACAAAAAGCCAAAAACAACGAAGAGGTGAGGGAAGACGAAACGAAGGGATCTGGGAAATGAAACGAAATGTCACAGAGTGAAATAGAGAGCCATACCAAAAAGTTTAAAAGTAGAAGCAAAGATAGGTACAGGGGTCAAAAACCGCTGTGAGCAGAGTTGTAGAGCTGAAGGCGATAAGCCATTCTGGGCTTGCTTTGGAGTGTTTTCTTCCACTTTTTCTGGTTTTGGTAAAACTAGAAATTTTTGTTATTGTAAATTGATACATATTTAATACAAAAATTTCAGAGAGTTGCATCTTATGGACAAGAAAGGAGGAGTTATTTTCTGCATGCAAGATTAAATGTTTATTTTTCCCTTTTCAGATTTTAGGCTTATAGATGGAGTTTAATGCAAGTTATCTTGGTTGCTTCATGCGAAGGTCTAAATCTGAAAACCTCATTCAAAACCCTAGAAACTAGCACTTAACTTATCCGGATTGTGCATGTTTTGCAGGTCCAATAGGTTAGGTTGCATGCATGAAAACCTCATATCTTCGGTTTTGTCGAAATAGGATAGCATCACACTGAATGCATTTTATTTTCATTTTTTGCATTTTATTTTCATTTTTTTGCACTTTTATTTTCCAGAAATTTTAACTTTATTTTAATTTACAGTCATCAAAATAAATACTTGAAAATTTCAAAATAAAAATAGTTTTGTTTTTAATTTTTTTTAGTATTTAAAAATTAATTTATTGAATCATAAAAATCCGAAAATAAAATTTTCCATTGTTGAGGTCGACTCACATTTAGTTCTATTTTGGTTCAACGAACAATCATTAAAGTTTCATGATAAAATAAACCAACATTGCCCCTTGTTTACAGTTACTTGCAATCACTAAGGTGTTCCAAGCATTTAAATTGAATATTTTTATTTATGCAAAATGCTAACATAGCGGAGACCTTGGAGAAGTTATTTGTTTAATTTCTTTGCAAGAGGGGATTTGAGACCCAAATCCTAAAGGAGAGTGTACTTTCACAATTGGGTGAAAATACCACTCAACACCTACATGGTGGATAGTCCTAGAATATTTCTAACATTAATCTTAAGGCTTCTTATAGACCTCTAAGATTGCCTAATATTGATCTCAGGAAAATTAAGTCGGGATGTCTAAGAGCAGCTGATGGAACTCTAATAGTTAAGCTAAAAATGGGTGACATTTAGGATGACATAGAATATATGGAGAGAAAAGAATTGATTTGCCATTTCTTGGGATTTCATCCGAGCCTATCTACTTTTAAAGTGTGGGATTAAAAATATTGAAAAACAAAAGGTGAGACATAAATATCTGTTTATCCCAATGGTTATTTTCTTGTTATTCTTGTTAATGATGAAGACAAAGAGAAAATATTTGAAGGGGTCACTGGTTATTTAGAAGGGTAGGGATTTTTATGAAGCCTTGGTACACTAAATTTAAAGCCAAATAAGAGATGCCTTCTAGAGGATCTATGTGGGTTTGACTCTTTGGCATCCGAGTTGAATTATAAAATTTGACTATATTTCTACAATTGAAAACTCCCTTAGAAAATTATAATGATTGTTGAATATACACACAAATTTGAACACATTATTTATGCTTGAATTTATGTTTTAATGGATTTCAATAAACCCCTTCCAAAAAATATCTCATTACAATTTAGGGAGTACACTTGCGAGCAGGTGGTGGACTATGAGAATATTCCTTTTCATTGCAAAATATGCCATGAATATGGTCGTTTGGCTAGTGTCTGTCTAAATAAGATTCCAAATGAAAAGAAAGAGAACACAACATTAGCATGTTTCCAAATGCCTAAAAAAAACACAAAAAAAAAGTTATGAAGGATCAAGTGATGTTGTCAACTAATATGTTTGGAATATTTTCTACAAATAACCTCCTAGTTGAGGAAGTTGACATAATGGAGATAGAAATCTTAGAAACATAGTTTAAAGTTACAGGGAAGGACTCAAAGATAAATCAGGAAATCAAAGGTTTTGAACAAAGAAATAAGGGAGAAAACATAGACAAGAACAATATTTTAATTCTATAACTTCAAACAATTTAGACCCCAAGATAGACCTTGTTGAACCTTCCAATAACGTTTTGGTTTCATATATGCATATTTTGGGGTTAGAAACTATCCCAGATTCACTTGGGGTAATACATGAAATAGGAAAAAAAATAAATTAATGGACATTAACCAAAAGGTAGGTCATAAGACTAATCAACATCAAATGGTCAAAGAAGGTGAAAAGCTTGTAGAGGAAGTTAATATTAATGTCCTTAGTAGGTTGTTTACTTTAGATCATGTTCACCTAGGTGATTTATTTTCTTTTATTTAGCTATTCTATGTATTTTCCCACCCACTTATGTGTGGATATTTAATTTATCTCATTTTAGATATTTTGAGATATTACAAAGTTATTTCTTAGATATTATGGGGCTATTTTTAGGTTTGACTATTCCTAGATGTTATGGGGATATTTTTAGGTATATTTGGAGGGTTGAGATTCTTTCTCCCCATAGCGGTTACAGATCTATGGACCATATAACATATTTATTTTTTATGGTGGATATTTGTCCTTAGCTTGATCGTACGACTATGATTGATCATCCTTGCCTATATAAGCAAGGCACCTTCATTGTACTTGTAGTTCATTTTCATATATAATATATGATATTGTTGCTCTTTGTTTTGCATATCTATTTGTAAGCTTATGTTGTCAATTTGCTTTCAGATTCTTGTTTTTTCGTTGAATGTCATGTTCTATTAACACCTGAGTTCCTTACATCTTGGAATGATCTGATTATCATACCTTGAATGGTATCAAAGAAATAGGTGGTGTAGTCATCCTTTTATGAGTGTTGTGCAACTATTTTTCTTGCAAGTGATATTCTCACAATGACACTGAGAGGGGGGGTGAATCAATGTAACTATTTAAAATTTGAATCTGCAACTCTTAATGCTTAAAAATGCAAGCTTAAAAATAGATATAGCAAGTATAACAAAAGAGCATCACACAACACAAGATTTAACGAGGTTCACCGATTTGGCTACTCCTCAAATAATGACTGTTTGGACTACAATCCAAATCCAGCCTTTGCAAGGATTCAATCTTTACAAATAGTTTACCAAAGACCCACTGGAAGGAGCACCAACCCCTGATTTATCTGCAACAATAGATAGGAGCACCAACCCCTTATACCAAGCACCAACTTGGATTTCTATTTTGAATAATAGATTGACATAAAAATGCCTTCTCTTTTACAAGACCCTCACTGGTCTATTGCTCATTCAAATCAATCTCATAGAAGCATAAGGAGAATTGTTAGAAACTCAATATCTTCTATTGCTTACTAAAACCTCTCTTTCAATTTTTCAAGAATAAAACCAGGTTTCAGTTCTGTAGCTGTTTTTCTTACAGCACTCTTACCCAACCTCACTTTTAGTTTTTCAAGATAAAAACACGGTTGCAGTAACCTCACTTACTGCGCCTTTTCGATTCTTTATACTTGGCTTACTCGAACGGCTCTTTCAAAATGGCTCTATTTTTCCCTCCAATTTTTCATGCATTCTCGGCTACGTTCAATCTGTCACACCCTCTCTGACGCGCTCTGTCTTTTAGCCGCTTTCTTTTTGACTCATTCTAACAGCTTTTTCTGTGCAACCTGACAGCCTTTTTGCGTATTTCGATGCTCTGTCATTCTTATCTTCTATCCTTTACGCAACTACCCTCTCGGCACCTTTACACTTTTCGATGGCACTCTTTTCAATTCTGAGTCAAACTTTTTCTTCTGCCCGCAACTGCCATTTCTGACACACGCAACCTCCGAGAGGATTTCTCGTTTATCGGGATTCTCGGTATATCTGCACTTTTGATAGCCTTGCAACATCACGGCCCTGTAACAGCCGTTCTTGTCTTTAATTCACTTGTTCTGCCACCTGTAACTTCAGTTCTGACTCTACTCTAACATAATCGGCTGCATGATTTTCTTCTGCACTTTCCCCGATAACTGTCACCGTGTAAGCTTCTGCTTTTACCCGCGCAACTATGACATGTCGCGATATCGTGACATTTCTGCCCATTTGACCTTTTTTGGATAGTTGACCATGAAAACAAGACATGTCACGATATCGCGACATTCTTCGCCTCCTTGTTCTCTTTTCGGCATGCAACCGTGAAAATAGGACATGTCACGAAATCGTGACGCATTCGCTGCCTCTAGCTCTTTTCTGTCTCCTGCCCGCAAAAATGGGACATGTCACGAAATCGTGACGCATTCGCTGCCTCTAGCTCTTTTCTGCCTCTTGCCCATGAAAACGGGACATGTCACGAAATCGCGACACTTTTCGCTGTCGTACACTTTTCTCCGCATGCCTCAGCGAAATTGGAACATGTCACGAAATCGTGACGCTTTTCTGTCTTAGCGCTGTTCTTTGCCTTTCGCCCATGAAAATGCAACATGTCATGAAATCGTGACATCTTTCGCATCCGTACAACTCTCTCTTCATGCACTAGCGAAATCAAGACATGTAGCGAAATCGCTACACCTTTTTCCCTTTGCAATTTCTTTTTTCGCCCACAAAAGTCCAACATGTAGCGAAATCGCTACAACTTTTTGACTTAGCACTTTCTCTTTGCTTCACCAAAAATCCAACATGTAGCGAAATCGCTACAACTTTTTGACTTAGCACTTTCTCTTTGCTTCGGCCTCCAAAAATCCAACATGTAGCGAAATAGCTACAACTTTTCACTTACTTGCTTCTTCAAAATCCGAACCTGTAGCGAAATCGCTGACACTTTTCACACTTATGCTTCTTCTCCGAACTTGTCACGAAATCGTGACACTTTTCATCCTTGGCGCTTCTTCTCCGAACTTGTCATGAAATCGTGACACTTTTCATCCTTGGCACTTCTTTTCTCCAAACATGTCACGAAATCGTGACAGTTTTTCAACTTTGCTTCTTTCCTTCCAACATGTCGCGAAATCGTGACAGTTTCTCCAGCTTTTTCTCTCTCCTCCGATATGTCACGAAATCATGACATTTTTGGTTGTGCCTTCTCTCTCCTTCGTTATGTCACGAAATCATGACATTTTTGGCTATGCCTTCTCTCTCCTCTGTTATGTCATGAAATCACGACAGAAAACATGTCGCGATATCGCGACAGTTTTCTTACTTGTCTTTTTTTGCAATTTTTTGAATCTGGGCCACTTCTTTCTTCTTGGAAATTCACTGTACATGTTCTGACTGACCTCTGAACTGCATCAACTGCATCAATCTGTCTGTGTTGACAACAATGACAATACTTTTGCTGCACCTTGCTCAACAATCTCCCCCTTTGGAATTGTTGGCAACACATGTGCAATTTCAATTTCCTGTAGTAATTCTTCTCCCCCTTTGCCAATAATACCAAAGGGCTGCTGCAGACTCCCCCTGAGTCTATGCACAACATTCTCAAGCATAAATAATTTAATGCTCCCCCCGAGAATGTGTTCCCCATAGCTAATCAGTGCTTGGGTAGTGTGACCACTCCCGACTTACTCCGAAGGTACTCAAAAACTTCCTTGGGCAATGGTTTTGTGAATATATCTGCTACTTGCTCTGTGGTTGGAACAAACTCCAATTTGACCTCTCCTTCTGCAACTTTATCTTTCAAAAAGTGATATCGGATTGCAATATGTTTGGTGCGGGAATGCATAACCGGATTCTTTGAGATGTTGATTGCACTAGTGTTATCACATTTAACTGAAATTGGCTCATTGAAGTGAATACCAAGATCTTTCAGTGTTTGTCTCATCCATAATATCGGTGTACAACATGTTGTTGCTGCAATGTATTCTGCCTCTGCTATGGATAGAGAGACTCGATTCTTGTTTCTTGCTGTGCCATGCTACCAGTTTATCTCCAAGATAAAATGCTCCTCCACTGGTACTCTTTCTGTCATCAATACATCCCGCCCAATCTGCATCCGAATATGCAAAAAGAGTGAAGTCTTTTCCTTTTGGATACCATAGCCCATACTCCATAGTACCCTTGAGGTACCTAAAAATCCTTTTCACAATTGTCACATGAGTCTCTTTGGGACTAGCCTGGAAATCTTGCAACCATGCAAACTGCCTGTAAGATATCCGGTCTGGTGGCTGTCAAATACAGCAGGCTCCCAATCATAGATCTGTACATTGTTTGATCAACATCTGGAGATTTTTCATCCTTGCTCAACTTACAGCCTGTTGTCATGGGAGTGCTAACAGGCTTACTATCCTCCATAGTGAACTTTTTCAGCATTTCTTTCACATATTTAACTTGAGAAATAAAAATGCCCTTTTCAGTTTGATTAACTTGCAATCCGAGGAAATATGAAAGCTCACCAATCATAGACATTTCAAATTCTTTCTGCATTTTATTTGCTATGTCTTTACATGACTCATCATTGTTGCTGCCAAATATTATATCATCTACATAGACAACAAGGACAATGAGATTGCCATTCTCAGTTTTGATATATAAATTGCTATCCACCATACCTTTCTTGAATCCTTGCTGAGTGAGATAGTTGTCCAATCTTGCATACCAAGCTCTAGGTGCTTGTTTCAAGCCATACAATGCTTTCTTCAGCTTGCAAACAAAGTTAGGATTATCACAGAGTTGAAAACCATCAGGCTGTTCAATATAAACTTCTTCTTCAAGATTTCCATTTAGAAATGCTGATTTCACATCCATCTGATAAACTTTGAAATTCCTATGAACTGCTAAAGCCAGAAATAGTCTGATTGCTTCAAGTCTGGCCACCGGTGCAAAAGTTTCTTCAAAATCAATCCCTTCAACTTGAGCATATCCTTTACAGACCAATATTTCTTTATTCCTTACAATCTGTCCATCTTCATTCAATTTGTTTCGAAATATCCATTTAGTACCGATTATGTTTTTATTTTTAGGCTTTGGTACTAATTCCCAGTGTTTTGTTTTTCTCAATTTGATCTAGTTCTTCATTTATCGCCTCCATCCAGGCTTTCATCTGTGCTTGCTTCAATAATATTTTTGGGCTCAATGCTGGATAACAGAGAGTAGTTGTTTACTACTCTTCTTCTTGTTTGAATACCAACTGTGGGGTCCCCAATAATTTGCTCTCTGGGATGATTTTTCTGCCAGCTGCCTGTTTTGGATTTCCTATTTTCTTCTATTTCTAAATCATCTGAATCTGATTTCTGTCTCTCTTCTTTTTCTTGATCTTCATCCTCTTCAATAAATTCTTCATAAGTCGGGTAGTTTTCTTTATGGCTGATTTCTTGTTTCCTACCTTCATCAACCTTAACATCCGCACTCTCCACAATTTTCTTTAGTCTTTTGTTGTAGCATGTGTAGGCTTTGCTTTTTGTTGAGTAACCAAGAAAAATACCTTCATCAGCTCTATCTTCAAACTTGCCAAGATTGTCTTCAATTCGTTTAATGTAACACTTTCTACCGAACACTTTGAAGTATTTTGATGTAGCCTTTTCGCCAAACCACAGTTCATAAGGTGTTTTGCTTTCATGCGGCCTCAACATGCACCTATTCTGGATGTAAACTATAGTATGAACTGCCTCTTTCCAAAACTTGTCAACAATTCTGCTCTCTGTCAACATGGTCCGTGCCATTTCCTGCACAGTTCTGTTCTTTCTTTCTACTACTCCATTCTGCTGAGGTGTTCTTGCTACCGAAAACTGTCTTCTAATCCCATGTTTTTCACAGTATTCTGCAAACTCCTCTGAAATAAACTCTCCTCCTCTATCTGATCTTAAACATTTAATTCTTTTTCCCGATTGATTCTCAACAAGATTTTTGAAAGTTTTGAACATCTCAAAGGCTTCTGATTTAAGTTTCAAAAATAGTACCCATGTCATTCTGGAATAGTCATCTATACACAACATAAAATATTTGTAGCCATTTATGCTTTTCGTTCTCATGGGTCCACATAAATCAGTGTGAATTAGTTCTAACGGCTTGCTCGTGAAGTACTCTTTTGCTTTGAAAGTGGCTCTGGTTTGCTTCCCCTTTTGGCATGAAGCACAAATGCTATTTGAAGGTTTGCCAATAGTGGGTATGTCTCTTATCGCCCTTTTTGAGCTGATTTTTACCAGATTGTCAAAGCTTATATGACCGAGTCTCTTGTGCCACAGCCAATTTTCTTCTTCCTGTCCTACCAAGCAAGCTCCTTCTGAAGTCTCTGAGAGAGTATACAGATTTCCAGAAGTTCTCAGTCCAGTAGCTATCAACTTCCCATTTTTTGTCTTTCTTACTTCACAGCCCTGCTTCTTGAAAATTACTTCATGACCTCTGTCACAAATTTGACTTACACTCAGTAAGTTATGCTTCAGACCAACCACAAATAGGACTTCTTTAGAGTTGATTTTTCCGTCACTTAATTTGACTGATCCTTTACCCACTATCTTGGCTCCATCATTATTTCCAAATTTTACAGAACCACCTTCGTATGTCTATAACTTATCAAACTTTTGTTTATCTCCTGTCATATGACTGGAGCATCCACTATCCAGAATCCATGGTGCAGATTTGTTCTGGGCTTTGAGAGCTGTTTGAACGATCAAGGATTCCTTATCTTTCTTAGGTTGCTCCTTTTCTTTCCACTCTGATTTGATAGCAGATTTGGTCACTTGTTTTACCTTCTCCCTTTCATTGGCTTGTGCCTGTTTTTTGGGAAATTTTTTGTTTTGTTTCAATCCAGTTGGTTGATACTTTCTTCCCTGATATTTATTTCCTGCAAAAGAGCTACGACAATTTCTTGCAATATGTCCAAAGTTATGACAGTTATAACATTCTACAGCATAATCTATCAAAGGTGAAAAAACATTTCTACTAGTGAAATTCCTTTGTCCTACATTATATCTACAATTTGAAATTTTATGACCATAAGCATTGCATTTAAAACAATAACCATAAAAGGAACGAGTGTACCTGGGTAATGGTTTTTGCCATGTTGTAGTAGGAGCCATGGGTCTTCTTCTTCTTTGATATGTGACTTTGGTGAATCCATCATTGGCAGTACTCCTTTCATGCTTGGCCTTATTGTTTTCTTTTGCATGATTCGGTTTTTCTTGATCAACCCTGATCTTATCTTTATTCTTTATTGGTTCTACAGTTATGGCCTTTGATTCCATTGATAATTCTCCTTCGACAAAGCCCAAACCAAATTTAATGCCTGTAGACCTTTGGTTATTTATAATCTCATTCAAGTTTCGTAGAACTTCCTTCAAGTTTGTGGTGGCAACTCAGTTTTTGACTCTTTTATTCTAGCTGCATTCTTAATCCAACAATCTCTTCTTCCAATTTGTTGCACTCATCTATTTTCACGGTTAATTGTACTTCAAGATCTTCAGACTTTTTCTTAAATTCTTCAGTCTATACTTTCAAACTGATAATTATTTCACTGGCATCCTCAAGTTTTCTTGAAACCTTTTTATACTTTTTCCTTTCTGTACTTAACTCTTTAAGTGCAACAACCAACTCACCTTCCAGATCTACCTCAGCCTCATCCTCTAATTTTTCATCACACTCCTGGGTTTCCTCTGTTCTTTCTTCTTCAAAAGCCATGAACAAGGCTTCACCAGTTTCTTCTTCAGAATCCTCACTGGAGCTGTCTTCAGAAGAGTTGACATTCTTGGAAATGAAACTTTTCTTCTTGAAGTTCCTTTTTCTAAAATGTGGTTTCTTCTTCCAGTCACTTCTTTCTTGGTGTGTCCCTTCATCACTTTTGTTTTTCTCATTCATTGGGCATTTAGTTGCAAAGTGCCCGATGCCTCCATAGTTGAAACACTTAAACGGTAGCTTACCTCTGTACTTTCCTTTTCCCTTTATTAGTTTCCTAACAAAGTTTGCTTCAGTTTCATCTGAAGATTCTTCTTCCTCATATTCTTGTTTAGCTTTTATATTTTTCTGTGCTTGGAAAGCAGCTTCTCTGTCTGAGGGCTTAGTTTGTCCTATTCTCATTTCATATGTTGTTAAAGAACCATGCATTTCATCCATGCTAAAAGTATTTAAATCTTTAGCTTCTTCTATAGCAAAAACTTTAGCATCAAATCTTTTATGGAGAGTTCTTAGTACCTTTTTCACAACAATCGCATCTTCTATTTCCTCACCGAGTCCTCTAATCGCATTAATGATTCCATTTACTCTCAGCATATAGGCCTCTATGTTCTCATCATCATTCATCTTTAATGCTTCGAACTGGGCTCGATGTGTTTGTAGCTTGGCTTCCTTGATCTTGCCATCTCCTTCATGAATGCTCTACAGTTTGTCCCATATGTCTTTTGTCGATTTACAACTCATGATCCTTATCAATTCACTGTCTACTAACCCACACATAATAGCATTCTTAGCTTTAGAGTTGTTCTCAAACTTTTTCTTCTCAATAGCATCTGTTGGAGGAGCAGAGGGTATTGTGTATCCATTTTCAATAGATTCCCAAATGTCATATCCCAATGCACACAGATATGTCTGCATCCCGAGTCTCCAGAAAGAGTAATTTGTTCCATCGAACAAAGGAGCTTTGTTGGAAGAAAATCCTTCACCACCGGCCATTGTGTATCTTCCAAGATCACCTTAGCTGATTAAGCTTGTTCAGGTACCTTGCTCGATACCAATTGATATTCTCACAATGACACTGAGAGGGGGGGTGAATCAGTGTAACTATTTAAAATTTGAATCTGCAACTCTTAATGCTTAAAAATGCAAGCTTAAAAATAGATATAGCAAGTATAACAAAAGAGCATCACACAACACAAGATTTAACGAGGTTCACCGATTTGGCTACTCCTCAAATAATGACTGTTTGGACTACAATCCAAATCCAGCCTTTGCAAGGATTCAATCTTTACAAATAGTTTACCAAAGACCCACTGGAAGGAGCACCAACCCCTGATTTATCTGCAACAACAGATAGGAGCACCAACCCCTTATACCAAGCACCAACTTGGATTTCTATTTTGAATAATAGATTGACATAAAAATGCCTTCTCTTTTACAAGACCCTCACTGGTCTATTGCTCATTCAAATCAATCTCATAGAAGCATAAGGAGAATTGTTAGAAACTCAATATCTTCTATTGCTTACTAAAACCTCTCTTTCAATTTTTCAAGAATAAAACCAGGTTTCAGCTTTGTAGCTATTTTTCTTACAGCACTCTTACCCAACCTCACTTTTAGTTTTTCAAGATAAAAACACGGTTGCAAGTAACCTCACTTACTGCGCCTTTTCGATTCTTTATACTTGGCTTACTCGAACGGCTCTTTCAAAATGGCTCTATTTTTCCCTCCAATTTTTCATGCATTCTCGGCTACGTTCAATCTGTCACACCCTCTCTGACGCGCTCTGTCTTTTAGCCGCTTTCTTTCTAACTCATTCTGATAGCTTTTTCTGTGCAACCTAACAGCCTTTTTGTGTATCTTGGCTCTCGTCATTCTTATCTTCTATCCTTTACGTAACTACCCTCTCGGCACCTTTACACTTTCTGATGGCACTCTTTTCAATTCTGAGTCAAACTTTCTCTTCTGCCCGCAATTGCCATTTCTGACACATGCAACCTCCGAGAGGATTTCTCGTTTATCGGGATTCTCGGTATATCTGCACTTTTGATAGCCTTGCAGCATCACGGCCCTATAACAGCCATTCTTGTCTTTAATGCACTTATTCTGCCACCTGTAACTTCAGTTCTGACTCCAGCTAACTCTAACATAATTGGTTGCATGATTTTCTTCTGCACTTTCCCCGATAACTGTCACTGTGTAAGCTTCTCGGCTTTTACCTGCGTAACTAAGACATGTCACGATATCGTGACATTTCTGCCCATTTGACCTTTTCTGGACAGTTGACCGTGAAAACAAGACATGTCACGATATCGCGACATTCTCCGCCTCTAGCTCTTTTCTGTCATCCTACCACGAAAATAGGACATGTCACGAAATCGTGACGCATTCACTGCCTCTAGCTCTTTTCTGTCTCCTGCCCATGAAAATGGGACATGTCACGAAATCATGACGCATTCGCTGCCTCTAGCTCTTTTTCGTCTTGCCCGCAAAAATGGGACATGTCACGAAATCGTGACACTTTTCTTGTCGTACACTTTTCTTCGCATGCCTCGAAAATCGGAACATGTCACGAAATCGCGACGCTTTTTTGCCTTAGCGCTGTTCTTTGCCTTTCGCCCGTGAAAATGCAACATGTCATGAAATCGTGACATCTTTCGCATCCGTACAACTCTCTCTTCATGCACTAGCGAAATCAAGACATGTAGCGAAATCGCTACACCTTTTTCCCTTTGCAATTTCTTTTGCTATGGCCTCCAAAATCCAACATGTAGCGAAATCGCTACAACTTTTTGACTTAGCACTTTCTCTTTGCTTCAACCAGCAAAAATCCAACATGTAGCGAAATCGCTACAACTTTTTGACTTAGCACTTTCTCTTTGCTTCGACCAGCGAAAATCCAACATGTAGTGAAATCGCTACAACTTTTTGACTTATTGCTTCTTCTCCGAACCTGTCGCGAAATCGTGACACTTTTCATCCTTGGCGCTTCTTCCCGAACTTGTCGCGAAATCGTGACACTTTTCATCCTTGGTGCTTCTTCTCCGAACTTGTCACGAAATCGTGACACTTTTCATCCTTGGCGCTTCTTTATCCAAACATGTCATGAAATCGCGATATTTTTTCAACTTTGCTTCTTTCCTTCCAGCATGTCGCGAAATCGCGACAGTTTCTCCAGCTTTTTCTCTCTCCTCCGATATGTCGCGAAATCATGACATTTTTGGCTGTGCCTTCTCTCTCCTCCGTTATGTCACGAAATCGTGACATTTTTGGCTGCGCCTTCTCTCTCCTCCGTTATGTCGCGAAATCGCGACAGAAAACATGTCGCGATATCGCGACAGTTTTCTTACTTGTCTTTTTCTGCAATTTTTTGAATCTGGGCCACTTCTTTCTTCTTGGAAATTCACTGTACATGTTCTGACTGACCTCTGAACTGCATCAACTGCATCAATCTGTCTGTGTTGACAACAATGACAATACTTTTGCTGCACCTTGCTCAACAAGCAAGTTCGAAGATTGGTGTGGAAGATTCAATTTTTGTGATCGGGTCCTCGATGGAGATTTTTTCTAGTTTTGTGTCTCTCCTTCTGCTATCATATAATCATTAGCCTCCTAAATATCTTCTACCCATAAAACAATAGCCTCATTCCCTTAGATCTATCCTAAGCAATTGTTTTGAGCATTTCCCTATTTTGATAGGGTCACCAACACAACTTGTTTTTATATTTTACATATATCTTCTAATAGAATATGAATTTTTCCATAAAATATTTTACAAGTCTTTAGATGCATTCTTATGATCTGTGCCAAATAGTTTTGCTCATTTGGATAAGTATTCTTTAATTTATTATGATTTTATAGAAACCTGTCCAAATTTAGTAATCTGCATATATCTTCATCAATGATTCGAATTTTTTATACTTTTTTTATAGAATTTGTAAAATCAGCTGATAGACCTGCACATAAAATTTTAGCACATTTGGACCTGTATTTTGAGCATTACAACAATTTTACTAGTTTTAGTAAACTCGTTATTTTGGGTAAAATATTTGGAGTTGCTCAACGAAACTTTTTTGAAGACTATAAAATCATGTTTGTAATATGTCCTAAAATTTCAGATCATTTGGATCTATATTTAGACATTTATGATGATTTTATGATGCACTCTCAATATATTGCATTATGAAAAGGGTTTTGCACTTGAACCTTGTATATGGACTATTGTTATAAAGTCCCATATTCTGCATTCTTGTGAAGCTAATAAAATAATATTTTGGGGGGTTGTATCAGTGCAGATTTGTGCATCCTATTTGTATTCTTTTGCTCGTTTTGTGACTTTTGTAGAATAGCTTCTTCATATTCTTCTGCATTAGATCAATGTGAGCCATTAACAACACATAATTACCACACATGGAGACCAATAATGAAAAAAATCATTAAAAAAAAAGGATTATGGGCTTTAATTTTTTTAAGAACAACCAATGATCACTAGAGAATATGAAAAAATTCAGCACCAATGCAAATTAGATGAATGTATGGGTTTGATAGGAACTTATGTAAGTGATAGTATTTTATTTCATTTGGAAAGATGTGACTCTCCTTTCAAAATTTGGGATAAATTGAAAGGATTATTTAGTAAGGTGGATTACATAAGAGCCATGCAACTTGAATTTGAAATCACTTCTCTCAATCCTAAATATTTTCCATCTATTGTAGACTATCTTACTAAGTTCGAGCACTTGTTGACACAATTAAAGGGGGGTGGGAGAGATAAGAAATATGAAGAGTGTATTTACCTGATTCTATTTAAATTGAAAGGTCCATTTTAAATATTTACTTCTACCTTTTTCTCTAGCATGGATGCCTTAGGTGCCACATTTAAAATTCCTAATTTGAAGTTGTTTTGTGAAAGACTTACTAGGGAAGAATCCAAATTGTCTAACCTTGAGTCTTCCTCATCTCAAAAGGCATTGATATCATCTAGTTCTAAGGGTAAGAGAAAATTAAAAGGTAAACCTAAGTCTACCCCTTCTCCATCTCAAAGTGACCATAAACCCAAAAAATATAACTCTAAATCCAAAGAGTCTTCTAAATCCAAGAATAAATCTAGCCTTTCAAGCTCCTTTCGTGGGGGGACTAGTCATGTAGAAACCAAGTGTTGGAATAGAATGCAAGCCTTGGAGGATGCATCAAAAAAATACAATATCTCTATATACATTCCACCTCCTTCCATAGAGCATGGAAAAACACTTAGAATTGTTGGGAGAACTTAGTCAGCTATTGTAGATAGTTGGAATATATATTTTGTTGCTTCTCACCACATTACTTCTTCTCAAGAGTCGTTTATATCTCTTGGTTTGAAAATTGCATCCAACATTGAGGTTGGAGATTCTTCATTTATTTTTATTAAGGGAAAATGTGATATACAACTTGATGCTAGCTACATCAATGATGCACTATATGTTTCTAAAATCACCACAAATTTACTTTCTATTTATCAAATTTATCATTCTATTTAGGGTAAAATAATGACTTTCACACCACAAGAAGTTCAAGTTAAAACCTTTTTGGAGTCTCATTCACTTGTTGCACAAGGTGTTATTGATTATAGTTCTAGATTAGATCACTTTGAGGGTTTTTATGAAACTTATTTTGTAGGGATATGCTTGGTTGCTCATGCAAATTTTGAGAGTATGCTTTGGCATGAGATATTTGGACATATTAATTATAGATATTTGAAGGAGTTGAGCACTCATTGTATGGTTGATGGTTCACCTAGATTTTCTTGTCTTTATGGGGTTTTTCCTTGATGTGCATTAGGGAAACAACACCAATATTTATTTCCTAAGGGTAAGTCAAAGATATCTTCTTCACCACTTGAGCTTGTGGATAGTGAATTAATCATTTTTTCTACTCCTTTGAAAGGAGCTAAGTATGCACTTACATTTATTGATGATTTCTCAAGGCATACTTGGGTTTATTTTATCAAGTACAAGAGTGATGTCTTTTCACACTTCAAAGT
Organism: Wollemia nobilis; assembly: GCA_028583015.1. Lineage (NCBI taxonomy): Eukaryota > Viridiplantae > Streptophyta > Pinopsida > Araucariales > Araucariaceae > Wollemia > Wollemia nobilis. The sequence continues at coordinate 315,975 of JAQPPZ010002770.1, read as the reverse complement.
ATTTAAGGCTTTTATTGAGAATCAATATTCTAGTTGCATAAAGAAGCTTCACACTGATAATGAAGGGAATATTTCAACAGAGAGTTTTATGATTTTTTGGTAGCTCATGGTATTGTTCACCAACATTTTTTTCCACATACTCCACAACAAAATGACTTATCTGAAATTAAGAACCAAAATTTGAAGATGGTTAATTGCATGATGAATTCTAGGGATTTACCTCCTGTATACTAGGTAGAAGCAGTTAATTGTATGAACTACATTCAGAATCACACACCACACAAAGCATTTGAGAATTTGACTCTAGTGGAGGCTTGGTTTGGTACTAAGCCCAATGTCTCATTTTTTAGAGTTTTTGGAAGCCATGATTGGGCCTTTGTGCCAAAGAAGCAAAGGAAAGCCTCGGATAAGAAGAGCATGCCCTTGATCTTTGTTGGGTATTGCGAGGACATGAGAGCTTATTGAATTTTAGAACTCATGTTTAGTTTGATGAGCACTTCTCTTCTCATGATTCTTCATCTTATTCCTCGTATTATTTACTTCCATCCATTGACGATTCTTTACTTAATCCTAAGGATTCCTTATTTGAGGAGCAAGTTCAAGAAGTAGCTGAGGAGATTATAGATATAGTTTTAGATGAGGATCCTATTCCTGCTAATGTTTTCACTATAACTAGGTGGGATTGTACCATAATTTTTGAGGTAGCACCTTTCATATAGGATATTACACCCACTAGATATCATCATGCACGTTATACAGGTTCTAGAATTTTGTGTTAGGTAGTTTTTGGGGATCCACAATATTCTCACAGGCTCATGGGATACATGAGTGGGATGATGCAATGATAAATGAGTATTCTTCTTTTATGAAGAATCATACTTGGGATTTGGTCTCTCTTCCTAAGGGAATAAATTTGGTTAGGTGTAAGTGGGTATACCAAACTAAATATGCAACTGATGGACCCACTAACAATTATAAGGCTCATATTGTTATAAAGGGTTCCTTGCAAGTCAAAGATATTAATTACTCTGAGACTTTTATACCCATTGCTAAGATGGATTTTATGCACCTTGTAATTTATATTACTACATTACAGGGTTGGCTAGTATACCAGATGGACGTGAAGAGTGCCTTCTTGCATGGAGACTTGTAGGAAGAAATCTATATGGAGCAGGCTATTAGGTTTTTTCATGACTCTTATCTTGTTTGTAGACTACGAAGGTCTCTCTATGGTCTCAAACAGGCCTCTCAAGCCTAGTATGAGAAGATGGATTCTTTCTTCTATCTATTGGTTTTGTTCATTGCCACTCAGATTCTATAGTATATATACAACATATTGGAGAGGATATTGTTATACTTGTCTTATATATTTATGATTTGATTCTCAGTGATAGATCCTCTTCCCACATTTAGATTCTTCAAACGGCTCACTTGGCATGGTTTGATATGATAGATCTAGGTCTTTTGCACTTTTTCCTTGGTTTGTGAATTTCTCAATCATATTTAGGGATTCATTTGAGTCATAAAAAATACACCCATAATCTTCTTCAACATTTTGGCATGGTTTATTGCAAGCCATGCCCCTCTCCTTTCTAGTTTTGGGTCTCTCTTACTTCCACTTGCACTACTGCTCTTTGTGATCCTACCTTATATAGGCAATTAGTTGGAATTTTTATGTACTTGACCCATACTCACACCGATATTTCTTTCATAGTTGGGCTTATGTCTCAGTTTGCACATGCCCCTCATAATAGTCACTAGTAGGTTGCCCAGAGTATTGTGTGATATATACAATGCACTTCACACTTTGAATTGCACTACAACCAAGGTTCTACTTGGTTTAATATACTAATTTAGATTGGGTAGATTCTTTTGATGATAGGCATTCCACTTTTGACTAAATATTTTTATCTTGCCTCTTCTCCAATTTATTGGGCATGTAAGAAGCAACATGCTATTGTACTTTCATCCACATAGGTAGAGTACAAGGCAACAATCATAACGATTCAGGAGGTTTTCTAGCTATACCAATTATTGATAGAGTTTGGCTTCCCACAGGATTCACCAACTATACTTTGATGTGACAACCAAAGTGTAATTCACATTTCTTGCAACCCTATTGAGCACCAGTGGACCAAGCATATTGAGATTCACATGCACTTCATTCTCCAACATATTCAGGATGGATTTATTTTCTTGGAGTACATTCCAACTCAGTAGCATGTTTTTGACATATTTACGAAGCCTTTTTCATCACCTCACTACCTTGAGTTGCGTGGAATCACCACACCAAAAAAGAACTTTAACAATGACTAAAATAAGGTGGTTTTTTATGATGGTAAAAAACTACCCTAATAGACCCTAAGAAGGTGGTTTAAAACTACCCTCTTAGGGTAACCACCATCTTAGATTCACCCTAAGAGGGTGGTTTTAAATTTCCCTCTTAGGGATAAGAGGGTGGTTTAAAATCACCCTCTTAGGGTTGCCTAAGAGGGCAGTTTTAGGGCTAAGAGGGTAGTTTTAAACCACCCTCTTAGGGGAGTCCCTAAGAGGGTGGTTATGAACCGCCCTCTTAGGGTCTAAGATGGTGGTTTAAAACCACCCTCTTAGACCCTAAGAGGATTATTTTTTGAGGTGCTTTTTAACCATCGTCATATGATGTGGACTTTTTACGATGCCCTCATAGATGTTGGCTGAATAACCACTGTTAAAGATCTTTAAGAGCGGTTAAAAATTGCCCTTAAAGACCCTTTTTGATGTAGTGCATTCTTGAGGTTTTAGAATTTTTTCTTGGGGGTGTTCATGAGGAAATATTCCTTCTTATTTCTCTCTTTTTAGAAATATGGTATTTTTCCCATGTGTATTTTTCATTCTTATGGTTTGAGATTTCTTCATGGATATATTGTACATGAGTACCTGATCAAGCCTTATTGGTAGGACCCATATTGTGGATATGCCACTTTATTTTTTGGCCCCTATATTCACTTGAGGGGGAATGTTAGAGTAGGTTGTTCACCTTAGCTCATGTTCACCTATGTGATTTATTTTATTTTTATTTAGTTACTCCATGTATTTCTCCACCCACTTATGTGTGGATATTTCATTTATCTTATTTTAGATATGATGAGATATTACATATTTATTTCTTAGATATTATGGGGTATCCCACTCCTATATCCCATGAGCCCATGAGAAAGACATAAGATCCCTAGAAACTACTTGACACAAAATTTTAGAACCTATAGAATGTGCATGATGATGTCTAGTGGGTGGTATGTCCTGTATGAAAGGTGTTGCCTCAAAAAATATGGTACAAGCCCATATAGGCATAGTGTAAACATCAATAGGAATTGAATCCTCATATAAATCTATATCCATAACCTTCTTAGCTACATCTTGAACTTGCTTCTCAAATAAGGGATCCTTAGAATGAAGTGAAGAATAATCAAATAATGGAAGTAAAGAGAGGAAGAAGATGAAGAATCATGAGAAGAGAAGCGCTCATTAAAATTAACATGAGTTCTAAAAAGAACATCATGAGTATCAGGAACCAAAATTTGATAAGCTCTCATGTCCTTCCAATACCAAAAAAATATCAAGGGTTTGCTCTTCTCATCCAAGGCTTTCATTTGCTTATTTGGTACAAAGTCCCAAGCATGGCTTCCAAAAACTTTAAAAAATGAGACATTAAGCTTAGTCCTAGACCAAGCCTCCTCTAGAGTCAAATTCTCAAGTGATCTATGTGGTGTGTGATTCTTAATGTAATTCACACAATTAACTGCTTCTATCCACTATATAGGAGCTAAATCCCTAGAATGCATCATACACTTAGCCATCTCCTTAAAATTTTAGTTCTTCCTTTCTACTAAGTCATTTTGCTTTGGAGTATGAGGAAAAAAATGTTGGTGAACAATACCATGAGATACCAAAAATTATAAAACTCTCTATTGAAGTATTCCCCCTCATTATTAGTGCAAAGCTTCTTTATGCAACTAGAAGATTGATTCTTGACAAAAGCCTTAAAGACTTTGAAGTGTGAAAAGACATCACTCTTGTACTTGAGAAAATAAACCCAAGTATACCTCGAGAAATCATCAATAAATGTAAGTGCATATTTAGTTCATTTGAAAGAAGGAGTAGGAAAGGCCATCAAGTTGTATGTCACATTTTTCGTTAATAGAAATAAAGGAAGAATATCCAACCTCAATGTTGGAAGTAGAACTTGAACCAAGAGATACAAATGACTCTTTAGAAGAAGTCATATGGTGAGGACTATCTATAACCTGACTATCTGCAACAACTGACTGAGTTCTCCTAACAAGATTAAGTGCTTTGCCATGCTCACTAGAAGGAGGTGGAGTGGAGATAGAGATATTGTGTTTTCTGACTGCATATTCCAAGGCTTGCATTCTCTTCCAACACTTAGTTTCTACATGACTAGTCCCCCTACAAAAGGAGCATGAAAGGCTAGATTTATTCTTAGATTTAGAAGACTCTTTGGGTTTAGAGTTATATTATTTGGGTTTAGGGGTACTTTGATATGGAGGAGTAGACTTAGGTTTACCTTTTGATTTTCCCTTACCCTTAGGACTAGATGCTACTAATGCCTTTTGAGAGGTGGAAGACTCAATGTTAAAACAATTTGGATTCTTCCCTAGTAAGTCTTTCACAAAACAACTCCAAATCAGGTATTTTAAATGTGGCACCTAAGGAATCCATGCTATAGAAAAAGGTAGAAGCAAAGATTTGGAATTGACCTTTCAACTAGTATATAACTAGGTAAACACATTGTTCATATTTATTATGTCTCCCACCCCCTTTAATTGTGTCAAAAGTGCTTGAACTTAGTAAGATAGTCTACAATAAATGGAAAATATTCAAGATTGAGAGAAATGATATCAAATTCAATCTACATGGCTCTTATGTGATCCACATTACCAAATAATGCTTTCATTTCTCCCAAATTTTCAAAGGAGAGTCACATCCTTCCAAATGAAATAAAATACTATCACTTACATGATTTCCTATCAAACCCATAAATTCATCTAATTTGTATTGGTGCTGAAATTTTTCATATTCTCTAGTGAAAATTGGTTGTTATTCAAACATTAAAGCCCATAATAATTGTAATTTAATTATTTTTTATATTATTGATATTCATGTGTGGTAATTATGTGTTGTTAATGGCTCACATTAATCTAATACAGAAGATGAAAAAACCATTCTAGAAAAATTACTAAAGAATAAAATAATGCAGATAGGGTGCACAAATCAGCACTAAGACAACCCCCCAAAAGATTATTTTATTTGCTTCAAAATAATGCAGAAGATGTGACTTTATAACAATAGTCCATATACAAGGTTCAAGTGCAAAACCCTTTTCATAATGCAATATATTGAGAGTGCATCATAAAATAATCATAAATGTCTAAATACAAATCCAAACAATATGAAATTTTAGAGAAAGATTTGAAACATGATTTTACAGTCCTAGGAAATATTTTGCTGAGCAACTCCAAATATTATGCTCAAAAGAATTAGTTTACTAAAAATAGTAAATTTATAAGACTCCAAATATAGCTTCAAATACACTAAAATTTTGTGTGCAAGTCTATCAGCTGATTTTATAGATTCTGTAAAAACATTTGCAAAACATTTGAATCTTTGATGAAGATATATGCAGATTACTAAATTTGGATAGGTTTACGTAAAATCATGATAAATTGAAGAATACTTATCCAAATGAGCTAAAATTTTGGGCATAGATCATATGAATTCCTCTATACATCTCTACAAATTTTCATGTAAAAATTCACATTATATCAGAATATATATATAAATTACAAAAATGGGTTGTGTTGGTGACCTTGTCAAAAAAGGGAAATGCTAAAAAAATTGCTTAGGATAGATTGAAGGGAATGAGGCTTTTGTTATATGGGTAGAAGAGAGTTTAGGAGGATGACGATGATATGAAAATATAAGGAGAGACACAAAACTAGCCAAAATATCCATCGAGGACCTGATCACAAAAACTAAAACTTCCACACCAATATTTGAACCTACAAGAAAACAATTGCACAACACTCACAAATGGATGATTACAACACCTATTGCTCTAATGCCATGAAATATGAGTGTTATTATTTTATGAAGAATTATACTTGGAATTTGATCTCTCTTGCTAAGGGAAGAAATTTGGTTAGGTGTAAGTGGGTATACTGAATAGAATATGCAACTGATGGATCCATTGAAAAGTATAAGGTCCATGTTGCGAAGGGTTTCTTGCAAGTCGAAGGTAATGATTACTCTGAGAATTTTGTACCCATAACCAAGATGGATTTTGTATACCTTGTACTTTCTATTACTACATAATAGGGTTGGCCAGTGTACCATATGGATGTGAAGAGTGCCTTCTCGCATGGATATTTTTAGGAGGAAATATACATGGAGCAGCCTGTTGGGTTTGTTCATGACTCTTCTCTTGTTTTTAGACTACAAAGGTCTCTCTATGGTCTCAAACAAGCCCCTCGAGCTTGGTATGAGAAGATGGATTCTTTTCTTCTATCTACTAGTTTTGTTCATTGCCACTCAAATCCTATAGTGTATATACAACATGTTGGAGAGGATATTGTTATACTTGTCTTGTATGTTGATGATTTACCTCTCAATGGTAGCTCCTCTTGTTGGAGTATATTACATTATTTGGTACATGTCTTAGATTAGGCTTTACTTCATGTAATGTAATAAATTCAAAAGTGTGCATTATATTCAATAATTGAAATGTGCACATTAGTCCATGTGTACATGAGTCCATAGAATAAGGAGTTGAATAGTCTAGAAGTGTGAAGGTCAACAGTGCACCATATGAAGAGTCACATGTTATATATGTGACAAAGTATTGTAATGGGTATCGAAGGTGCATTTCTCATAGCATGCATTAGTAGAGTAGTTCCATATTTTTGCAAGTTTCTATTAATAGCATATTTCAAAGTTATTACATAAGTTTGTTATTTTATTCTTTCTACTTTACATATTGTGGTTATTTTACATATTAAACATTATCAAAATAACCACAAGGGGATTTGAAAAGAGATAGGGAGAGCTATTGCAAGGTTTGGAATTACAAAGTTTTTTGAAGTTGTAGAGGAGAAACCAGTGAAGGTGAGGATATTATCTTTGTAAGGTAAAACTAGAGAAGATTGGAGAATTTCTATTCCAAGAACAAATTCATAATATAAGGAGATTTAAGGTCTTGAAGTCAGACCTTGATATTTTGGATATTGGGAGATTAAGAGACACAAGAAGGAGGTCCTATTGAAGAAGTTTGTAAATTGAAGGAGACTACAAATTGCATATTGGCTAGAGTATTTCCATAGGGTTGCATAAGGAATCGTGAAGACTAGGACTCATCACATAATTCATTCCACTATTTTTAAGGATAACTAGTGAAGTTTGTTTATTTTAGAATTTTGGAAATTCTAATATTTTTGGTACTACTATCTAAGTTTTTGGTTGCAAAAAATTAACACCTACACCTAGAATTTGATAAGCTTCCTACAATGGATAGAAAAGAATTTCACCTTTGTTGCCTGAAAGTCCATGTGCTTTTCTCATGCAGGGATAAATTATTTGTTGCAGAAAACTTGAGATTGAAGAGGTATAAGAAAAGATTTTATTAGAGATTGAAGTTTGAATATTGAGGAGACTCGAGAATAAAGTCCCCATAAGAATATTTTAGATTTAAGATAGTTGTAGATTGGAAAATTTTGAAGAGACCCGAAAGAGGTCAAATTGAAGAACTTCCATTTTTGGAAGATTGAATATTGGATATTGGAGATAGAGAAGACCTAAGAATAGGTCCTATTTGCAGATTTGAAGAGCAAAAGACTTGAAAGATTCAAAATATTAGGAGTAGTAAACTTTGGATATCCAAAAAAGATATCTCATTTCAAAATTCCTATAGTTGGGAGATTGAGGAAACTAGGAAAAGGTTTTAGTAGAGATTCAAGAAGAGAACTATCACTCATCATTGCCCATCATGTCCTTTAGATCATCCAATAAAGGATGTAATTGATGTCTCAAGTCTATCGCCTTCACTTGTTTCACATGCAATTTTTTGTTAGTCTCCAAATGCATAATCTATCACACTCACAAACCCACTCATACATGCATCCACCCATTGCTCCCCCAGTGGCAACCAAAAAATATTTCATACAATCATATGGTTGCATGGCACCATGTGACTGTACAATATCGTACGATCATAGGGTACCCTATGACCGTACATATATGGGTGTTTTTTATACCCATTTGGCTTTTTTAGACAAGTGTGAATTTGTTTCAAACAAATCCACCCCACACATGCAAAAATAAGCCCATGCACACACACCGAAAAATATGCCACAACACACAAACACAAAAAAATGGTATTTTTGGATACCCATTTGGCTCATTCACCCATACATCACAATATTTTTTTAAAAAGTCTACTCACAACACACACAAATGGCACAAATGCATTCACACACATGTACCTCAAACAACGTGCCAAAAAATATAAATAAACAAAACAAAACACACCAAAAACAAGCACAAGCACACATAAAGTAATTTACACATTCCATTTCTACTCATTCTACATATTTTTTTTCTAAAATATAAGATCCTAAGGTTCCTTTTAATTTTTTGACATTTACCACGCACAAGTTTTGGAGTCTACTTACCCTACTACGCTCCAATCTCCATATCCTTGCACTAAATTTTTCATCATCTCATTCTTCATCAATCTGTAATCCGATAGCACCTCATTACAAATTCCCCATCTTCCTCTCCTCTCACTCAACTTGCACATGTGCAAATGAGGCACGTGCCCTATGACTTATCCTTTTATAAGGTCATTGCGCAGTCACATATTACCTTGTGACCTTGATAAAAGATTGAGTCAGACTTCTTCCAAACCTGTATTTTGGCCCCCACTGGTGACCTTCACCTTAATTTTAGGTAAATTCTACATTTTCTTCCATAGTTTAGCAAATTATTCCATTATTTTACCCCATTGACCACTTTGTCAAGTATTTTGTCACTGCTTCATATTTTCTTACCTCCCATCAACTCATAGTTTGAGGGGGTATATATCAATAAAACCACTCTACGAGTGATCAATAATCAAACACTCAATACCAAAATTTTTATTTTCCCAATAACCTTTGCCAAAGATTATCTCAATCCCTTCTTTGATGAGGCTACTTAAAAGCAAGATTTATTTTCTCAACAAAACTCCAATTTAAATGAACATTTGATAGGCCCAATACCTAAGCCTATAAGTTAAGCATGGAATCCCTTCCTTAGAGTGGTAGTCATAATACCATTTGAGAATGAAACACCTAATACAAACCTACCAGGGGTTGAACGACTTATAAAATCAAACCAAGCTCAACAAATCATCAAAGGGAAAGTTTAAAACATATCCCCAGCTTCACGATTGATTAATTTGCAAAAAACATGAAAATTGCATAAATTAGTCTCATAATACCTTGCATATTATTAAAATCACTATTTATAAGCTCCTTGGGTCATTTAAGACCTTTCCTATGCTTAACCTTGGTCCTCATGTGACCATCCTCGAAAGCTTAATATTAGTAAGATTTTACCTTGGTCAAAAATTACTTTATGATTAAAGTACACTTAAGGGGTTAAACACATGTTTAATTAAGCTTAATCAAGGTTAAAATTAACCTTTTGCTCACACATGTGTGCACCCATGATCCTAATTGATATTTAAATATGCTTAATCTTTAAGGCATGGGAAGGGGTGAGTCACCCTCCACCTCATCCCATTTGACCTTGGTCTAACCTATGGTCAATATAATCAAGGTTAACATTAACCCTTGCTCACACATGTGTGCACCCATAATCCTAATTGATATTTAAAATATCTTAATATTTTAAGGCATGGGAAGAGGTGAGTCACCCTCCAACTCATCCTCCACATGGGTGAAGGATTCTCTCACACAAAACCACTCATGAGCTCTAGTTCCCAAGGGACACCTCACAAGGGATACCTCATGAGGAACACCTCATGACAAACACCTCAGAGGAGACACATCATCCCCTCTCCCAACATCTCCAAATTCTATAAATAGTGGCTCTTTTCCTCTATTTTACATCACCCTCATTTTTTAGATAACAAAAATTTCTCAAATTTTAGTCAGACCAAGCCATTTTGCAATCATTCACCTTACCATTAATCTCCATCCATAAATTATCATGAAAAAATATCATTTTGCACCCTTTTTGTTTTCTATTGTGATATATTTCGCAAGTTTTAAAAGTGACCCAAAACCGACCAGGAACTTCAATAGTTGCAGGACACCATCTGCCTTCACAAAAAAAAAAAAAAAAGTTATAAGCAGAGTCATAGGGTACCCTACAACCCTCAACAGAAAACCAGTTGCACCCTAGGGTGTGACTCTGCCTAGAGTCCAGTTTTAGACATCAAAAAGTTATGGAACCCCTCTAGAAGGTAAATATAACCTTGATTTCAGGTTTTATGAATAATTTCATGGCTTTTGTAATTTTATTTTGGGTATTTTGACTTTATCAATATGGGGTCTAATCAATGATAGGCTCCCAAATGTTCTAACCTCATTTTGTAGGTCATACAAGTTTTCAATATAGGTTTTATTGGTAGTGGTACACAAGCAGTAACCCCACTCAATTTGAGGATCCTTGGAAGACTGATATGGTGTTGTTGACTCTCTTACTGAAGAAAGGGTTTCCACCTCATGAAACCCATTTTGTAGCCTTCTATGGAAAATTTGTAAAAGAAGAATCTATTATAACTCTTTTGATCATATATATAACAAACAACAATCTATTTTCCATAGTGTTCAGTAATTGTAGGATCTTGACATGTTTGAATGTGCCCCACAAAATTGATAAAATAATTAGGATCTTGTGGATGTAGTTCAATAGATCTTAAGATCTCCATAAGAGCCTCTCGATGTGGCATTGATTGCTGAATCAACTCATATATGGAGAGCCTCAATCATGAAATTCTTAGACTTAGAGTAAGTTTTCTTCTTAGTGTGAGAACTGAGCGAGGTAGAGTAGGCATAAACAAATTTGATATCGATGGTGCTTGTGATGTTGATGAAATATTGGTAGGATCCATATATTTTTTGGGTGCATTGGATACCATCTATTCCTCATCACGATGTTGATAATTCCCGTGAAACCTTGGTTAGGTGGGGTGGTATGCACTTGATTAACCTGCTTAGGTTTTTTTTGTTTTAATGGTAGGTGTTGTGTTTGCTTTGTACTAAGGTAAAGGGTCTTAGAAGATGCCTATATTTTGGTTGTTGGGGGAAAGAGGATTATAGATTTGAATATCTTACCTCTCGATAATATCTTGCACTATATTATTAAATGCGTAGCATGATTGAATATCATACCCATTTTACCAATGATAAGTATAGTATTTATCCTCCCTATAAGATTTAGTTTTAGGATGATTTGGATCCATTGGTCGGATCTTAGGGAGTGTAATTGCTTGTGCCTCACATAATCGATTGAATATTGATGCCAAGGAATTCAAAAATGGTGTATATTGATGAGGTAGCCAATGCGGTTAAGTTTGGAGTTGTTGTTGTTGTGGTGGTGGATTGGCCACTAACGGGTGATACTATGTCAGTGGAGTTTGGACCTGCTAGTTAGATGGTAGTGTTGGAGCTTGGTTTGAGGTCCCAAGAGTACTCAAGAAAACCTAATTCATCTAAGCTACCTTTGGTTGGTTTTGACCACCCTTTATATTTTTATTGGGCCATTCATATTTTCAAAGTATAATTTCTCCTTCTTGGACCTTGATGTTCTCTATTACCTTTGCCTAGGCCAAGGCCTCCTTGAAAGTCCTATACTATTGAAGTTGTAATAATAATGATATTTGTTTGGTGTAAATTCTAGTAAATATTCAAGTTACCTCAATTATGGGTATGTTGAAGGGTAATTTGGTTATGATGACCCTCCACCTGTTCCCATAGTCCATGACTAGTTCATCCTCAAATTGGTGAATATTATATAGGCCAATAAAGATGGAATTTTTCTTGATATTGAAGGCAAAGCATTCCAGGAAAGCATTCGTCAATTGTTCAAAGGTTAAAATACTATAGCATGGCAAATGGTTATACCACTTAAAGCTCCCTCAGCAAGTGTTATATAGAACGCTCATAACATGAGGGGGTCACTATCTTGAAGATGGAAGAAATTATTCATGAAGCTCATCATATGCTCCTAGGCATCTTCATCACCCTTGAAATTATCTAATTTTAGCATCTTAAAGTGCTTAAGATAGGATGGAGACGAAACATATGGATGCAAAGGGTGATTGGTGAGCTATCGTAGGGTAGGTTTCTAGTAACTTGAACCTGAGGCTTGCTTCTTCAAAGACTTGAGGCACTCTATCAACAATTTATAGGCCTCTGGTTATATGATGGCATCTTCTTGCCTTTGGTATTGATTAGTTTGAATATTATATTGTGGATGAGGTGGTTTGCAAGTTTTGTCAATAGGCATGTTGCCATATATTGCCTCAGGGTACATATCAATTGGGTCTTGATACTTAGGTTGTTGTTCCTCATAGGCTTCATGATCCTATTAATAGGGGTATGCTTGATAGCATTCTGGTGAATGAGGTTGATGATAATGGATGGGTGGTGATCTAAGATATTGATGATGACTTTGATACGAGTGTGGATGAGGTGGAAGATTCTAAATTGGATGTGATAGAATTTTATGTTGTGCTTAGCACCTTGGGTGCTATTATATCGGTTGCCTTTGTTGAGTAGGCATGGGTAACCTCTGATGCAACACCCATTGCAATTGATGGTCCATGGTTGTCCTGGGTATCTGGTTTTAATTTTCTAGGTAAGTTGTGTGGTACCTATTCATACATGTGTGAGTGGTATGAATAGGCATATTTTGTGCTTTGATCCTAGAGAGATCGATAGTTTGTTTTCTAGGGTCACGAGAGACCACATTGATCTGATACTACTATTAAAAGATAGGTTCTAAGTAATTAGGAGGTATTTAGGTACACTATACTTGACAGTAGTGTATATCATAAGACATAGTGGGAGGAAGAAACTCACCATCCCTAAACCCATGATCCAACATGATAAAAACTTTAGCTGATGTGGTAGCATTACTATTACCTTGAATATTGTACATGTTCAAGTGCTTGTATTTATATACAATCCACATATGATCAGCTGGAGTAGCTTGAATATCTCTATCCTATTGTGGGGTGCATTATTGATCCTGATCAAGGGGAGTCATAGGACAAGTTGGTATATGAATACACAGTAGGACCTCTTAGGTGTTTCATCTTGGATGTAACTAGCCCTATAAAAAATGTGTAAGGTATCCTAATATAGATAATCCATATCTTGATCATAGTTAAGACTTGTGGGTGAATTATGAATTGGGATACCCGATGTGTCGGGGTCAATGGATTAATGGATGACATTTGTGTTAGGATGATCGTGTTGCCATTTTAGGATGATAATGTCCTACAGATCAATTCAAAAATGATCCATGGCTCTAGGTGATGGATAAATAGCATAAGCTTGAGAATGAGCCTATCTCTATGTTACGACCATATTCTAGGAAAATGATGCATAAAGAACCACGTCAATGCTCTTAAGAACTTTATAAACTACACAAATAAAACAAACAAACAATCAAGAAAACACTCTTTTTGTTTTGATTTTTATTTTTGTATTTTTATGTGTTCTTTTGCAATTCTACTCCTAATAAACTAAGGAAGATAAAATGATCACTATCTCTATCGAGAAATGCAACAAAAATGGTAAAATGACTTCCTATAGCTAATAGGTGGGTGACAAGTGATTCTATAAGAATAATACCCCCCCTGATGAGGGGTTACACTATCTAAATCCTGCTACTAGCCCAACTAGACTTTCGCTTCACACTCGGGTGTGCTTGGATACAAATGATAGTTTCATTCCACATATTATAAGCCATGTGGTTAAGGTGATTCTATACCTAACCTACATCAGGAGGCACCAAAAAATAGGGGACCTCTTAGTGATGAAGTCTAAGAAACTACTTGTGGGGGCTACTATGGTGTTTAAAGGGGTGAGCTATCAGAAGGAGGTGAAATCCAGTGTTTCTTGTCTTGATTGAGGGTTGGTGATGAAGGCCAATATTACAAATGTTTAAATGATACGTGCATGTGTGACTTTCCTTTTATTTCTGAAAAAGGGAAACAAAGAGCACATAAATGATTATAAGTAATGCAAATTAAAAAGAAAAATGCATCTATTTTGCTACACGAGGATCCATCTTTATAATAAAACAACAATGCAAAAAAAATAGTGAGAACATAGAGACCATGTCAAATTGAGATGACTATAAAATAGGGTCTATCTCGATATGAGATAGTCACAAACCAGAGACCATTTCAACCTAAGATGGTCATGATTAGATATATTTAAAACTAAAAATAAAAAAAGATGCATGCAACTAGATTATGTATTTTTCTTATTTTCTTAGTTTTCTCTATCAAACATGCAATAAAACTATCCTAAGGTATGAACATGTAACCTAGAATCCTTTTGTCTAATAGATATTCTTGTAGATCTATAGTTGTTTTACATTTGTTTGGAGACCGTCTCACCCTGAGACAGTTGTTGAATAGGGGCCATCTCACCTTGAGAGAGTTACATAAGAGGGGTCATCTTGATCCAAGATGGTTAAGACTGTGTATCTACAAATCACCAAGGCAAGAAAAAATTAGTCATTTTGACTCATCAAAACAACAAATAATGACAAAGGGAGACCCACAAGGGGTCCCACCATGATTGCCATTTGAAAGCGTGAAAAATTACACCATAAATAGATAAAAACAAAAATTAAACAAGAGAGATAACATGACTCAAAGAAACCAAATGGTAATAAATCTGGCTATATTAAATTGTATTGATTTCTTTAGAATGTGTTACACTGAATCCACTTTAGGGATTTTACTAATGATACAATATTACAATAAGGATCATGATATCCTTTTTCATCGGACAAAGTTTTCTTTGGTGCAATATGGAAGGTTTTCTATTCCCACAATAATGTTTTGAGGGTGGGTTTCCTTATGACCATAGTATGAGGGTTGAATCCAAGAGTATTTTGCAACACCTAATCTTGTAACATGCACACGATGAAGCAAAAGAGGAATCAATAACATTTTCAAGGCCCATCAAGGTTGGATTCGTATTGATAAGAATATAAAACAAAATAAAATGAATGCATCTATGAAATAATGGAAATCTATGCTACTACAATAAGATAAAGTGCATGGGAAGAAGTATCTAAAGCTAAAATGAACATGCAAAGTGTAAATATGAGCTAACATGAAAAGAAAATGAAAATTAGTCACCTAAATGGTATCATCTTGGGTTGAGATGATATTTATCTACAGATCATCTTGGGGCGAGATGATCGCTGTCGTAGACCTGTAACTTTATGAAACCAGACCTGAGAAATGTTGGGATGATACCAGGGATGTTTTATCAATGAATTCAGTGGTGGATATGAAGTCGAGTAAGTAATTTGTGATCTAGAGCAATAGTATTGATCAAGCATGGATGAGTAAGGCAACTTTGAAAGTCGTGTGGCAATATGGTAACATGGATACGAGTAGTAGGAAAGCATGGTGTAATTTTGGAAGTACTTCATTGAACTAAACATTTGAATTTAGATCCTTTAAACGGAGGGAGGGAGCATCCATTTTATAGTCTCCTTGGCATGCTACCAAAGAGGCATGTGGTAATCAGATGCAGCTTGATTGCTAATTTATAGGTGGCAAGGATGATTGCAGGTCATTTGGTGTGGCAGGAAATCAATCACCATGCTAACAGTCAATCTCACTGCCTGATTATTCTTTTTATTTTTGTGTGCATGTGACTGTCTCGGATCGATATGGTCCTAACTTGGAGACCATATCGGGTTGAGATGATCATGCTTCCCATGGGGGAAAAGTGCTTTTTGTTGTATAAAAACACCTAATTAGTCCAGAGGCTTCCCTAGGCGAGTTAAATGGGTTAGTAGAAGGTCTTTTGGAGAGTCTCCTCGTGATTATGCATTTTAGGTGTCTACACTATCCTTTCTCTAGATGGCTCCAATTATAAAATTACCTTGTTCCTTTTTTCTTTGTATTGGCTTCTCTCTGGTTCAGTTAGGAGTTTTCTATTCCCAACTCAAAAAGATATTTCTTATGTTTCTTTTGTTGAATCGTGGCTATTAGACCTATTAGTTTGGTTTGGTTTGGTCATAGTTGTAATATGTTTTTTCCTTTATTTTTTGATGTGTGTGTTTTTTGTGTTTTTATTGTTTTTTTTGTGTGTTTTGTGTTGTTTTGTTGTTTTTGTGTTTTATTGTTGTTGTTTGTCATTTGTGTTTTTTTATTGTTTATTGTTTGTGTTTTTGTTTGTTTGTTTTAGGTATGCTCTTTGAGTGTGTCGAAGAGGGGCAGGCTAGGTGCGAGCCTTGGGCATCTTTTGGTGGAATAGATTCCCCTGCCTTCTTGAGTCTTACCCAAAAGTGGCACCCTGAAAGAGATGTTTTCCACAAACAAAAAAAAAGAAACAAAGAACAAAGAACATTATTACATTAACCAGATAATATACTATTATGGAAATTGTCTTTATCTATAATTTTGTAGATATTAAAACTATTTTAATTTCATTTTACTTCATTCTAGGCATTATGGATAGAAATAGGAATTGATAAATAGGTCTAATAATAAAACTTTAGAACTTCTAGAGCCCCTTTGGTATCCCCTTCACGTGGAGTAAAATTTTACCGAGGTGGGATGGGGTATAGTACAACTTTTCTGATTTCCCTGTATAACCAAAAATAAATAAATACATAAGACTTTGGAACTTTGAATAGAAAGTTTAACATTTGAACTCAATATAGGTAGAGTTGTTCACCATGTTATCTAACCAGATTTAGTTAGATAAATATATATTTACTAAAAAATGTTTTTTATGATAATTATTTTGACTATAATCGTGTAGATATTGAAACTACTTTATTTTCACCTTACTTAAGAAATGGGTCTAATAGTGAGATTTTACTTTATTTTCACCTTACTTGAGGAATGGGTCTAATAGCGACACTTTGAATTTGAATAAAAGGTTTGAGATTTATTTTCACCTTACTTGAGGAATGGGTCTAACAACGACACTTTGAATTTGAATAAAAGGTTTGAGATTTGAATTCAATGTAGTAGAGTTGTACAACATGTTTTTTAACCAAATTTAGTTGGATAAACTTATATTAATTAAATAATGTTCTTTATGAGAATTTTTTTTACCTATAATCTTGGAGATAGTGAAACTCTTTTACTTTTTACTTTATTCTAGGTACTATGAATAGATATGGAAATTAGTTAATGATTCTGACATTAAGACTTTTAAACTTTGAATAAGAGGTTTAAGATTTGAATTCAATACAAATAAAGTTACATACCATACTCTTTAATTAAATTTAATTAAATAAACATTTATTAATTAAATGATATTTTTTATTTAAGATTCTTTAAAAAAAACTTACAAAAATTATCTTAACCTATAATCTTATAGACACAAACTATTTTACTTTTACTTCACTTCAATCTAGGCATTATAGGCATTATGAATAAAAATGGGAATTGACTGATGTATACGCTAAGAAAGAAAACTAAATGGGGCTATGGTTATACTCTCTAACCAGATTTAGTTGTATAAACATATATTATTATTATTTTTGAAGTAAGGTGAAGTATAACAAGGGGCACAATAGGGCCATCCTCCTTGATTTAAATTTGGATAGTCTAGATAATAATCCAACAACATACCATTAAAGTGGTTCTTACAAAATAATTAAATAATATTTTTTTATTAAAAATTTATGAAAATTAACTTACCCATAATCTTACAGATATTAAAATTATTTTACTTTCAAAAGGATCGGTGGGTGAGAGCTGAGGAGTTATCCCAGATTCCTCATTTGGCTAGGATTCAAGAGCATATGGAGCAGCATATTGGGAAGAAGGTTGCAAATTATATGTGGCAGGATATAAATATGAATAGGTGGAAACACATCGAGTACGGGGCTTTGAAGCGAGTCTGAAGAGCTTTATAACATTTTAACTCAATAAATTATTCCCTCCGGAGAGGATGAAGATCACATTGTTTGGGTTGAGGCTCGAAAGTGGTGACTTCACGGTTAAGTCTCGCCTATAATTTGCTTCTCAATGTGGAAGGTCAACAATTTCAACCGAGTTTGGTTTGGATCAAAGGCTTAATTCCTAAAATTTCATTTTTTTCATGGCTGGTGATTCAAGGAAAAATCCTCACTATGGACAATATGTTATCCAAAGGTATGGTTATTACTAACCGTTTCTACATGTGTAGGGTAGGATGGGAGACTACCCAACACTTGTTTCTGGAGTGTCCAGTAGCGGAGTCCATCCTGGATGAAATTTTCCAAGCCTTTAGGATCTCATGGTTTAAGCTTGCTCTTATATTCGAAGTGTTCTATCAATGGCCTCAACCCTTTGTTAGCCTAAAACTTAAGTACCTATGAAAAATCTGTTGGCATCATTTTCTCTGGTAGATTTGGCTAGAAAGGAACCATAGAGATTTTAAGGATACCATTCACAACCCAAAAACCATCCTCAACAGGATTATTGTCTTTGCGAAAAAAAACCTTAGCACCTCAGTGGATGAGAACCACTCAATTATTCCCTAAGAAAAACAATTAGCTCGGGCCTTAGGTATTGAGGACAAACCTTCCATTCCTTTGCCCAAGCCCAGAAATGGGATTTCTTGGGAACCACCCCCCAGGGTTGGTTCAAACTAAATTTTGATGGTGCAGCCAAGGAGAACTCGGGAAGAGCTGGAGCTGGAGGAATAATGAGGGATCATCAAGGAAATATGGTCAAGGCCTTCTCTGAACCATTGGGAATCAGAACTAATAACGAAGCAGAAGCTAGAGCCCTTTGGAGAGGGTTGTAAGTAGCCCAAGCAACTCAAGGTAAGTTGATGATTGAAGGTGATTCTATGAACATCATCAACCTGTTAACCAATGGCAAAAAACCTCCATGGAGAATCAAGGGAGTCATCCATGAAGCGAGGATCCTTTTTGCGGCAAGACAGAATAGGAGGGCTCGTCACGTGTACCGTGAGGCCAACGAGTCAGTGACAAATTAGCCAACATAGGTGTTGATGTTGGTAGTTTGGTGACAGGGACACAAGGTGTGCCACATGAAGTGGAAAACATTATTAGTCATGAAAAGAAACCTACCCATTAAGGAGAAAGATGAATGGGTGTTTTTTTCCCATGGAGCTGGTAATAACTATGGGGTTTCCCTCTAAATCATACCAAATTGGAAATGAAGGTAACAGGGTGTAAGCCTTGGAAAATTTTGACAAAGAATAGGAAATGGGCAAGCAACAGGTTTCACAAGTGCAAAGTTCCAAACTTCAATTCTTGTCAATGTAAGTAATGTTTACAATTATGTTTAGGTATGGGTGTGCTTTGTTAGTAAGGTGTTGTAGGGGATTCAACACAATTTTTGGTAAGAAAGTTTTAAGGATGACTAGGATCTACAATCTCAGCAGAAGACTGGATATTGTAATAGATTTTGGGTTAACTTGCAAAACCCGATAATTAATGAAGACTTTTATTTACCAAAAAAAATTTAAATTTAAAAAATAATAAATAAATAAAATTTATAAATTTAAAAAATGTACACCCTTGAAAAAACAAACTAAACAGGTTATTTTCACCCATAATCTTATAAATACTAAAACTATTTTACTTTTCACTTCACTTCAATCTAAGTATTAGAGGTATTATGAATAGAGATGGGAATTGAGTATGTACACCACCGAGGAATAAAACTGAACGGGCTTTCCATTGGGAAAATATGAAAGATAATTTAATTTAATTTAATTTTAAAAGTAATGTATAATTGATAGTAGAATTGAGGTTTACATGTTTTTTTTTTAGTATAATGGAGGTTTTGTTTTTAATAATTCCAACTTAAATAACAGTCCAATAATATACTATTAAAATGTTTCAATAAATTGTATGGGGACAACACAATGCTTAGGGTATCCCTACTAGTACGTCAAAAGTCGACAGTCATGTCTATCGTATTAGATGGTGTATGCTATTTAATATGAATTTAAAATAGGGGCTGCATTGTGGTATACTTGTAAAACCTTCAAGTGGATTTATTTTGAAATTTATTATTATTTTTTGGTTATATAAGAGAGTTGATCACAGTTACAATATTTTTAACTATCGTATTAGTAAAATACGGGCTGCATTGTGGTATACTTGTAAAACCTTCAAGTGGATTTATTTTGAAATTTATTATTATTTTTTGGTTATATAAGAGAGTTGATCACAGTTACAATATTTTTAGTAAATGATAAGAGCAGGGTTTAAACTACATGGGCTGCTCTCATCAAACTTATTCCTCTTTGTTATTAATGACCTGATGTGAAGAGGACCATTAGTCGCTTGGGATTCGTACCATCATCATCGATCTGACGCGCACTCAAAGGATTCAGATTAGACTACTACCTTTGCAAACAGGCTATCCCCGAGGTTTGAACCTGAGTGTCTTCTTGGTAAGTGTCTGACCAGACAAGCACTTACCAATCCACCTAGCCCTTAGGGGCTAAAACCTTATGTTAAGGAAAACCGTTTCTCGTATCCTTGGAGGCTAGGACTTTTCGTCCCATGGGGCTATCCCATTCGGGTATACCCCTCAGGCTAGTTGAGGTTTTTTTTATCTGACACAGGTCGCCAAGCTTGAACCTTGGACCTCCTTCCGAGGATTGAGGAACTTGCCAGTAAGGTACCTAGAGCGGATCATTTTGAAATTTATTGCTAATAAATATTTGATTATAATTATTATTATTTTTATTTATATTATGGAATTAGTAGTCGCCACGAATTCGAGTAGGTTGTCCAACTTTTATAGTTGCCAAAATATTCTACACTGTCTGCCTCGAAAGTTGTCATACAGTTCTTTGTGCAATTCGCCCCAATAACCACCATGCCACAATAATTTTAAACATTTTACACCATTGAAAGCACTAAGAAATATTTATTTATTATTAAAAATATATATTTAAGGGGTGGTTGTGTGTTTGGCTCCTATTTATAAGTTCAATTTTCATTCTTACGAGAGGTCATGGTTGGGATAGGGATGCCCAAAACATCGATCATAAGGGTTTCTCACACTAACCTCAATACAATATAATATAATATAATAAATAAATAAACAAATAAAGTAAATTTATAGCTAAAAATTATGATACCACGTTTTTTAAATTATTAATTATATATTATTTTTTAATAAAATATTTTGGAAATAAATTAAATTTAATAATTTTATAGTGGTGCAAGCTATAAGTTCACTATAGTGGTAAGGGTTTTGGCTTATTTTTGAGATGTTTAAGGCTTAAAACCTGCTCAGTATCCCTCATATATGTGTAAACTCATTATATCAAGTGGTATTAGCTCAACCAATTAAATTCTTCAACATTCAAAGAGGAGACCAAGATTCAAAAATTGCCAAGCCGTAGATGAATAATATCCAAGAATTGTTATAATACCATTATGTGGTGATGATGTAATACGAGTGGGTCCCATTTTTTTGTAGTGGTACTTCGAATAATTATGAGCTTTAACCTTGATGTAAAGGAATCATGGTTAAAGACTTAGAAACATTAAACTTACATACATAAAAGAGTTGAGTATCATATTGAGAATTCAAAGGGGTCTTTGTCTTCTTTCTTTATTTATTTATTTATATATATATATATATATTATTATTTTTAATTTGTGGACAACATCCAAAAGGAATGCCACTTTCGGGTAAGACCCAAGGAGGTAAGGGTATTCATTCCGCTAAAAACGCCCAAGATTATATATATATATATATATATATATATATATATATATATATATATATATTATTTAAAATCATTTTATAGATACAAGTTTATTATTAAAATTACATTTAGCTTTTCTTAGTTAAAAAAAAAAAAAAAATTACATTGTCCACAGGGACAACACAACAGTGCAGAGTTTTGGCTTTTCTTCGGGAGGTCCAAGGTTCAAACTGCGGTGTGGGTGAGTGTGTGAGGGGGTGGTTGTGTGTTAAATCCCCTATTGATAAGCATAGCTCTCGACTTTACGAAGGGTCGAGGTTGGGAGGAGACTGCCTTGTGTGTTGGCCGATGTTGGCAGAAGGGGTTTCTCAGGTTTCTCAGGCTAACCAAATATTAAAAAAATTACATTATATATTATTAAATTTGTAAAATTTAAATTAATTTTAGAATAAGATTTAGGTTAATATTTTTTAATATAAATAGAAATAGATATAGAGTATACATTAAATGTTTAGTAAAATAATAGTAATAAAAAATAATACATTTAATTGGTTAAGTTTTTTTTCAATGAGTTTACATTGAGTGGTCTTGGTCCCCTCTTACTAGAGTTTGAACTTGCGTCTCCTGAATGAAAACCCAAGGACTTTACCACTATGGTATCCCTCATGGATGATTGGTTATGTTATATAATATTATCTAGAAGTTTCATTAATTTCTTTACTTGTGTGCTTTTTATTTTTATTTTTGCTAGACTTTACAAATATATTTTTAATTTTCATATTAATTGAGTTGCTATAGCTAGATGCTTACATATTTTCATAAAAATTTGGAGTAGCTTTTACAAAACCAAAACTCCACCTCTACTATTTACTCATTACATTTTAGTAAAACAATATTTTCAAAAATTTGTGCTCTCATAGTCTACTTTACTAAATCTTGACAATTAGTTTCCTTCTTGAAGCATAAGTACAACCACAGGAGCTATGATAAATTATTTCATATGAAAACACCTTAATGTTATAAAATACAATGAATAATACCAATGGAAAACATTAAAGTAAATCTTAATCATTATTTGATTTAGGTAGTCAATGCTTTCTTGTCAACTTTAGCTACATTTACTACTTCCTCTAACCATGAAAATGAGAATTTAACCTCATGATCCTCTAGCAAAATCTCCCTGTTGGCTAGCCTATCTGCTCATTTGTTCTCTTCCCTTAACATATGTGTAAACCTAATTTCTTCAAACTCTGTAGCAAGGTCTTATATTTCCACAATGATCTCTTGTATGTTCAATGGAGCCTTTACTTTCCTCAAAATTACATTTATTATTATTAGTAAATCGTCTTCCAACCATACTCTATTTCATAATATTTGTATACATATTTTTAGTTCTTCCAAAGCCGCCCAAGCTTCAACTTCATTATTTGTATTAAATCCATTATTGAAATCATAATGTGACAATATCTGACCCCTATTATTTCTAATTATTCCTCCTCTTTCTTGTCCTAGTTTAGATGCTCCATCAAAATTCAATTTGACCAAATCCACTTATGATGGTTTCCAATTTATATTCTTTACCTTCCTTTTATTTCCCCTATATCTAACATCAAAATTTCATTTGATGACTTGATTCCATCTATCAAGTCTATATGTTTCAAAATTAGGGTTTGGGTGACTTGATAGGGTTGGTTTAGACTCCTCTATGGCCAAACAATATTATTTTTATTACCTCTAAATTTATTTCCTTTCCTTTAAAAAATCTTTTTATCAAGAATAGTATTGTATTTTTGGATGTATCTTAGATTGTCTATAACACCTCACTTTTAAAAGTGCTCTTCCATCACTTTAATCATTATTCAATTCTACCATTCATCACTATGCATTTACCAAACATATTAAGAATCCATTTCCATAGTTCCTAGACTATTGAATAGTGTCCCAAGAGATGGTCTATACTCTCCTCATTTTTAGATAGAACACATTGTGAGGGGCCATGAACAGGGTAATGCATAGTGGTGAATATTTGCAAACTAGGCGAATATTAGGATTTTTAAAATTAGAAATTGGCGAATATGAGGACCCTCGACCTCGGCCCATTTGCCTAAATTTCTTGGGACTAGTTTGTTTTTAGGGTCAATTCACCATAATATATATACAAACATAGGCATATTTGTACTCATTGGAAAGCTCATTTCAAGCCTGATCCAATTGTGGTATTTTTATGAAGTTATAAGGTGATTTAATTGGTCAAAATATACCCCAAATATGACCTTAATTTTTAGGGCTTCAAATGCCCCAAATTTTGGTATGAAGATGATTGATTTGATTTTCTTAGGATTCACCATGATTCACCTTGATTTCGATTAGGATTCACCATTTTATTACAAGTACATTTTGAGTCCAACCCCTTATGCATAAACCTGGCCATGAAAATCCCTTTTCATTAGGTTACCCTAGGATAAAATTTTCCTATGACCTACTAGTCACAAAAATTTTAACTTTTGGAATGTTGGGGCTATCCCAAATATCTCTCCATATTCTAATGGTATTCCTATTTTATTGGTTTATTTACATTATATCCACTTATTTTTATGTATTCTTCTAAGCTATTCAACTCCCAAATTAGCTTATCCTTGGTTCCTCTCATAATAATTGTTGTTATTTTTTTGCTTACTTACCTCCTGCCAACAATGTCTAGTATACTTGTAAAAAAATCTTCTTTCCATTTGTATCTTCCTTCCGGATTCCTGCAAATAATGTTTGAAAATCTACCACCATATTTATCTTGAAGTAATCACATCCATGGTTTCAAAATTAGATCTAGAATGAGTGGTTTTTTTATCACACCAAGTATTCATTCCAATAGAAATTTTTTCTCTAGTTTCCACCACCCACCTTAAACCTTTAATCACTAGATAAATAAATCTTTTTAAATTATTACATAGTGTAGAACCATCTATTAGTGAGAGTGTAGTAAATATTAAGCTTATATCATTGGCCTTGAAATACTTAGAAGAATATTTTTCCATTGTATTTGACTCTTTCTATAAAATCTCCAAATTGCTTTTCCCCTTAGATCTACGTTTGCGTCTATAAGAACTCTTAAATCGAGACCTCCCATGGTTTTATCATCACACACCTTGCTCTATTTCACCAAAGGAAATTTTCTTTTATCATGTAGTGTTGACCATAAAATTTACCGTATAATATAGATTAACATTTTTCTATTGATTTTGGTACATAATATATAGGGACATATAGTATTTTAGAATGGCTTGTAAGACTAATTTAATTAGTTACACTCTTCTTGATAATGATAACCATCTACCCTTCCATACTAGTATTTTATTTTGAACTTTATTTATAATCAGATTCCATAATTACGTCCTCATTCTCCCCTCAAATAAGGGCATCCTTAGGTATGTTGCTGGTAAATTTACCTCCTCCATTTGAAGTAATATGCATATCCCTACTTTGATTCTAGTTAGAGTGTTTAGGAAGCAAAATTTAGATTCTTATCTATTAGCTATATGCCCTGATGCTCTTTCATATTCCATTAATAAGTTGTCAAAGCTTTGACCTTATTTTTTCCTACCATCCCAAAAGGGTTGCATCATCTTTAAACTATTGATGGTGAAGTTGTCGATGCTATTACTAGTGTCAAGTCCACTTATGAATTAATATTTGTGTACCTTCTTCAAGTTACTTCCCAAAACCTCTACTATAATAATGAAAAAATAGTTATAATGAATCTCCATGTCTAAGACCTGTTTTGGCTCTAAATAATTTTGTTACTAGCCCATTTTTTTGGAGGTATTACATTATTTGGTACCTTGTAATAATGTTGCAAACATTTTATAAATAGTCTAGTCTAGGGTGTGTTTAATATATAAGTCTATATTATGTTAGGTACCAAGATAGGTACTTAATAATTAATAATTTAATATTGTATAATGGTATGAGCCATAAATTAATTATTGAAGTAAGGAAGGCCACTTGTCAAATTAGAAATAGGTATGTCATAGAATCATATTTATAACCTTTGGGGAAATATTGTCATATGTAACGACATGGAATATTTTCATGCACTTTGTAACTCATGGAAGGTGAACCACCACATGGGTGATCTTGTAACTCATGGAAGGTGAACCATCACACTCTTGTATAAAGAGAGATGTACCCCCATTGTAAAAGGTATCTATGATGTATTCTTGGAGAAGTCTTGGCTCGTGGATCTAGAGATCTTGTGGAGTGGCTTCCTTCTAAAAGGATCATTGTATGGTGTTCCCCTACCTCAAGGGTATAATCAATCTCTATTTTATTGAGTAATTTTTGTGTAATTACTTTTTTTTTTTTTTTTAGCGAAAAACCCCTTGCAAGGCCGCCTTGGTCTGAGAGACCACGAAAAAGGGGGTACTACACCATCAAAATCACTCGGGGGTCGCACCCGACCCCTGCCCGCACCAACATTATCAATTGGATTTTAGATACCCAATTCAGCTTTTTGGTACGGTGGAGATTTGAACCTGGGACCTCCCTTGGAGGATTGCCCTCTCCTCTCCAACTCATCTACAACACCTGGGTGTAATTACTTTATTAGTGGATGCATGTTGGATATTTTGATATATTGTTGAATGGTTTATGGAATGAGAAGAGAGGATCTCTACATAGTATGTGTTGTGTTACAAAGTGTGAGTTATGTGTCATAAATAAGTGTGGAGTTATGTGTTTGAGGTGTCAAGTTAGTAAGTGTGAGTTATGTGAGTGAAGTTTCATGTTCATAAGTGAGAAGTTATGAGTTATGTGCAATCATGAGATACTTTTTTTTTTATAGAATATGTGATATTTATTATTATGTAAGAGAGAAATGTGAATAGTTAGATCTCCCGTGAGTATGAAAAGATGAAGAGTTTATGTAAGTGTAAAGGTCAAGAGTCATGTGAATATAAAGAGTCTCATGTATGTATATATTGAATACAAAGCTTTATAATATATAATCAAATAATAATTTCATTTATGCATTGCTTAAAGAAGATATTTATAAATAAAATATTTTTGTGAGCTTGTTATTAAATTGTTGTGAATATTTGATATTGAAATCTCATGGAAATATTGGTGGATTGCTAACGATGGTATTAGAGCGGGTTGATAAAGGCACTCAATGTTTGGGGAAAGGAGAGTTGATAAGATACACCCAAAGTTTAAGAAAAGTCCATATTTAAAGAGAGCAAAGTTTGATATTGTACCTATGGATAAAAGTAGAGGAAAGAAAAGCATCCAACGTGAGAGAAGATAAATCCAACATGAGAGAAGAAGCATCTAGCATGATAGAAGAAGCATACAAGTATGAGATAAGGAACATCTAACATAGAAAGGAAAATAAGGGATTGAATAGACTGCTTCAACATGAAGAACAACGACCATCCAATGTAGAAGGGAGGAGAAGAAGGGCTATGAGCATTAATTTAAGCTACAATGTGAAGAAAGTTTGTGAATAGAAACACCGTAGAGCAAAGCACAAGAGAAGAAGCAAAATTATGGACCAAATCATTTGTAGTAGAGTGAATTACTAGTAGTAGAATGATGCTAGGTAACACAAATGTCAAGGGGTAAAGAGTGAGTTGGTAGAACATTTGAAATGAAGGATCTAATTTAGATGAAGCTTATTGTAATGCCTATAAAGGTAGAAGTCTATTCTAGAAAGTGAAATATGTGAATAAATATGCCCTAATTTAGATATTAAGTGCCACCTAAGATACATGTTTAATTTGCATTAAAATATTTATTTTGAACGAAAGTTATAAGGTGAAGAACATTTGAAGGAAAGAAAAAATATTATTTTTTGAGTAAGAAAATAATCTAGGATTTATAAAAATAATTTAATAAAAATTTGAGAGATTAAATAAGGAAAATTTATTATTTAAAGATTTAAAAATGAAGAAGAATGATTGAAGAGATTTATAAGAAGATTGCTAGGTTTTGATGCTTAATACTTAATGCAAATAACCATAAGATCTCAAATAAAGTTGCAATATAAAATATATGATAATGACAATATTTTAATCATATATAACTTCTATAACAACTCATAAAATGGACACTAACAAATGCTCACAAAAATAGTAACATGATATTGAATAAAGGTCACATACACCACTTCTTCTCTTTATAATACTTAGTCACATATATAATAGAATGTGACTCTTCATATGGAGTACTATTTACCTTCTAAGGACACATGTGCACTCTTACATAAAGGAAACTTATGTACATCTACACTCATCACACTTGCACACTTAACTACATGATACTTGTACATTTCTTGCACATTATTACATTACATAAAATATTTATTCACACTCTAATATAAGACACACTCATAATATAATGATATACACAAGGTGGTACATTAGCATGTACCAAATAATGTAATATACTCTAACACCCCCTGTATTACATTATTTGGTTATTGAAGAGTTTAATCTTCAATATGGTCTTCATATTTTGTCTTCAATCTATCTCCAGTAAATTTATATTTGGAGTCTTCAAATGAGTATCTTCTTTAGGTTCAATCTTCATTTTGCCTCTCTTGATCTAATTCCTTTTTTTTTTTTATATATATATTTGAATTCTGCTTTCATCTTGGACTTTCAATATAGTCTATCATTAGATAGCCTTGTTGAGAAAGATATCTAATTACTTCTCTTATCCACTTTTATTTTTCCTACTCTTTGGATAATATTTTTTCCCTGTTCTTCATGCTTGTATCCATTGTTAGCAAAGACTTTAGAAATAATATTTTGAAATAAACACTCTAATATGTATGTTAAAACCTTTTCAAATTTGCTATAATATTTCTCCTTGTGATAGTAGAAAGTAGATGAATGTGATTATTTTCCACAATATTTACAAGGATGTAAATTCCAACAATCAACTTCTTCATGTCCAACTCTATTACAATATGTGCATTTCAAATCTTCTCTTGTTTTGAAAATTTTAATTTCATCTATTTTCTTGATCAACTAATATAACCATTTGTGTATAATTGAGGTAATTTTACCTTTACTTCTTTCATAAGTCTGTAAGAAATCTTCTTGACCAACATTTTGAGAATGATCTTTTATTTTACTCTTAATATTTCCATTAGTATAATTGTCATCAATTTCTTCTATCATATTGTTAGAAGATGTCTTTATAGAATCTACTCTTGTCAAACTATCAATTTGTGATTCCTCAAAAGTATTTCTAAGCCATTTTGATTCCTTGAATACATGAAATAATCCTTCACTATTTTCTTTAAATGTATACTTAATAATTTCATCCATAGTTATTCTAATGTAATCTTCCTTGTAACTCCCTAGTCTTAAAAATGAAAGACAACTTTGATAAAGTTTTCAAATCTCTAAACCTTTGAGGTTGACTACCTTATGTCTCCCTAATGTTTTGAATGATCAATCAATAATTTTGACAAAGGTTTCAATTTCTAAGTTGAATACCTTTTATCTCCTAATTTTGAATATATTGTTTCTAACTCTAAATTTCACAATCCTATGTTGATGTTGAATTCCTTATAGCTCCCCAATTAGAAATTTAGAAGTTTAGTAAAAGATATTTGCAAATTTTGTATTCCTAATTTGATGTTGAAATCCTTATTTCTCCAAATCTCAAAACATTTGCAAATATTAAAAATTGTTTTACAAAATCAAATAAACTAATTACAAAACATGTAATTAACTTTCCAAATATTCAAATCAACTTTTAAAAGCTTTAAAAACTTTCCAAATTGCAGTAATCAATGTGGAAATATATTAATTAAACTCAACCTTTGATAAATCAACTATAAGTCACTCCTTATTACTCCAACCTTTAGAAAATAAAAAACTTAATTTAGATATTACCTCCAATATTTTGGATGCACTCTTATTTTGGCAAAATAGCTTTTCTCCAATGTTGACTCTTCAACATGCTTCTTTCTACAAAGCGCTCACTTAAATTTGAAAATGAATTGATGCTAAATGAATCTAATGATATGCTATTTTTGGCCCATGCATTTAATGACTACTCCAAAAATATTTTGACTCCCCCAAAAAATATTTGGCACTCTCTGTTCCAAGTGGCACACAAACTCTTTTGCTCTTCAACCAATGTTCCTTTGGTGCTCCAATTTTCCTGTGCTCCTCATAACACTTGGTAGAAGTGTTTTTCCAACTTTGGCTTGTATTATTCAATGATGCTATGGCTTCTTGGGTGTTATATCTTTTGCAATACCAAGTGGAACACAAACTCTTCCACTCCTCTAATCAACACTCTTCTTTGGTAACATTCCACTATACTTGGCAATAACATTTGCTCTTCTCTTCCAATGTACTCAACTCACTCCAACATTTAGCTTCTACTGTGCTTGGCCTTCTATGTTCTCTCCTCAGTTATGATCTTCCTCCTTTGACATTTGGATTTTTAATGTTCACCAAATGTCCTTTTGATTGCCTATTATCCAACATTCATAGACTATGCTGGTGGTTCCTCCATCCAATATGGTGGTTCTTCTCCTCTCATGATGGTTTATCATCAACTTAGGTGGATATTATCCTTTAAAAATGGTGGCTCCTCCTTCCATGTTTGATGTATTCTTTGACTACCACCCCTTTTATTTTGCTTGAATATATTTTAACTTAGCTTTGGCTTATCCACAACTCAACTTCAATGAGTGAGCTTTTCATTGGCTTGAAGACTTTATTTTCAAGTGCTTTTACTTCTTCTTCACTTACTTTGCTGACTTTTATTTTTGAAACTTGTGCAGGTTCAAAGATGCTATTGTCCCTTCAATAACATGCACTTAACCTCCTTTTAAAACATACACTATGCACACTTTTTTGAGTGCTTCTTATTACATTTGCAACTACTTTTCTTGTTGTTTTTAACTAGGAGTAATACTTACAAAAAATTAATATTAATCAACTTATAACACCTTAACAAAATACCTATTTTAATATCAATTTGAAAACTTATTTTTTGCCTCCTTCTTAGCTTTCTACCTTACTAGTTTCGCTCTCTTTTTGCTATCCAAACTTTCTACCTAATAAATTCAAATTTGTAGCTCCTTTACTTCTCGAAATTCTACCCTTTTTTTTTTTTGAAATTTGTAGCTCCTAAAGCTACCCAAAAATTTGCCTTCTTACTTTTAACTTGTCTAAAAATTCTAAATTTCATAGCTCTACTTCTTAAAATGCTATCCAAGAATTCTCCTTTCTCATTCCAAAATGCTACCAATAATATTTGAAATATGTAGCTTTAAATCTTCTTCAAATGGTGTCCCAAAATCTAAAATTTGTAGCACCAAATTCTGTTTAAAATTCTACCTTTTCACTGTCTAAAATCTACCTCTAACTCCTTCAATTCACTACCTTAAATTGCTATCAATTCCTCCTTCAATTAGCTATCTGAGGAAACTTAAAAAAATATCCAATAGTTCTTCAATTTGCAACTCTATTTCTTATCCAATTTGCTACCCTAAAACTCTTCAAATTCTACCCCAAAATTCTGCAATCTTCTCCTTCAAAAATCAGCCTTCAAAAATTTAATGGTTGTCTCCAAAAATATCAATTTGGTGGCATATTTAGTCTTCTTTCTTCTCCTTAGCTCTCACTGAATTTTACCTTCAAATTTTACCTCTTTGCTGGCTTCTTCTTCAAGTATCTGAATGTATTGAAGTCTTCAAAAAAATTTCTCAAAATTTGGTCAAACTTCTTGCCAAATCCTTCCTCCTTGAATTAATTTCACAAAACCTTTTGGGCTTGTTTTTGGATGGCAAACATTTTCCTATTTTTGATGTGATTACCTATTTTTCAGGAGTTTCTTCTTCTTGTAATATTCTACTTTGAAATTTCTTCAAATCTTCTCCAATGGCCACTTCTTCAATTTCTCAATAGGGCTTCTCTATTCTCCTTCTTTCTCCTTCCAAATTTCAATGGGATATTTTCCTAGGCCTCCTCAATATTCTCTCTCAAATATCCTATCTCATTTTTCAAATATTCAATGGGATCTCTTCTCTCGGGTCTCCTTTTTATCAATATTCAATAGGGATTTTCTAGCCTCTTCCTCTCTTCTCTCTTCAATCTGCTATGAGATATCTTCTCTTGGGTCTCCTCAATATTTAGTATTTAATATTCAATGGGAGCTCTTTGGGTCTCCTCAATATTCAATATTCCTTCTAAAATATTCAAATTCTTCTATCTTCAATTCTTCAAATTCTTCAATGAGTCCTTTCTATTAGACCTTCAATATCCAATCTATTTTTGTAATTCCAAAATCAATTTTTGTACGAGGAAAGCACATAGAATTTTAGGTAATTGAAGGTGAAATTATTCTATATCTATTGTAGTAAGCTTATAAACTTTTGAGAACTAATTATCTGCAACAGAATCTTAGACAATAGTAATCAAATACATCCAAATATTCAAAAATTTGAAATCAATAATCTTCACTAGTTGTTCTTCAATCTAGTGGAAAGAAATCTATGTTGAGTCCTAGTCTTCATGAGTTTTTCTGCAACCTTGTGGAAAGAATCTGGCTAAAATAATAACTTTCAAATCTATAATAAAAGTCTCCCTATCTCCTATCAATCTCCATTGTGGCTTTGATACCACCATTAGCTTTTGATTCTAATACTTAATGCAAATAACCACAAGATATCAAATAAAGTTGCAATATAAAATATATGATAATGAAAATATTTTAATCATATAAAACTCATATATAAATTTTGTAACAACTCATAAAATGGACACTAACAAATGCTCACGAAAATAGTAACATGATATTGAATAAAGGTCACATACACCACTTTATCTCTTTACAATACTTAGTCACATATATAATAGAATGTGACTCTTCATATAGAGTACTTTTGGACTTCACTCTTATTAAGACTCTTTACTTTCCTATTCTAAGGACATGTACACTCTTACATAAATGACACTTGTGCACATATACACTGATCACACTTGCACATTTAACTACATGATACTTGTGCATTTCCTGCACATTATTACATTACATAAAATATCTAATCACACTATAATCTAAGACACACTCCTAATATAATAATGTACCCAAGGTGGTACATTAGCATATACCAAATAATGTAATATACTCTAACAAAAATAATTAATTAAAGAAGAAAAATATTATTAACTAAAGAAGTGAAAAATTATTTGAATTTGAAATTGAAGAAAGAGAATAATTGAAAGAAGAACATTGACATTGAAGACTGAAAATTTGAATTGAAATTGGAGAGATAAAATTGACTTAATTGAAGGAAAGAAGAATATTGAAGATTGAAGAATTGAAGAAGAATACAAATTTGAAGAGAAAGATAAAAGAATAAAAAATTGAAGAAGAAAGAAATTGAAGATTTAAAATTGAATTGAAGAAAAAATTGAAGAATTGGATTGAAGAAGAAGAAAATTATTGAAGAAACAATAAATAAAACTTGAACTAAAAATTTGGAGATAAAATATTTTTCTACAACCTCGTAGAACTAAAGGACGTGTCGTGCAAGCACTGCTGGCTATGTTAAAATGTTTTCTTTATGTAAGTAGAGGTTATAGTGGCAACAAGGAGTAGGATTTGAACCTATGATAAGATGATGGAAAAATGTAATGAGTTATTGATTCCTCTAGTATACACACACAAAAAAAGGTTTTCTACAAAAAATTAATTGAAGAAGAATATCAAATTTAAAATTGAAAATTGAATAAAGAAAATAAGAGAATTATATTGAAAATAAGAATTTAAAAAAAAATTATTTGGGAGCAGTAAGGAATTCTACAATAAATAAAAGTAATTAAAATTGAAGAAGAAATTTATGAAAGAACAAAAATGTGTGCATAAAAGAGATATTTTCAAAGTCACATATGTTCAAAGAAGCAAATATCATGAAGAAATATTTTCAAAGATGAAGAAGATATTGTCACAAACATATTCTACAATACAAGGAAACACCAAAACTACAAAAAAAACCAAATATTTCTTGGTACATTAATTCAAAAGCTAGCCATAATATGGTAGACAACTTATATTGGTTTGATCTATTCCAGTAAAACCAAGCATACCAATTAAGACAATGAATGATAAAATCTATCAAGTACAAGGATAAAATAATGTCACACTTAGTCTATCATATTCAAAATGTATACTGGAAAATATGTTTTATGTTCAAATATAACAAATAAACTAATTTTAGTATCATAATTTTTGGATAAAGGATGAATGATAGAATTTAAAACCATCAATGATAATAAGAGATGTCTTATTAAAATACTAAATGAAGTTGAACTCTTTGCATACTATAAAAGTGACATATTTGCTTTGGATGTAATAGAACTTGCACAAAAATATTTGGATCAACTTTTATCAAAAGAATAATATTAGAAAAGGTATTTTGTTTAAAAAAAAAATCATATCAAAGAAACATGATAATACATCAACAAATTTTGAAAATTATTTCCTCAAAAACTAGAGGTGACAACTTAGAACAACAAACTCAAAACTTGAATCATAATTAGTATCGATATTAGAACAAGCCAAAATGCATCAAGAAGATTAAAAGCATATGAAGGCAAAATGCTTTCATACCAAATAATATAATAGTGGGGGCGTTGGAGGTATTACATTATTTGGTACCTTACAATAATGTTTCAAGCATCTTGTAAATATTTTAGTCTAGGGTGTGTTTAATATTTGAGTCTATAGTATATGTCATGTTATTAAGTGTGAGTTATGTGTCATAAATAGGAGTGGAGTTATGTGTGTAAGGTGTCATGTTGGTAAGTGTGATTTATGTGAGTGAAGTGTCATATTTAGAAATGAGGAGTTATGAGTTATGTGCAATCATGAGAGACTTTATCTTCATGGAATATGTGAGATTTATTATTATGTAGGAGAGAAATATGAAGGGTTAGATCTCTAGTGAGTATGAGGAGATAAATTTTTTATGTAAGTGTAAAGGTCAAGAGTCATATGAATATGAAGAGTCTCATGTATGTATATATTGAAGATAAATATTTGGAATATGTAATCAAATAAGCATTGCATTTATGCATTGCTTAAAGTAGAATATTGAGATTTATTATTATGTAGGAGAGAAATATGAAGGGTTAGATCTCTAGTGAGTATGAGGAGATGAAAGTTTTATGTAAGTGTAAAGGTCAAGAGTCATGTGAATATGAAGAGTCTCATTTATGTATATATTGAAGATAAAGATTTGGAATATGTAATAAAATATTTTTGTGAGCTTAAATATTTGATATTGAGATCTTGTGAAAATATTGGTGGATTGCTAGCACCATTGACCAACACTAAATATGATAATGTAGAGACACAATATTTAATCCATCTAACTCATTTCTTACCAAATCTAAACTTTTCTAATATTGCAAAAAGAAAATCCCATTTAACCTTATAATAATATTTATTCATATCAAGTTTTAAGATTATTGCTCTGTTTATTTTAGAAGTTGTTGAATGCATTACTTCATGAGATACTATGATCCCATCTAGAATGTGTCTCCCTTTCATAAATCCTCCTTGATATTCTAAAATAATTTTGTCTAATAGTGGTCTTAACCAATTTACCATCACTTTGGAGATTATCTTATATGTCATATTACATAGGTTTATGGGCCTAAATGAATCAAATAATTCTACATTTTTCCTTTATGCAATTAGGGTAATATATGTTGCAATTATTTTATAAGGTATGAACTATTTTACCCTAGGTTGTTTTGCTACCACCAATAAATAATCCTTCACTATTTTCTAATTATACTGATAGAATGTTATAGAGAGTCCATGCAAAATTATGGATTTATCCTTATCAAAAGAGAAAAAATCGAATGAACTTATTTTAGAGTAGTATGCTCCATCAAATTGCTATTGTCTTCATCTGTTATAATTGAAGGTACTTCTTGTAGTAGTTTATCATTAAAAACTTCAATATCCTCCGATCCTAGAATATTCTGATAAAAGGGCCTTTCCTCCTTTTTTATTTTTCTCTACTATCCAATCCAACCCCTTCTACTGATTTAATTCTACTAATTTTGGATGTTGATATTTGCACTATTACCATCCTATGAAAAAACCTTTGTATTTTTATCTCCTTTTAACCAAGTTCGTCTCAATTTTAATCTCCAAATTTCTCTTCCTTACTAAAAATATTTTGATATTAACTAATAAAATCCCTTTTCTTGAGCTTGGATGATTGTACTCACCTTTTTGAATATTTGAAAATTTCTCTTTTAATTATTTCTTCTCAAAAATATTTTTAAAAGTGTTCTTGTCTAATTCTTTTAATCTAGATGTCATTAATTTAATTTATTTTGGAAGTGTACAACCCACCATTTCTTGAATAATTTCATGTTTGCATTATCATATCAACAAATTGAGAATAATATTCCCACATATGCTCATATTTAAAATATGTTTTTTTTTAAATTCACTTACCACCTTTTTCACTAGAATTAGACAATGATCTAAACCAATCCTTTTCAAGGTATTAATTTTATCACACATCCTTTCATCTAGCCAATGATTTAAGAGTATTCACCTATCTATTTTCTTGCTATTAGGTTATGGATTATCTCGTTGTTGGCCCATGTATATTTATTTTCTTCAAATTCAACCTTCCATATATTATTGTTTTGAATAAAAGCTAAGAAATCTCTCGTACTTTGGGGAATTTTTCTAGTTCCCTCAAAATTTTCATCTATCTTGGTTATGGTATCAAAATATAAAATGACTATGACTTGAGTTTCTTGGTATTTACTTCTCATAAAGGATTCAATCTCATTTCATACTTCTAATTTGCTCAACTCAGTCCATAGACATTAAGAAGGATGAAATGAATATATGCAAAGTAGAATGTGACTAATGAGGTTATCCAATACCTAGTTTTATGAATGGTTTCATAGGAGGTTCCAAATGGATTCCAACATGTTAGAATTCCATTTGAAGCTCCTTCTAAATCCATAACATCCCATTCACATTTTTTCCATACTACTTTCATAGTTTTGGAAACTTATTTCTTTGTCATTTTAGTTTCTTGGATACAAAGAATATCATTCTTATTACTTAAACAAATATCCTTGATACACCTTTGCTTTGAGGGGGCATTAGCACCCCTTATATTTCATGATATGGTAATCATGTCTCATTAGGGGTTGTTGTCCCTTCCTAAAAATTACCAATATCATTTTATTGTTTGGTAAAGAGAAGTACAACCAACTTAGATTATGTTCATTTATCTATGTTTGCTCTTTTTTCCATGGCTCTCGATTGATAGTTTGAAGGTTT
Source organism: Wollemia nobilis (assembly GCA_028583015.1). Lineage (NCBI taxonomy): Eukaryota > Viridiplantae > Streptophyta > Pinopsida > Araucariales > Araucariaceae > Wollemia > Wollemia nobilis. The sequence goes on along the minus strand of JAQPPZ010002770.1, from coordinate 278,650 downwards.
TTCTCTTTTTACCTTGCCAGTATCGGGATTAGGTCTTATTATTCTATTCCTCAATATTCTTTTACAAATTTCCTTTTCATTAGATTTATCCTCTCATGGCTTTGCTAAGGAAGCTTTTGACTTATTATACATGGTACTTCAAGAGAGTCTTCAAAATCTAATGAGGCACATTCCTTAGGTTTAGTAGAAATGTTCATCTCTACATTAGGACCATATTAAGTAGATGACTTCTTATTAATATTTTGATCCTATTATACCATGTCCTCTAAACTCTATTATGCTTTTTATTTATTGGCTAAGCCTTAAAAGAATTGGTATTTATTCCAATATCCTTATTGGTCTCCACTATTTATTTACTTTCATCTATCTAAAAATATTTTTTATAAGTTGAAAACCATCCTCATCCATATCCATTTTTAAGTTTCTCTTGTGTTTATATATATATATTGGATTCTTCTTAGGGCATGATATCTCAATATGCCTTGCTTCATGCTATATTCTACATCTAAAAGATATGTTTTCAATATCCATGGTTTGGATCCATTGATTACCCCAATACTTAAGAATGATTGATTTTGGTAAAGGTTTACTCATATCAATCATGACCAATATCCAAGCATAAATAGCCAAGAATTTATCTTTTGTACTTTTTGAAATCTCAAAGAATTTTCATAGAGTTTTGCTTATTGCCTTAAAGGTATCTATTTTCTAAAATTCAATAGGTAACCCATATATATTGATCCAAAATGGTACTAGGTATAGAATTATGTTTGCAGGTGCAAAGCCTTCATACCAACATTTAAAGAAGAGTCTTACTCTTCCTATAAAGCAAGGACCCCCTTTCAATATTCTATATATTTCTTCCATATAGAAAATGACTAGAAATAAAATTTTGGTAAGAAAGGATGGACTTACTATTGAAAACTTAATCTATCAATCCATTTTCTTAAAGCCAAAGCCCCTAGTCAAGACCCATTGAGTTTACCAATAATTGCCTTATCTTTAAGCAATGAGGATAATTGCTCTATGATGTCCTTCCTAATATCTACTTCCATGGATGATTCCAAGGATTTAGTTATAAATTGGTCCATGGAAAGGAAACTATAACTTGATATCTGGTAAAATACTAATATATCTTACAGTGATTATATTATTTAAAAATAAATGTACAACAATCTATATGTAAAAATTCTAAGATAATGAAGGGATAAATGAAACTTAGCTAAAAATGTCTATTACGAGATAGAATATCCCACCTCACTAATTACCTAGTTGTCCATTGCTCCTCCCATCATCTAAAACTTGGGTGACAAATATTTGTAATTTTGTTTCTTGTGACCTAAAAAATCATCACTACCCTTGTTCTAGATGGTCGAATTCATAGGATTGTATCCCCTTCAATACTACTTAGATTCTTTCATATGACCACTCATTTTTAAACTCTTTAAAATTCCACAAAAATTGGTCCAAGAATTATCTAATTTGGACAACCCTTCAAAAAAATATGGCTCCTAAAAGATGAGATATTTTCTAGTAAAATGGGCCCTAACGCTACCCTTGTTCCATATGGTTTTATTCACATGGTCATATCTCCATAAATACTACTTGGATTCTTTTGTATGACCACTCATTTCAAAGCTCTTAAAATTTCATACAAAATGATGCTACGTGCTTTCTATTGACTAATAAGATATGCTAACTTTACTCATGTTAAAATTTGTTCATAGTATGCTAGAAAAATAAAATGAAATATAGTTCATAAAATGTAAACATGACGCTAATAAAAATAAATAAATATTTATAATACACAATTTTAAAATTAAAAAAACCAACACCATTATATTAACTTGTAAGCTTATCTTATCTAAACTTTTAGAGAGGTAATTTAATTGTAAGAAGAAAGTATCCTTACAATGTATAGAAGAATTATCTTTTTAAAAAAATTTGAAAAAATAAAGCATCCCTTATATTATATGATATTGTATACCATATTAATTTAATATTTTAATATAATAATATTTTATGATGATTTTTCAAGTTACGAGGAATGAAATTGCAAATATCTATTAGCTCAGGTTCAAATGATGAGAGGAGTAATGGAGGGCTAGGGAATTAGCAAGGCGGGACATTCTATCTAGACATGGAGTTTTTCGGTTAAGTTTCATTTATCCTTTCATTATATTAGAAGTTTTGCATACGAATTATTATAGGTTTATTTTCAAATAATACAATTGCTATAGGATATATTGGTAAAGTACCAATCCCTAGGAAGCAACCCTTTTATAAATGAGCGGTATTTTTTTGATAGGCACTCAAGCTAAGAACTTCTTAATAGTGCAACAATTGAAGCAAAAAAAATCCTATGAAAGAATAATAATATGAATTCTTTATCAAATCCATCGTCCAAGAATATATCGATAATTATTGAACTCTCTCATCTGTTCACTTTTTATTTAGATCCAAAAATACTCTTGGATGCTAGAACAAGATCAAATGCACAAAAATGATAAATGCATGACCATTTGTGTGGCTAAAAAGCTACTCAGTTCCTCATGTATTTTCTCAACATTGAGCTCAATAAAATCTAGTATGAACCACACATCCTTAGGTGTGTACTTCATTTTGACTATGACACCCAATTAGGTAGAGACCATATTTTTATTATGCTCAAACCCAAATATGAGGAAAAATATAGTAAAATCATATCTTGCACTCTCGTAAAACATATTGAGAGGCAAAGGACCCTCTAAAATTGGTTCATCTAGGCTCAGGTCATCACATTTAATATATAGGAACCTCATCTTGATATTATCTGATAGTTAATCAAAGGTTTACTCCATTTATTCCATGTTAATGTGATATTTCCCTTCTAGTAGGAGCAACATTTTCCAAATGATATATCCAATAATATTCACCTTGAAATGCCCATCTAGGGACTTTATTTATTGAGTTTTGGTCTCATAGAAATCTATGTATGCTATAACCAGATCATAGCATTGATGAACTTCAAGAACTCAGTATTATGCCAAATAGCTTATCCAAATCCTTGATCTAAATCTTGTTGGTTGGATGGCTTTGAACATTTTCCATGCTCCTTTCCTAATATTCTTTTTCCTTTTAAAAATTTTAAGCTCTAAAACGTTTATAGTTGAGTCCTTCAGTATCTCAATGTTGGAGGTATAAATTGGCATAAGTACCTCTAGGTATTTTGATGAAGGAACCATTTTTGGTCTAGAGCCATTAGCCTTGGAAGTTGTTGCATGATTGGTCATTCTCTTCTTCTCTATTTTTTTGTTGCTTCTTTAAAAATTTTGCACCTTTGCTTTCTTTCTACATTATTTCTATAAATATGCTCCTTTAATATTACCATACTGAAAATATCCTAAGTGCTTTAGGTTTGGTAAATATGGTGCTAGATGGTGAAAGAATCCTTTATAAAAACTTTCCTTATTGCCTTGCACATTAACCATATTTGTATATGTGCCATGCATTTATGACCCCATCTTCATTAGGTTGGGGTTCGACACTTGCCACTTTGCATGATCACTTCTTCTCCCCTATAGAGTCACCTCCAAAATATCTTCACACATTCCAAGATAGATACATTCAAATTCATTATTTCTTAGTCTCTTATGTCAATCTCGTTTTGCTTCAAATAAGGACAAGGTGAAGGTTTTCTTGACATTTGATGTAACTATCTATGCATGGGAGCATTAATTCTACCTCACAAGATATATTGGAGTGAAAAATGACCATTTTCTTTTTAGAGTTGGTCCTTTGCACAATATCCTAATTAGAATTTTCAATATTTGTGCTCATTTTGGAATGGTCACCCTAAATTTGAATATCATTCATCCATTGGATTGATTAAGCAACCTTATCTATGCTCATAATTGTTCTAACACCTTCCATGGTTGCACTATTTTTTGATAGATTTGAAAATTAAAGGTTGTTATCAACTTTTGGAATTTTCAAAGATGTAAGTTGGTGATGTGGACCATCAAAGATTTAGCTTTTCTTCCTATTTTGGAAGTTTTGTGTTGTATCACTAACCGTTGATGTTTGAACTCTTATTGTTCTTATGATAGAGATTTCATATTGACATGAAATGATCTCAAAAATTTTGGCACGACTTTTGCCAAAAGTGTTTATAAATAGCATGAGCTATGGTTAGACTTATATAATAAAAAGCATTTGGAACAATCTAATAATTCCAAAAAGCTTTAATCCTACAAAAAGAAACCAAGAAAAAAAAAACTTACATATATAAAAATTTTCTATTTATGTACAAGACCTTGATCGAGTCATAATTATGATTTCACTTGAGCTTTAGCCCATGCCTATAGATCTATATTTTTTAGAAGGATAAAAATACTATTGGAATTATTACATTATTTGGCCCCCTTGTATTTATTATTTTAGTAGTTGATTTATATTTTATATAATGTATGTGTCAATATGAGAGAAAGTGTGATCAAGTAGCATTAGTTTAACCGATTAGATTCCTCAACTAGGGTTATGCATAAGGGGTTGGAGTCAAAATATAATTGTAATCCTAATAAAAATTAGGGTGAATCATGGAGAATCCTAAGAAAATCAAATCGAGCATCTTCATGCCAAAATTTGGGGTATTTGAAGCCCTAAAATATAAGATCATATTTGGAGCTAATTTTTAGCTATTAAATCATCTTATAAATTCATAAAAATGCCACCATTAGATCAGGATTGAAAAGATATTTCCAATGAGTACAAATATTCCTATGTTTGGATATATATTGTGGTGAATTGAATGTAATAAAAAATTGGTCCTAAAAATTTTAGGCAAATGGGCCTGATGCACCTTGCCGGAGCCATAACTTGTGAACCGTACGCCCATTTGCCTTGAAATTTAATAGGTGGTTAGACGTGCATGTTCTACATTAGGCTCATCTTTGATGCACCTGAACCTCCAAAAAACATACTTTCAGGACCTAACTCCTCCATCTAGTGTCCCAAAATTAGCTTTTAGAATAGGTTCCTGGGTTTTTTGGGTTTTTTTGAATGTTAGAATTTTACTATCTTTTGTTATACCTTAAGTTGAGACCTAATATTTTAAAGTAAGACTAATTATTGTAAGAGGGATGTGTGCACCGAATTTGGGTGCAATCCAACTCATTTCTATTTTTAGCAGTTTTTAGAAAAAAAAGACGTTTTTAGAGTTTCTTTGGTTTTCAGTGGCTATATGATGGATTGTATTCTTTTGGAGAAGGGGTTGAATTTAGGAATGATAAGAATATCAATTTGCATGTTTCTTCCATTATATTGCATTTGTGTTATGTGATTGGATTCCATTTTATTGGTCTCTAGTAGTTGAATTTACACCATTTGGTATCAGAGTGGGTGTGATATCACTAATGAAGGGAAGATGCTGCCTAGAAGATATGCCCAGATGAATAGGCAAATCAAGGATCTGAATGCAAAAATAGCATGGCTGATTGGTGTGATTGATCGCATGGGAGAGAGAAATCCTAGGGCATGTGCAAATCAAGTATTTGATGATGAAAATGTACCTGAGGAACGTGGATCTGAGGTCCACGTAGAAGCAAAACCAAAAGGCCCAGAGGAAGAAGGGAACGGTTTTGAAAATCGGTTGATAGGAGCTCTAGAGGAAATTAAGGTAAATTGAGATGGGATCAAGATCGATTTTCCTGAGTATGCTGGTGGGTTGAAACTAGAGGAGTTGATCGATTGGATCCATAGCCTAGACAAATATTTTTAAAGGAGTAACCTTGCTAAAGAGAAGGTTAAGCTTGCATGCACAAAGTTGAAGGGACATGCATTGATTTGGTGGGATCATTTACAGACTACAAGATAGAGGAATGGAAAGGAAAATATCAGGGATTGGACAAATATGAAGAAGAAGTTATAGGAAAAATTTATACCTGTAGACTACTCCCAAACCCTATTTCATAGATTTCAGAATCTTCGACAAAGGGATCAAAGCATTTAGGACTATACTAATGAATTCTACAAGTTGTACATTCGAGTGGAGAAAAATGAGACGGAGGACCAAAAGGCTTCCAAGTATGTAAATGGCCTAAGTTTTACTGTCCAAGATGAGATGAGCATGCATCGCACTCTTACAGTGGAGGATGCGTATCAAATGGTCCTCAAGGCAGAGGAAAAATTGAAAAGGGTTAATAGAAGAGGTAAGAAGGGATTCACACCCTCTTCAGGTCATGGTCAAAGTGGATCTAATTTTCTCAATGGAGAATCCTCAATACTTGCTAAACAAGAAGAAGATGGGCAAAATATGAGAGGAAGAGGATACCAACGAGGTAGAGGTTACGGTGGTGGATGAAATGAGAATGATCCAAGAAGGTCGTATACCTGTTATGTATGTGATGAGGAGGGGCACAAATTATTTGAGTGTCACCAATGTGATATCCAATAAAGGGGTCAAGGAGGACAAGGAAGGGTCAATCTGGTTGAGATGGAAGAGCAGGATGAGGATGAAGTTGTTGCTGACATGGGGGAAGCACTTATGATAAGGAGGGCATTGATTGTTCCTAACAAAGAGAAGGTGTAGAGCAAAGCGAAGGGGCAGACCATAGATGGTGATGATTCAGGGTTGTGAATGAACATCTTTTGAACAAGCTATACATCAGGAGGAAAGGCATGTAACATTGTCATTGATGGTGGTAGCTGTGAGAATATGGTGTCAAATATCATGGTTGATAAAATGAACCTGGAATGCGAAAAACATCCTTATCCATATCACATATCATGGGTTAATAAGGGGAATGAGGTAACGGTAGATCATAGGTGTTTAATTAAATTTTCAATTAAGAGAACTTACAAGGATGAAGTATGGTGTGATGTGATCCCGATGGATGCATGTCACATTCTGTTGGGAAGGCCTTGGCAGTACAATAGGGATACTAACAATAATTGGAGAAATAAAACTTACACATTCTGGAAGGATGGTGTAAAGGTAGTTATTGTACCTATGAAGGAGGATGGGCTGAGTGAGAGCTTGTTGATGATGGAGTTTCTTGCAAAGATCAAGGATGCTAGCTTCTGTTATGCCTTAACAACTAGGAAGCTATAAGTAGAGGAATTGGTTATGCCTACAACAACAGCTAAGTTTCTAAGTGAATATAACTATGTCACACCAGAGGAGTTACCAGGTGGGCTACCACTAAAGAGGGATATCTAGTATCACATGGATTTGATTCCAGGATCAACGCTTCCAAATCAGACAGCTTATTGGTTGAACCTGAAATAGAATGTAGAGTTGAGTATGCAAGTGACAAAATTGATAAAGAAGGGATTAGTTAGGGAGAGTATGAGTCCATGTGCGACTCCAGTATTGCTAAACCAAAAGAAATATAGTGACTGGCAGATGTGTGTGGATAGTAGAGCCATAAACAAGATTACAATAAAGTATCGGTATCCTATGCTGAGAGTGGATGACATGATGGATGGATTAGCTAGAGCTAAATACTTCAGTAAAATTGATTTGTGGAGTGGCTACTACCATATCATAATTAGAGAAGGGGGTGAATGGAAGACCACTTTTAAGACAAAATATGGGTTGTACGAATGGATGGTGATGCCATTTGGGTTTTCTAATGTACCCAGTATATTTATGCGCTTGATTAATAGAGTACTGTGGGAATATAATGGTAAGTTTGTGGTTGTGTATTTTGATGATATTTTGATTTATATTAAAAGTGAAGAAGAGCATTTGTTACACCTAAAATTAGTTTTAGACGTGCTTAGGAAGGAGAAATTGTATGTCAACCTTAATAAATGTAGATTTCTTCAGGATAGTTTAGTGTTTTTAGGATTTGTAATCTCAAGAGATGGCATGATGATGGATGACAAGAAAGTGAAGGCAATTATGGAATGGCCTCTTCCACGAACTATAACATAAGTAAGGAGATTTCATGGCCTAGCTACCTTTTATAGAAAGTTCATCAAGAACTTCAGTAGTATAGTTACCCTTATAACTGAGTGCACAAAGGGGAAAGAGTTTGTATGGACTATGACAACAACATAGAGTTTTGAACTCTTGAATAAGAAGATGTTGGAAGACCCTGTTCTAGAGTTACCAGATTTCAGTAAGGTGTTTGAGTTTGATTGTGATTCCTCATTTGTTGGAATTGGTGGTGTCTTAATTCAAGAGGGCCGACCTGTAGCATTTTTAGTGAGAAGCTGAATGATGCAAGGAAGAATTATTCTACATATGATATGGAACTTTATGCAATTGTGCAAGCATTGCAACATTGGAGGCACTACTTACTCTCAAAGGAGTGTGTGTTGTTTACTAATCATGAAGCATTGAGGTATGTCAACTCCCAAAAAAATTTAAATAGCAGGCATGCAAATGGGTTTCATTTTTGCAACAATATACATTTGTCCTGAAGCACAAGTTGAGCAAACAAAATAAGGTTGCTAATGCATTGAGTAGGAGAGTCTTGTTGTTGACCACTATGGAGAATGAAGTGGTAGGATTTGAGGGGATTAAATATTTATATGAATCTGATGCAAATTTTGGGAATATTGTGCAACAGTGTAAAAGTGCGGTAGAGGGTGAGTCCCGTACTATTTTTGAAGAGTATTTTTTATCGAATGGTTACTTTTTTAAGGGTAATCGATTATGCATTCCCAATGGCTCTATGAGAGATAACATCTTAAAGGAATTACATAGTGGAGGTTTGGCTGGTCATTTTGGAGTAGTCAAAACTACCACTCTTGTAGAGGAGAAGTACTATTGGCTGAAAATGAAGAGAGACATAATCAGGTTTGTCTCTAGATGTAGAGTATGTCAAATGGCTAAGGGCCATACACAAAATACCGAGTTGTATATTCCACTACCAGTTCCTACAAGACCATGGACCGATCTGAGTATGGATTTCGTGTTGGGGTTGCCCAAGACACAGAGGTGTAAGGATTTAGTTTTTGTTGTGGTAGACAAATTTTAAAAAATGGTGCATTTCATTTCTTTCCAAAAAACTAACGATGCAACTAGGATTGCAGTATTATTCTTTGATGAGATTGTGCAGTTGCATGGTGTTCCAAAGACCATTAATTTTGATCGGAATACTAAGTTATTGAGTCACTTTTAGAGGATATTATGAAAGAAGTTGAACACCAGGATGTATTTTAGTAGTGCTTACTACCCACAGACTGATGGGAAAATAGAGATAGTGAACAAAATCTTGGGAAACCTCTTACGATGCATATTTTAAGAAAAACCAAAACAATGGGATTTAGCCTTATCACAAGTCGAATTTACATACAATAGTTCAGTGAACAGGTCGACAGGTAAATCTCCTTTTCAAATTATTTATGGTCAAAATCCTAGAGGTGTATTAGATTTGGATGAGTTAAAAATTGGGGAACAAGTTAGTAATGATGTAGAAGCATTTACTGAGCATACCCAAAAAGTGCAAGAGTCAGTGAGGGAAAAATTGCAGAGTAGTAATGCTCACTACAAACAGTTTGTTCATGCACATAGAAGGGTGAAAGTATTTGAAGAGGGTGATATGGTCATGGTTCATCTTAGGAAAGAAATATTTCCTAATGGTATGTATAACAAATTGAAACTTAAGAAAATTGGGCCATACAGAATTTTGAAGAAGATCAATGATAATGCCTATAAAGTGGAGCTGCCCGATAAATTTGATATTTTTCCCATTTTTAATGTTTTTGATTTATTTAAGTATCTTGGTACTTTTTAGTATGGAAAATTATAGGAGATAGTAAATTGGGAATGACATATGCCTAAGAAGAAAAAATATAGAGTTGCACAGGTGCTCGATAAGAAGGTGATCACCACCAGAATTGATGCACCTTGTCGGAGCCATAACTTGTGAACCGTACACACGTTTGCCTTGAAATTTAACATGTGGTTCCATGTGTGTGTTCTACATTAGGATCATCTTTGATGCACTTTACCCTCCAAAAAATATACTTTCGGGACCTAACTCCTCCATCTAGTGTCCCAAAATTAGCTTTTAGAATAGGTTCTTGGGTTTTTTGGGTTTTTTTGAATGTTAGAATTTTATTATCTTTTGTTATACCTTAAGTTGAGACCTAATATTTTAAATTAAGGTTAATTATTGTAAGAGGGATGTGTACACCGAATTTGGGTGCAATCCTACTAATTTCTATTTTAGTAGTTTTTAGAAAAAAAAATGTTTTTAGGGTTTCATTGGTTTTCGATGGCTATATGACGGATTGTATTCTTTTGGAGAAGAGGGTGAATTCAAGAATGAGAAAAATATCTATCTGCAGGTTTCTTCCATTACATTGCATTTGTGTTATGTGATTGGAGTCCATTTTTTTTGTCTCTTGTAGCTGAGTTTACACCAAGGCCAATGTCGAGGGTCCTCATATTCACCAATTTTCAATTTTAAAAATACGAATATTCACCCAATTGGTGAATATTCGCAACTATGCATAACCTTGTCCTCAACATTTAAGGAGGAGACCAAAGTTCAAATATTTCCAAGTGATACATGGATAATATCCAAGCTTTGTTGTAATACCACTATGTGGTGATGATGTATTACGGACAGGGCCCATTTCAATCCCATAAAACCAATTGAAAAAATATGAGAGGAAGTGCAAGGTGTCAAGATAGAGAATGAAGGGTCATATTTATATGTAGCAATATGATATTTTTATCTTGATGAGAGGAATATGAAAGGATGCATCTTACAGATGTTTGAGGAGAGCAATAGTCAAAGTATTGAAAAGTCATGTAAAATTATATATTGGAGACAAAGCTCCATGCAATGTAATCAATCAATATCATTCTTGTAATCCTATAATATAGAATATATTAGAGATATATTTGTGATATATTCCATTTTTGTAATTCATTGTTATTTTTTGTGATACAGTTATGTAATTTAATCTTGATGTGAGATAAGGTTCATGTGAGCAAATAGTCTTGCAAAATTAACAAATCCTAGACTTTAGTCACCCATTGGTCCATCTGGTCATTTGGTATGAAGGAATGCACTTCATCGACTAAAACTTGACTTGGACCACTCTTCTTCTAAAATCAAAATATGATTAAAGTTTTACCCTGATGTTTGTAAGTGTATAACATGATGTAGATAGAGTGGCTCGAATGGAATTTTTATCTTGGTCTCATATCAAGTCCTCAAGACCATAAGGTACCAATATAAGTACAAATATCCTCCTAATTTAGTAGTAAAGTCCCTTGACAAGTAGATGCTAAAATATATAGGGAGATAAATTATTGTTGTATCTTGTATCACCGTTAATATTGGATAGGCATACAAAGTGAGCAAAAGGTCCTCTACTAAGACTTGGAATGCACTACCATCCAATTGTACCACCCTCTTATTTATAGGCTTGTAGTCTATACCTATCTATCGCTCCTTTTGGTATGAGAAGTGCTTATCCAAGAATCGATCATATAGTTATAGATTAGGTTGTATTTGTAGATCAAGAACAAATAGAAGGAAGTAGTATTAGGCCTACTTACTCATGGGGTAGATATTTGCAATGGGTAGTACTAATATCTAAAGGAATACTCAATATTATCCTAGACTTAGGCTTTTCCACTACTGATTGAGGAATTTTTATAGGCTTCAATGAGGGAGTGTGTTGCTTTGGATCCTCTAGAGCTCTTGGCTTGCTAATCAATATAGGTTCTAGAACATTCTATTTTGGTAGCACCACAACATAAAGTTACCTTATGGGTTTAGTTTTCCTTTTCTATAGGTTTGGGGTCATATGGTTTCCAAAAATCCTGCTCTTCCACCCCCTAATTTTATCCCTTGTTACATATTCTAATTGGACTTGTGGTCTACTTACTACTAGATTTCTCACTTAGTCAAATAATGTGTACACATCCTCATTATCCTATGTTACCAAGATCAACTCTAAAGGTGCACTACTTAATTAAAGGAGGAATGAGTCATGTGAAGGTTGGCTTGTTGTTTGTCCTTAAATATTAAAATAATATGTGAATTCCTGAGAGGATATCATTTCACTAAATGTTGTCATAGATGAATACATAGGAGATATCTTAGGTATTTGTAGGGTCAATATTTGTAGGTGGGCAATGCCAAGAAATAGATGCCACATAGTTGTTTTGAATAGGAACTATATCCTTGATAGGGTTAGGAGGTACTTGTTGTAAAGGGGTGAAGACATGTACTACTTGTTGATTTTGGTGCTATGCCTAATCAACAACCCTATTAGTCCATAACTAGGGTTATGGATGGCCATTATAAGGAGGTCTACTACCTTGGTTAACTTGATGGAAGGGAGGTCTACTACCTTGGGTAATTTGATGGAAGGGAGGTCTTGGGTTATTATGATAATGAAACCTTTAAAAATTTTGTTGCCTCCTTATGGATAATATTTCATTGATGACTATGTTAAGCAAAATTTTCATTGCTTCAAACTCAAATTTGTTTGAAGTAGAGGGAAATGAGATAGCAAGTGAGATAGGGGCTATAGGTAAAACTATGGTTGGATAAAATTTTATTGGCTAGATACCCTAATAATTCTAATATAGGGATTGGACATTAACATACAAATATATTGGGGGACTAGGAGATAGCCTTCCAATCTAGATAAAATTGTGTTCATACTAGATGTCTATGCCATGGTAGAGAATTTCCTCACCTAGCATTAATCATCAAGGATATTTTAGATTATAAGGCCTTCAGATAATATATAAATACCATGCCTAAGAGGGGATGAATATAATTAGGTATTCTATTCCAAGCCATTTGAAATATAAGGTTAGAGCCATCCATAGCCTCCATAGGTGCTCTATTTATAGTTGACAATTGCTCAGAGAGACACTACATCTGGCTTCTCTTTAAATATTTCTATGAACGATAAAACAAGTTGATCCCAATACGTAGTTGATTTTGGTTGAAGTAAGATATGCCACTTGTAAGCCTTACCTTTAGATAATACCACAAAAAATATCAAAGCCATGTTTTTCTCTATTATATTATGAACACAGGCTCACCATGTTCTATAGGTGCTCAATTGAAGTCATCATATCTTTCCTGGTGTAGTATGGGATGGGTTTTAGTGTAGATGAAATTTCATCCCATATTGTAGGTAGAGTGGGAGGTCAAAATGGAAATCTTTTATTCTAAATATGGAATGTTCTAGGTGGTTGAGTAGCCATGATCTAGCTTCTATATTTTCTTCTTCTTGGAATGGTGTTAAGCGGTGGGAGCAATGCTTGAAGATTGGCAGTAACAAATGAACTGATTATAGATATTTCATTCATAAAATTTTAGATTCTTTATTTTGAGTAGAGTTCCCAAGTGAATGCTGCATTTTTTCTTTAAGAAGGTAGACTAAGATCTTTACTAGAATCTCAATTTGGTATCTTTCTAAGCGACTATTTTTGGATATTAGTCTTTGAGCAGAGTCACCAGGTGATATTTTTAGATGCTTCAATTTAGCATATAGAAAATGACCTACATGAGGGTCTCGGTATATTAGTATTTTTTATAGTAGGATTAACCAAAATGAATCAATTGGGTCCCACCAGATGCAAGGACCAGATGATTGGATGATCACGCCTCACATGGAGTGACACAATAGGATAACTCTAAGAGCATAATAAATGACTCAATCAAACTATATCCTAGGCTTCAAACTATATCCTAGGATTTTATAAGGATAGCTCATTTTAAGTTTTTATCTTTAGTGCTCTCTAACCTAACATACCTAGATATCGTGTGCATAGAGGAAAAGGAGAAGAGAAACCACAAAAAATAAAGATAGCAAAAAGAAAAAAAGGTCCTCAAATAACCTAAGGTAACTAGGGGTGATGCACCAAGATCATTGTAATATTATTTTGCACAACAATGGGATACATGAATGCATGAATCCTCCATAGAAAATAAACAAGGAACACCTTATCTTCTCAACACGTAGAGTTAAGACCAAATTGCACATACAAGAAACAATACAAAAATGTAGTCATGGCATCTTATACGTATGCATAATCATACATACACCCAAGAAATGAGACAGATTAAGCCCAATAGTCACAACTTCTAGTATATATATGAGTATGAAAGTTATAAATCAGGCTAGAAGTGAAGGTTCAAAATCATATCTATAAAATGACCGAGGGCTTAGGTTCATACTATTATATAAAAGAAAATAAAAGGAAAGTTACATACAAATATTATTAGGCTTGAATAAGCAACTCATCAATCATTTTCCATACCTAAACAATTACTATTTATAAGAAAAATGAAGATATTTTCTCTCCAAAGCAAAATAAATATTTTTTACTTCTCATTTGATTCAATCCTTCTTACATCAAATTTAAGCCTTTGAGGTATCCAGATCTACAAACATCAATTATGAGTTTTTGGATGTTCAATTGCCACTCTAGGGATCCCGAAAATTGATTAGAAGTATCATTTATAATCAATATTGTTAGATTTGATATTGTTGCTATTGTGGTTGCCATGCTCTTGACTATAATATGAAAAACCACTTTTCTTTGGATTATTGATCCTAATTGATGCTGATAGGTGATCCTTAAATTTTCTCAGTAATGGCTTATCAATTTGGCTCATTTTCCCTTTTGGGAGTTTGTACACTAGTACTGATGTCTTGCAACCTATTGTAGTAAATTCCATTACCTGTAATAATAACTTTGATTGACCTCATTTATGAAGATTTGAATGTGATGATGAAGAAATAAAAACTAAAAAAAAATACATTGTTTTTGTAGAAATATTATTGCACCCAATTTTATAGTTGCTACCTATATAGTGGATTAACAATCTCCACTAGATGAAAAAATACCCTATGCAACAAAGAGGAGAATTTGTGTTATTTAGGAAAATCAAAGAGGTGAGTTTGTTCTTAAGAAGATGACTTTATACCTTAAACACTATTGAATCTAAAATATCTTAGTTTCTAAGGATGGTCGTGAAGGTGTCAATATTTTATATTTTATTTGAATTGTTGAGAGATATATTAGCTAGAGGGATGATGATGGTCTACCCATGCATGAAAGACTAAATTAGATACATAACCCATAAAATAGGATAAAAAATTAGGTTTTAATATTATGAAACTAACTCATGCAAGGCTAAATATAGAGAGTGAAATGACTAGATGATTCAACACTTTGATGGGTAAGTTAGTAAATAGATAATTAATGTAAGATTAATTGATTAAGATAGTTGTATTGTTTATCATTAAAATGAGAAACATTGAACGTTGTGAGGTACTAGCTCATTTATTTGTTTATTTGACTTTTGCTCTCATCTATCAAAGCATATAGCTTATGTTTGTTACATGAGAGATAATTAGGTGAGATTGGCCTTGAATACATGTTAATTACGATTCATTAAATTTATTTATACCATGGAGGTAGCCATCAATCTATCAACCATCCTAGGATGAAATACACTTTGTTGAGAAATATTACATTATTTGGTACATATGAATGTACCCCTATGGTACCTTCATGGTACAAATGTAAATATGTAATAGATTAGGGTTGAGTATTTATTTTAGATGTGTGATTTATATTTCTTCTTTTATGTAAGTGTCAATGTGCAGAAAATGCACAAGTGTCATGTAAGAGTGCAATGTGCAGGAAATGCACAAGTGTCATGTAAGTTATAATGCAAGAGTGTATTGAGAGAATGTGCACAAGTATCATGCATGTAAGTGTTCAAATATATGAAGAGAGGATGTTCACGTGTCTTGTACTAGGAGTGCATGTAGGAGAGTAAGTACCATGTAGAAGTGTGCAAGTGTCATTGAGTCATGTGTACATGTAATAACAGAATTATGAGTTTAGTATACAAGTGGCAAGATGATAATCCAAAGGTCACAAGGGTTTTCATATTGAGATCAAAATTTTAGTACTTGAAGAGTCACATTACTATGATTATATTATGGAGTTAAATCTCCATGAAAAATATTTGATATTGTATCTAATTATAAAATGAAGGTATAGAAAAGTGAATAAGTCGTGTATACATATTTTGAGCAATTAATATTGTAAGTATTCTTCATGCATGTTCATAAATGATTATTGTCCATTTGCATTCATATTTGATATTATAATTTAATGTTATTCCATTATTATATTGACCTTTATATGCATATTAGATTGCTCATATATATAATTCTACTCTTCAATATTGATATTTTGACCTTTAATATTATGGCTTATTTATTAAGGGACCTATGATATTTTGTGGTAGTAAGGATTAAAAGCCAACACTAAGCTCCATATGATTATGCAACTTAATATTAAGAAATGGTCATCACCTAAGGTGTGTTTCTTCCTATTGTATTACTAGATGTTCAACATATTATAGTTTTAGGTACTTAAACTAGAGATATCCAATGGCTCAAATATCATATCATATCTACCCCTTGAATATTTGAAAGGGCTAAAATGAATGACTCCATTTACATTTTGTTCTTAAATGATAGTGCTCTATGTAATATTAATATATTTTAGAAGTTGAATGTATATATCTCTTAATTTTTGTGCACTTGTATATTATTGTATTTGGTTCACAACAATGATTATTTTGAGGGGATCCAAGAATAAGCTAATTTGGGAGTTGAAGAGTTTAGGAGAATATATAACAAGAAGTGGACATAATGTAAATCACCGATAAAATAGGAATATCATAAGAATATAGAGAGATATTTGAGATAGCCTGAGCATTCCTAAAGTAAAAATGTTTGTTTGGCTAGTAGGTCTAAGAAACTTTTTATATTGGGATAACCTTATGAAAAGGGATTTTTATGGCCCCTTGCAATGTGTTCTTTGTAAAGAGGAGGAGAGTATAGACCATATCTTGGGACATTGCTCAATAGTATTGAATATATGGCAATGGATTCTTAATATATTTGGTAAATGTATGGTGATGAATGAAAAAATTGGAGAATGATTAAAGCAATGGTAAAACACTTTTAAAAGTAAGGCTTTACAGATAATTTAGGATATATCAAAATATACAATACTTTGGATTGTATGTCTAGAAAGGAATAGAAGAATATTTAAAGGAAAGGAAAGCGACCTAGAGGTAATGCCAAGGAATATTTTTTTAGCCATAGAGGAGTCTAAACCAATCCTATCAACTCACTATATCCCAAATCTAAAAGCAAATAACCTTGATAGATGGAGTTGAGTCATCAAATTGAATTATGATGTTGGGTACAAGAGAAACAAAAAAAAGGTAAAAAATAAAGTGGAAACCACTAGATGTGAAGTTGGTCATATATATATATATATTTGTATTTGGTTCTTAAATTTTATATCTTACTTTGAATTAATTGAATATTACTTTTAAAGCATTATGTTTTCCTTGAATAGTTATGTGAAGAAATTTTGTACCCTATTTTATGTATTATAAATAGGATACTACATCTAAAAAGAGGACCAATGTTTATACTAAAAACCATAGGTTACAAAAAGCAAGGTCTAATACATTAGCATTAATAAATAGCCTTCAAAAGATAATATATAAATATTCAAACCTCGAAAGTAAACATATGCATATTCAACTATAGCTTCTTACTAAACTTGTTTATTGGATATATTTCTTCAATTTTGGTATGAGGACCTTGCCTGGATTTATATTCCTTTGACATCATAATCCATCTTAGTCCAATTTATACCACCAAACAAATAATAGTTGTTGCTTAACTTACTATTCCCATAGATAAGAATCAAAGTAGAACCTTTATACTACAAAAGGGAAGGTAATGATATTCTTATTGTATGCCTTTATGTTTATGATATGTTATTTATGGGGAGTAGTTCTTCTTTGAATAATTATTTTAAACATGATATGAAGAAGGAGTTTGAGTGAATGTAAACCTATAGCAACACCCATTGCACATGGGGAGATCTTGAGTTTGGAGGATGGAGTTGAAAGGGAAAACAAAATAGAGTATAGGAGTATTGTTGGTAGCCTTATGTTTCTTTGTAACACTAGGCTAGATATATTCTTTGTTGTTTCACAATGTTCTAGGTATATGGCTAATCCATCACAGTTACATTTGAAGGTAGTGAAGATGATTTTGAGGTATGTTCATGGAACAATTGATTATGGGATCCACTACTCACAAGCTAAGAATTTGAAGTTAGTGGGATTTAGTGACAGTGATTGGGGTAGTAATATTGATGACAGGAAATCCACTAGTGGGCACTACTTCTCTCTTGGTTCAGGTTTGGTGACATGGAGTTCTAAGAAATAAGCTACAACGACGTTGTCTTCTACTGAAGCAGAGTATATTGCACTTACATCGGCAAGTGCACAAGCATTGTGGCTTCAAAAAGTGCTAGGAGATATTAGGGAGAATCAAGGGACTCCAACTACTTTATTCTGTGATAATCAGAGTGCCATTAAGTTGGCACATAATCCTATCCACCATGCCAGGTACAAGCATTTTGACATCAAGTACCACTTCATTCGGGACATGGTAGAGAAGGAACAAGTCAAATTGAGGTATTGCTCCACACACAATAAAGTAGCATATATTTTTACTAAGGGAGTAGTAAAACCTAAGTTTTTGCTGCTAAGGGACTTGATAGTCAGTCCCCTTACCAGCAAGGGGGAGAATGTTGGAAATCTGGCCAGCCATACATTAAAACAATATTTCAGGATGTTAGATTATGTTTTCATCCTTGGAAATCATCTCCTCTTAGGGGAGACTAAACAAAATCGTAGAGTTTCGAAATCTATGAAATATGAAAAAAATGGGCTCAAACGGACACCCGAGTCAAAAGTTATGGCCGAAATACTAAGACATGTAATAAACACCGTTGATGTAGATCCTACGGATGTGATTTTCTAGGGTTAGGGTTTGCTTTGTTTTCTCTTACTTAAGGAAATTTTAGGGTTTTCTTCTATGAAGGAGTTTTTAGCATTGTAGCAAGTGTATGAGCTACTCCAGAGTCTGTGAGGAGATTGTAACAGAGTATTGAAACTTTGCCAGAATTATTCCAGATAATAAGAAGATACTATTTGCTCCAATTTTATTTCATTGTATTATTGTAAATTTTTCATGAGAACTCTAGAATATCTGGTTAATGACAAGACTATGATGATAAGGATATGACCTTCTTTCACCAGATTATTACAAAATAGTAAAGAAAATAAAATCAATCTGATAAGAAAGAAATCTTTAATTAGATAAAATTAGAGATTATGTTTCTTCAAAACAAAGGAACCTTTTACTCTTAAAGTTTTAGATGTTCTAGAAATATCCTTAAGGGAGAATCAAATAAAATTAATCAAAAAGAATTGCCACATCAAGCCTATGCCCAGTGTGTGTGCTAAGGTATTATTTTACTATTTTCTCATATCAAGCATAATTTTCATCAATTCGAAAAGGATTTAAGCTTATTAATGATTTCACTCTTTTAAATATTTTTACCTTATCATTGCTCCACTGCCAATCAAGCATTTATAGATTTGGTGGAGATGAAATTTATCCCTTGGACCTACTCTACTACCATAGAGGTATTTATAGCCTCAGTAGATGTTATCCAGATAGCCCTAAACACTTGCTCATTTTGCATTATAGAGATGTTTCTTCTTTTAAGAAGAATTTAAATAAATTGCAAATATTTTCAAGGCATGCTTTATGGGTTAAAGATCTACAAGGCTATAATATTGAGTGTATTTGTATTTAGTCCAATTGACTTATCAAAGTAAATTATATTCCTTGATTTTTGGAATTACTTTTTAGATCATGACATTATATGAGCTTTGGCTTGATGTGTTAGCATTCCTAGATTTCTTGTTGTATTCCAATTCTCACAGGATGATCACTAAAACTTTACTTCCTAAGTTTTATCAGTTTATCTGTATTCAATCTCAAATTCTCTTCATTCATTGAGCTAAAGATAACTCCCTCATAGACAAGAAAAAACATTACTAGAGAAATTAACAAATTTTTAACAGACTGGAAATAACAAACAGATAAACACACGAACTTGGCTTAAAGAGAAACAACAAAAAAAACTGATTTTTTTTTTATTATTCTTTTCATGTTCCCCAACAGGGGTGGTATAACTTCATGTGTAGGCCATTTATTGGGATTTCCATAAGATATCCTTGCAAGGTTTGCAACCTATAAGTATTAGGGCCAAAAATCTGAATTATTTGGTAAGGACCTACCCATATAGGCTCAGGCTTACCCTTTTCCCCATGTTTATCATTTTTAGGATCCCAATATAAAACTATGTTGCCTTCAAATAATGAGGTTCCCTTGGCTTTCTTGTTAAATATCTACATGGTTTTATGAGTCTGTTCAAACATCTTATCCAGTGCATTCCTTCTTTCTTCTTGTAGTTGTGCAATACGATCTAATCTTCTCTATAAGGCATCAAGACTTTCATGATCTTGTAGTAATAAAGACAATGTTATTCTTTATGTACAAGGAGGTAACATGGATTTTTATCCAAATACCATTTCACAAAGGGGTCTTACTTGTGTTCCTCTTAATAGACAATCTATTTGCTCATAAGGTAAACTTTAACTCACTATCCCATCCTTTTTTGTTCTTGCCCAGTGATCTTTTAATCCCGATAAATAGATTTTTGTTTGATGATTCGACAAGATCATTTCCTTAAGGATAGTAGTTTGTTGAATGAGAAAGTTAAATTTTATACTTTGCACAAAACTCAATCATTTCAAACAAGACAAAGTATTTCCCATTATCTATTACTAAATTCTTTGGGACTCCAAATCTGGTCAATATGTTTTCCTTCAAGAAATTGATGACTACTTTAGTTGTTGAGTTTCTAAGAGGAGCTGCTTCCACCCATTTGGTGAAATAATTAGCTGTCATGATAATCCATTTGTGTTGACCTGAAGAGTTTGGATTTATTTCTCCAATGAGGTCAATCCTCCACTGCATGAAGGGTGCTTCTATGATTACTGATTGGAGAGGCATTGCTACTAACTTTATCTTCCCTACAAACACTTACAATTATGGTAGCCCCTTACATACTTGTGTACATATTTGAATAAGGAAGGCTAGTAATAACCTGCTCTCATAATTTTATTTGCAATTGCCTTTGGGGAAAAGTGACCCCCAAAGAAGCCATCATGGAACTCTTTAATGATCTCTAAAGTCTCTTTTTCATATAAGCACAACAATAAGATGCCATCAGGATGTTTCCAATAGATTTTACCTGCCTGAACGTAGTATTTCTGAGACTACTATTTTACTGACCTCATTTTATTTGTAGATATACCTCTAGGAAATGATAGGGTTTGTAGGTATAACAAAATATCATCGTACCATTTGCATTCAACATTGGTTATTATTTTGATATCATTCATGTCATCAACTATGGTAATGTTCAGCATGTCCCCCCTTCTTTGTTATCCAGTTATTTAGCTAGACCTTACCCTCTGATTATTTTCACTACTTTAAATTCAACATCATATTGCAGTAACTTGACCATCCATATGGTAAGAATGCCTATTGGCTCAGGTTAGGTGAAAATATCTTTAATAGATGTGAAAGGGATACAACATATAACTTTATTTGATTCAAAGATGTATTTAAAATATTTTAATGCTTGAATCATAGGATAAGCCTTTTTTTTCAATCATTTTGAATCTCATGCTCCTTGTCTTGCTCATGTTTTTTTCTTCTCTTCATATCCTTTGGGAATCCAATGTTGTTAAAGCTTTTTTAATTCTTTGTAGTTGCTTCTTGGGCTGTGTATTTTTTTTTGTTTTTTCTTCCATTTGATTCACATCCTTTTAATCATGTTTTGATGTTCTATTTTAGCTTTGTACCCTTTTACTTAATCTTCTAGTGTCTTTTCTTTTAGGGTATCTTTAATGTTCAATTCTTGATATCAATGTAATTCTTTTTTCCTCTTTTTTTTTGTCAAATTACACTTCTTTGTTTTTACCATTCTTTACTCTTTATTTCAAATTTTTTTTTTTGGTTTTCTCTAATGCCACCTTTTTTTTTACTAATCATCTCTTTGATTTTTCTTATCTGTTCTTTTCAAGTCCCCAGGGGTGTGTTTTTTTTATTTTGATTACTTTATTATATCGTATCCTAACATTTTGATGACCTACTACACTTCATAACTATTCCATGTTATTTATCCTGGGATTTTTTTATATTTTAATTCACTCGATCTCTCCATTTTCTTCCTTACTGTCCGTTTTATCCAAGGAATTCACTTTCTCTATCTTGCATCTATATTTTCTTCTCGTTGGTATTTTGTTTTCTTTTTCCGGTTTTCTTTAGGGTTTTAGTATACCTCTATTTTAATATCTTTAGTTTCATAATCTGGTTTTTATTTTCTTCAAAACTCATATTTGCTATTTTTCTCTTTTGGAACTTATCAATTTTATAAACCTGGCTCCTCTTTTTTTTTTATTTTTTGTTGAATGCTTTTTTTTTCAACACATCAATACTTTCTAAAGGACTAACCCTTTAGATCCTTTGGTTTTGATTGAATTACTTCAACTAGCTCTCCAATAATGTTTTCCATTTTTCATCCTCCTCTTCTTACATCATACATATTCTAGAGAGTATGAAGTCTTTGATATCCAATCTCTTGGAAACTTATTACACATCTTATCGCTAACTGTTTGTATTAGAAGATGTTGGAACCTATCCATGTACTCTATCTATTTTTAGATAATTTGAACTTGAAGCATTGATAGCTAACATATCTACAATGTGATTGTGTTCCCTAGGAATGTATGAGATGTTAAAGTGGCTAGACTTTTTTATTTGTTTTTTATTCTTTTTTTTTTTCCTGTTTGTTTTCTTTTTTTTTCACCACCTACCCTTGTTTGATATTTACTCACGACATAGTCCACATTTCTGGTAAGGGTTTCTCTTTTTGCTTCTTTGTTGTAGGAAAGGGTTATGCCATAGAGAGTACACTCCTATTTATTTATCTTCTACAAAGCTAATCAAATTAACCATGGTGTCATCAATACTAACTAGTTTGGGTTTTGTTCTCTCTTTGTTTTTTCTATGAAATAGGGATTGTGGATAAGCCAATCTAATTGTATGAGCACCTAAAATTTCATTCTTCTCAGTGAATGAGAAAAAAGATCTACATTAACTATAGATCCATAACTATACCCTTCTTAAGACATTGGTTTAGGTAGACTATCAAACCAATGATAATACCTACACATGGTATCTACCTACTATCCATTATGGGGGAGACTCTCTAGTTCAAATCAACCCTAATTGGTATGCTATTTTTGTGATGTTATGGATGCCCACTATCTAGCTTATAATGGGATGACATACCTTTCTCCTTCATTTGATTGGGGGGCCCTTAAATTGGGGCCGTGGGGGGGTTCTAGTTTCATGATTGGAAGGTTTGACAACTTATGAGGGAGTTCTCTTTTGTTCAATTAAGCAAAAGCCTTACATATTTTCTCTATACTTCTAAATATTCATTAACTCACCAAAGGTGTGTTGTTTCCATTTTTTTATATCTAAAGTTTTGGAGCATTCTTCATGAGAGGGTGGTTCATTTGTTCCTATTTTTGGAACCTTTTGTGTTATTTTTTTTCTAATATTTTTTTTTTTTCTTTTTAAATTCAAGGCTTTGCTTTTAGCTCCCCACCTCTTGAGCTATTGGAACTAGTTTTTTCTTTTGTCCTAGTCTCTTATCCTCTTTGTAGGATCTTTTTTTCTGAAACTAGGATTTTTGGATGATGATTTGAAGCATATAAATCCATATCTTCTTCAAACAACCTTTCTCTAGATTCATCCTCAAGGGTCCAACAAGCTTTATTGATATCCTCTTGTTTTGCTTTTAGGTTGTAGGTGAATATCTTATCCGGTTGGGGAGTAATAGGTTTATGATTTGGTATTCTTGTCCTTTTTTTTTTTTTTATTTTTTTTTTTTTTTTTTTTTTCTTTTTTTTGGTGTTATTTTTTTTTTTTTTATTTTTTTTGTTTTTTTTTGGTTTTTTTTTTGGTTTATTTTTGTTTGTGTTTTTTAGTGGTTTTTTTCCTTGTTTTTTTTTTTTTATGTTTATTTTTTTTTTTTTGTTCTTTTTAGTTGAATTTTTAGGGTTTTTTTGATGGTTGGATTCATTTGCTTGGTGGGATATTTTTCTTTTTAAATTCTATTAAATTTTTTTTTTTTTTTTTTTTTCTTTTTGGAATGATTTCATTATTAGTAAGAGTATTAAACATTCTCTAAATCTTTTTCTAGAGTTTTTAAATAAAGAACATTCATCTTCATGTTCTACCTCTAACTTCTTTGGCATAAAGAAGCTTTGATGTGATCTTTTTAATTTTTTTTGAAACTTAGGTAAGTATTTGTGCAATTTACTAGGGAGATTGTTAAGGAGTTGGTAATTGAAAAGGTCTATATCTATTAGTCCTCCATAACTAAAAATGTGGTGGATTGGCCATGCTAACTATAGGTTGTACTTGAATTATAGTAGGAGGCATGTTAGTAATTCCACTAGGAAATGTGGGAGGTGTTTCAAATAAAATTCCTAATATAACAATATCGATGTTAGAAAATATTGGATATGAATAAGAAAAGTTAATTCTAAAAAATACTTTTGGATCTGAGAGTTTAGGGTACAACTCCTGAGTGGTTCTTCTCGTTTGTTCCAACATGTTCTTCTTCTTCTTCTAATCTTTATGATACTTCTGGATTTATCCAGTCAAAGTCACTAGCACAATGTGTGTAGAAGGAATAAATGTTTGGTTGAGATTGCTCAACTTAAAACACTCTTGCTCACTTAGGGTATACACTTTTTCAAGAATTAGAAAATCAAGAAACTCAAGAGAATCAAGAAAACAATATAACTGAATGTTCTTGAAAAATAAAATTGGGAAAGAAACCAGCAAGGCCAGTACTTAGTGAAGGATGGATATAGAGTCTTGGGAAAAATAACTTTAGAGAAACCTGAGCTTAAAATAATTTGGAAGCTAAACATCATCCCTAAAGTTGTTATGTTTTTTGGACTTCCATTCTCAATAATATCCTTACAAAAGACAATATGTTTAAAAGAGGGATTGTGGTTCCAACTATTTGTGTCTTATGTAACAAAGAGGATGAGTGTGTGGACCACATGTTTGGAACTTGTGATTTTTTTGTGATATCCTAAATATGTTATTGAGAGAAGTTAATGTTTCTTGGGTCATTCTAGATTCTCTAATCAGGATTTGGGAATAGTGGCACTTAGGAAGTAGTTTTTTGGCAAAAATGCATTCCACATATTTTTGGGGATTTGGTTGGAAAGAAATAGACGAGTGTTCAAAAATAAAACTAGAGGAATAATTGGGGTTTATGCCAGGATAAAAACAACCCTATTGGAGGATTGTATTAAAAATATTGTTGGCCAAGAAAATCTTGCAATGATCCTCTCTAGAGAAAAATATATCTTAAATATGGAAAAAATCAATAAGGTGAGACTAGATACCATATGGGAACCATCCCCACACAATGGGTAAAACTTAACTTCGATGGAGCTACAAAAGGTAACCTGGGTCATGATGGTGGTGGGGGCCTCATTAGGAATGATAGAGGTTAGGTAGTGGCTGCATATGCTGAGGATCTAGGAATTACCACAAATCACCAATTTGAAGCAAGGGCAATGCTTACAGGTTTTCGAATTGCAGTGAATTTGGGTTTTAGGAGAATTGTTCTTAAGGGGGATTCCAAGAATATTATAACTTCCCTTCAAAAAGGGTATTTAAGTAATTCTAGTATTTTCCAAATAATTACATATGTGGGTATTATTTTGGGAAACCTAGAAGAAATTCAAGTTAAACATATTTATAGAGAGGGAAACAAAGTTGCTGATAAAATGGCGAATATGGTAGTTGAATCTGAGAATTTCAAGATATGGTCATATGCCCCCATGGAGTTGGAAGAGATTAAAAGAATTGATAATAAAACTAGTAGATAAAGAGGGCAGAGCAAAGTAGAATACTTACTGGGATCATGTGATAAAGGATTTAAGCACACTAAATTACAATATTGTCAATAGTTTCTTTATTAGTTATGTAAAGCATTGAGCAATGCATCAACTATGTTAAATAGAAGGATAGCAGGAGGAATATTAGTTTAGCTCCTCCATCAATAGGTTTAGCCTAGGTTTTTTTTTGTTTTACAAATATAGGATTATCTTACATTTGTATGATCTTATCTTATTTTTTTCTTGTATATCTTTCGAGCTCTGTGTAAAGGGTCGGGGCCCTTCAACCCCTTTTTTATCAATACCAAAAAAAAGAAAAAGAAAATTTGGAAACAACGAGCATAGAAGAGAAAAATAAATTAATATTATGATTCCTTATTTAAGCTAACTGTTGCTAATAAATATTTGTCGTTAGGTTCCAAACTGTAATGAAAATTATGCATTCGATCCCCGACAATGGCACAAAAAACTTGTTGGGGATTTTTTCTGCATCCGTAGGATGAGCTGTCATGCTACAGGAAAACCTACTACCAACGAGCTATTACAGGCTTTGGTCGACCTGCCTCTTTAACTTGGGAATAGAGATCTTTAATATTTTCTAGATAGACCAAGTATGGTAAGGATACCTTTGAAGTAAGATTAAATTCTTTAAGTTAATGCTCTTCCATATTTATGGTGATGGATTAACAATAATGAAATTTGATCGAGCTAAAATGATAACAATTCTATTATACCTCATGTAGGACCGGTTATTTAATCCTTTAGGCTATTGTATCAATATTTAATAACATTTCAATGAAAATAGAAAGGAGAGACAAAATAATCGGTACAATTATGTTCATTTGAATATCATAATAAACATAACAGTTGACCAATGAAAAAAATATTTATTATGTGTTCAAATAATGTAACCCATAACAAAGACACACAAAAACCTAAAAAAATAAATATAACAGGAAAGAAGCCCAGAATTGTATTAATATTTGAATGATATTACATGAAGAGTTGGCTTGGAATGGCCATTTAACTCCTAGAAAGATTAATACAATAAAGATCCTCGTTTGAATATCGTAACAAGGGCCTTTCATTCTTCCATTCGAATATCGTAATAGTCGAGTCTCTAGACCTCTGGATCAATAATCTAGAAATATTCTCAACTTCTTGGGCACTTTCCTATCAAAACCTTGCACAATATTGGGAGAAATGAGGAGATGAAATAGGAGAAAGAAAACAAAGGAGATACAACAACAAAGAACGAGCATTCGAGTATACCTCTTAGAAAAAATGATATGTCAAAGCTCGATCATTATTTTTGTTGTAGACATCCTTATTATAGTTGCAACAACTCTATAACTACTTGAACTATCTGTATATGAACCGTCCATCGGGTGCTGTACAATCTCTTTTCCTAACTACCTCAAAATATATTAGAAAAATCTGGTCAAAAGTTGGCCTAGTTATTACTTTCTCTTTCTCTTTTTTTGCCATTATGGGACTCATGCTACTTGCTAAATCGTATGCATTTTGACTCTTTTTAATTGTCTCTTGCTCATATTGACTCGCGCCAATGGAATCTGCTATAAGGATCCAAATTTATTTGTTGATTTTACTAATTGTGTGAATCCTGTCTAATGCTTTGGTTCCTTTGTTTTTGTCTTCCCTTATGAATGGTTGTCTACTTTGGAATAATCTAATGATGTCGAGGGAGTACATGGTTAATGATATGATTTGGTCGAAGAGCTTGTCTTCATCAACCTCTTCACAAGAAAATTCTCTGATATACTGGATGATTATCTGACAAAAACCTTTTATGCTAAGTAGTTTTTGGGGATCAACATTAAGGCGCTTCAGCTGGATAACTGTATATTTTTCTAATTTTTCTAGCTATTTAACTGAGTTGTTCCATTTGGGTCCTTTTTCCTTGAGACTTGTGATCTTTTCATACTCTCCTAGTTAGCTATGAACTTTCCCATCAATTTTGGTCACTTGCATGGACCTAATCTGTTCGTATTTGGTCTTGCACCTTTCATAGACCAGGGATATAGACACTATCTTCTCATATGCATTCACTAATAGAGATTTTATCTCCTTATTTATCTCCATTATCTTTCTAAAATTCTTGCAACAAGTTTCTATCATTTTTGCTTCTTTCTAAATTGTTTTGACCATCTTCTCCTTGAATCTAGTTGCAAGCTTTGGAACTTGTAATGAATCTTTGTCAGAAGGCATTTGTTTTTGAGTTCTATTTATTTTAGCTTTTAGCTCCTCATTCTTTGATTACAATGATTCTACCTTTGATCTCCAAGCCATTACTTCTTTCTTGATGGCTAGAGTAGTTTGTGCATGAACTAGCACTCTATGTTTTAGTAGTGAGATTGAGTCTCCTTCTATCGCATCATCATATGTGTTGGAATCTATTTGGAAGGACTATATTCCATCAGTGGTAATGAATATGGTGGCCTTGGAAGTGGGATCTGAACTTGATGGAGGTAAAATATGCACTTTACTTTTATTTCGGCTTTCTACCACCTAGTCCTCCATTATAGCTTCAATTTGTTCCTCTTCCTCTATAGTAAATTGTACAAAGTCTTTCTTCTTGATCAGGGTGATGCTCATAGGCTCATTGGTGCTCGATCCAATCCTTACTCTCTTGAGAGGAGGAGGTCTTGTAGTATCAAGCATTACTACCTGATAATTTTTGAAGATATCATTAAATCCTTCTACCTTCTTTATTCTCTCCCATGTCATGGTAGAGATATTAATCTCTTTGTTGTTTACCATGAAGGTTGTTGGTACTGATCATGGTAAACCTATAACTATTTTTTGTAGATGTTGTGAGGCCATTAGAGCCAATGTCAAACTCTTAGTTATGAGTCTCCTTGGGATAACAAAAATAGGTATAATCTCCTTTTCTCCACTCGCACTAGGGGATTGAGAAGTAGGAGTTGCAACTTTTTCTTTCACGATTTGATCTTGTACTTCGACTATGATCTCGATTCATTCAAGATTTAGGCTCATTACCTCCACAATAGGGTCAAAAAAATATTCTGGTGTTGAGGTACTTTTTTATCTAGTGTGTCTCTTCTTACCATCCTCAAGTCTGTAGAGTAGTCCCCAACTACCTCTGTGCAAGTATGTGTTCTTACCAAGTTTTTGTTGTTCCATATCTACTTGAGATCAATTCCTTCATTTGGTGCCCATATAATATTTTCTCATATTCATCTTCCTTATGTTCCATTGGATTAGACTCCAAAGAAATTGCCTTGTAATGACCCCAAGGATCGTATGGTCTCTAGGTAATTTTTGTGAAACAGAAAGAGTCCATTGCGGGTAAAGCTTTTAACATCATTGGATATCCTTTGTATATGTACTACCCTATTTTCCCTAGAGTTGTGAGCCAAGGAACCCTAGTATTTTTCTTCCTCCATCTTAGTCTTGCTTCTTCTGTCGATTGCCTTACTATCTCTAAGTTAGCCAATGATTTTGGGTAATATATAGGTAAGGCTTTCGGTGGTAATTTGCCTTTGTATGTTCTTATAAAACTGAAATGTTCATCAAGAAAGTAATCTCCAACTTCTGTGTCTTGGAGGTACTTGATTATACTTGGGCTCATTCTGGGTGGTTCTTTCTTGGTGAGTGCATGGTACATTGATGCTAAGAACCTTCCATAGAACTCTGAATATGAGGAAGTGCCATCATAGATGCAAGGAAACCTATTTTGGATAATCTCCCCCAAAATTCCTCCAAGTTGTTGAATGACATCATATTTAAATTTCTCAAATATTAGGTGCACCAGGAATGAATAGTGTGAGAAATGGGGTATGATATCCATATATTTCTTTATAGCATCATGTAATTCCTTGAATTCTTTGTCTATTGTGTTGCATATTACATCTTGCCATCTATACATGGGCATATTCTAGGTCTTGTTGCATTGTACTATCAAATACATTACTTCAACACTGACCCAGTTGAGGTCCTCGACTCCCAACACTACATGAATCATGTCGACGTAGTCCCTCACCCATTTGTGGAACTGATTCTTATGAATTGGAAAATCTTTCGATATTGGTTTATCATAGTCAAACAACTTCTCATAGAAAGTGGTGTCGATCATGTACCATACCTGGGTTGAAATCACCTTTGCATCATAGCATTGCTTGGTTGTTTCTAACCTAAAAACCTGTTCAACCTTTTTTGGCATAATCCTATAAATAGGTTTGTTTTACCCATTAACAATGGCCCTAGTCCTCAGATCATATGAGATGGCTAGCCATGTCAACAATTCAGGGGAGAAGTGCACTCTTGGGCACAAGAGTTTTACCAGGTTGGTTCTCTATTTGTTACAGTGGGGAGCTCTCTTGTCCTTGTCTTCATATGCCTGGTTGAAGATATTCTTCAATAGGTAGTGGAGTCATCGCCACTCTTCTATGCTATACTAGAAGCAGAACTCAATGAGTTCATCTTCACCCCATACTGCTTCTCCCATATTTTTGGCATTCACCTTCCTGAATGGTACCTTCTCATACAATGCTTCAATTCTTGTCATGAGGGCTACCCTATTAGAGGATGTCATCACTTTGATCTCTAACACTGGTCTTCTTAGCTCATCGAATAGTTCAAAAAATTTGTTATCACTATGAGTTGCTCGTTGCTATCCTCATGTATTTAAATTGGTTTGTGTACGAGGTAATTATTAATGTTTTACCAACTATTATTATGTTGTTGCTATTTTTGGCTCACCACCTTAACCTTCCATAATGATCAACCAATTTTGAATCACCACTATTTCTTGATTTGCGTAACTGGCCACTGAGTTCTACAGGTTCTAGATTTTGGTCCGTTTGATCGGTACATGTGCCTTAAAAATGTGCTTAGGGAGTTATGAGGTTGAGGTCTGAAGTTGGCCTGTGTGCCCATAATGCTTGAATTGGTTCGACCATGTTAGTAGGATCATCATTGATTTGAGCATCGTGTCAGATTTTCTTAGGTGAGGGTATACTGATGTGGATTTCACACTTTGGTTGTCATTGATAACGTATTGATTGCTCAATGTTTTAATTTGGTTGAAGACATATAGTTTGCTAACTGGATGATTGGCTTATTATATCTTTCCTTCTATCATTACTCGAATGATGGATCATTTTGATTTTGCACGAATAAATATTCGACTGGTGGATGCCATTATTTAACCAATACGACTTTGGGTACTTTTGCACACATTGTATTTAAAAACTCGAGATAGATTTTAGAGAGGATGTTAGTAAATAATAACTATTTTTAATTAAGATCTTGTGCATGTGAAATTAAATGATGACATACCTTAATCAGTGTTGTTTTACCTTCGATGGTTGGGTTGATCTCATCCATTGATTTTGTTCGATCGATGATATTTTGACAGCGAGGATGTGATCAGTCATGGATATTTAATGCCTTTTATTTTTTGACTGAAATATTATAATGGTAGTGCTTTTCTCCAAGTTTTTGGTTGAAATTTACCTCTGTTCGGTCGATAAAAACTTTGTTTCGATCGAATGACAACTTTGATTTTCTAGAGCGATTGACCTTTGTTTATCGTCAACCGAAAGGAGAAATATTGACTTTTTGACATTTCAACTTCCTTTTCATTATTTTCGGTTGACGACATATTTTCATTAAGCAAAATGTTTTATAATCGATTGGAAGAGGTTTCAACCAAATGTTTACTACGATTGGCTGAAAAATTTTATTTCTTTCGCAATCGATCGGTCGTTGTTTTCCTTTTGTCAATTGAAAAATTTGGCAGCAATTTTCTTTGTATCGGCCGCAATGCCTTTTACCTTCGATCGTTGCTTTCTTCTTGTTGGCCGAAAAGGCTTCTTTAATGGACCAAATTTTGCTCGACCAAAAAATCCTCGACAACAATCTCCTTTTGGTCGGTCGATTTAAAATTTTGTGCACTATTTTTGTTTCAAGTCTTCGGTCTAAGTGGTCGACCGAAAGTTTCTATCGATCGACCAAAAAATACTTGCTTTGTAAAAATGTTGGTTCTTATTTTTATGGCATCGACCAAAGAATTTTTAACAATATTTAGATTCAGTCGATCACTCTCTTTTGTCGATCGATTACTTTTTGAAGTTGGTCGAAGGATGCTTAGCTTTTGATAACTTTTGTTTATCGGTTGAAACTTTCTATCAGTCGATCAAAGGGTGAAATATTTGCAAGGAAAACCAAGGGAACCCCTTAAATTTTAATGAAAGGAAAACATTAGCTGCTTAGGGGTTGGAGATGCTCATGAAGACAAAAAATATTTTACTTTAGACCTAAACTCTTCACAAAAGTGTACCTTCTTAGGACCTTCAAAAATTTAAATTATGGGTACATTCATGTTGTATCAATTTTGGCTACAACAAGTCCACACTCTTCCAATGTCTTCAATGGGGGATTTATTTTTTCTTACACAATATCAACCTTCAAATAATTTTATAAAGTCAAGGTAATCAATAACTTGACATTATTTTGGTCTACGTTTCCTTCACGTAGCCCTTCCTGCAAATTCACACCAAAGTTTTCCTTTGATGCTAGCTCTTCAATATTCATACCAAAATCAATTTTGGTGCTAAATTTAAAAACTACTCATACTAGCTCTAAATCTTATCACTCTAGAATCAAATATTCACACCAAAAAATATTTTTGATGCTAACAATAAATACTACTCAATGTAGCTTTGATAGAGTCTACACAATGTAGCTTTGATACAACTATTGGCTTTCTAGACAGATTATCATAGGTCCCAATATCTAGGATCTTGAGTAGTCTCAAATATTAGAGCAATTTAATATAAATGACCAATACTAATGAATATAACATTCTTGTAAATAACAATAATATGAAGTAAAACGACCAATATCATTCATGCAAATAACATGAAGAAAAATTATAATAGAATTGCTTAAACTATATACAAGCTTTAATATTCAATGATACTTTGATAATACATTCTTGATACATTTTCTCGAGCTTTTTCTCCATAATATAACCTTAGAAAGATGATTCTAGGACTTTATGACTATTGCTCTCCTCACATATCCAAGGGATGCGATATTTCCTATTCCATGCATAAGAGAAACCTCTCATGCCTCTTGGCTTCTCATCTTGCCACTTGTATACATGACTCTTAACTCTCTATTTACCCTTGCACACTTTAATCTATGACACTTACACACTTTACTACATGACACTTATGCACACACTGGGACACATGATCACATGACACTTGTGCACTTTCTCACTCTTCACACTTGCACATATAATTACATGACACTTGTGCACATCTTACACATACACACACACACATAATGGAAATATAAATCACACTCCTAAACTATAGACTTAAACCCTATTCTAATATTTACATTTGTACCATAGGGGTACATTAGCATGTAATAAATAATGTAATATTCTCTAACACAAATGAGAGGGTAGACTACTTGACCATCATAAAAGAAAAAATAAGAGTTTGAATTTCTTTAGACATACCCCTAGTTCTAGAGAAGCCATGGGAAGGCTTTTTGCTTAGCAAAGACCTTCGAGCCGCTTGACAAAGATGTAAAAATGATATAGTAATTTTTATACTGCATATGCATGAGAAGATGTCCTAATTGGTTATGTTCAACAAAAAGGTTGTAAGGAGAAAACCTTGATAGATATAAATAAACTATTATTATTTTTGGATTCTTTATTAGATTTTAGGGCATCCTTATTTAACACTTTCACTCATTTTACCTCTAGGTACTCCAATTTTGCATCTAAAAAATAGTCATTTCGATCTAGAATTTAAACTTTGAATTTTAAAAGAGGAATATTCCCTAGAATGGTTATAAACTTGAGGCACAAAATTGCATGCCCACATTAGCATAGGACATTAAAGGAGGGAATTTTACAAGTTTATTTTTAAAATTTTAGCTACAACTCTTTCCCTCCCAAGTGTTGTACTTAGAGGGTTGGATTGCCAAATCCCTCTAAGCCATTGGACCATGGGAGGTCTCAAGTTTGATTCCCTCCCATGTCAATTTCTTTAAAATACATTGATGGTGTCAACATGCATGATGTGGCAACTTGTGATGACATGACAACTTGCAATGATGTGGAATCTTATGATAACATGAAACCTTGTGGTGATGTTGTATTAGATGAAATCACCCTTTTGGATAGTTATAGTGTTGTGGAAGAACTGTACAAATAACATATGGTAGTCTATATAATTGATATGGCAATTTATATAATTGACATGGAATTCCATACAACTAACATGGTCACTAATGCATGAATTCTAATATGACACATGGTAGTCCATATAGATGATATGAAAAACTATATAGGTGACTTGGCAATAGGTACACAAATATTGAGGCAATATGTAGTTGCTAATATGGTAGTCCATATAGCTAACTTGATGGATAATGCATGAATCTTAAGGCAACAAATAACAATCCATAAAAGTGATGTGGCATAGCACATGCTAGCTAGTGGAGGCATTCACTCAGTTGATGATGCAACATGAATCCTAATGCAACACATGGTAGATGATGTAGGGGCTAATGCAAGTGCTAATATAGCATGCTATGATTGCTCTAACATGGTAGATCATAAAACCTATGTGGTAGGCCATAACCACTAGTCACGTATAATTATATGTTAGGCTAATCACATTTTACCAACTCATCAAACTTTACAAGTAGCTTACATAGTCAACAACAGACTTGGTAATACATAAGACTTAGAGTGAATTAGAATATGACAAGTGGTACAATATGGTTTTTATATTAGCTATAAAATTAGATCATGATAAATGGCATCTTATGACTTGTTGATATGTTACATAGTCAAGGTATGCTTGGCACCCATCAACCACCCACACAACAACACATTGTATCCTCTCAACTGCTATAGGTACTAAATATTTTTAAAAATATTCAAAGGTTTTGGAGGTATTTTCTATGATTTTAGGGAAAACATTTTGGGGCCATAACATTTGTATATGAAAGGAATTCTAGTTTTTGTTCTTAAATGACATATTTTTTAGAATGCTACATTTGTGGTGTTCTTTTTGTTCATGGTTACATGTAGATTTTTGTATACTAGAAAATTGTTATGTATCACCATGTTCCCTTGTTGAGTGGTCCTAACTATGCTTCTTGGATGATCAATATTGAATATCTACTCCAAAGTAAGGTGTTAATCAAATATATGAATGAGGAGCCTTGTGATATTGATCCTATAGAAGTGGAGTAACTCTATAGGGATAAGAAGGATGAGGCTCATGGTGTCATTGCTCTTCATGTTGATAATGTATATAACACTTATGTTAGTAGCACCATAAATCCTAAAGTGTTGTTTAAGAAATTTTAGGGGCTATGCGATTGAATTGATTCCACACAAATCAATAGAATGGAGGTTGATCTAATAACCTTACCTATGGATTCAATTGATACTATTGATGAGCATATTAGTCAATTCAAGAAACTATAAGAGGATTTTTAAATTGCAAGAGGACTTCCCAAGGAGAGAAGAGAAGGATATGAAGCATTGGAGATAGAAAGGAACACCAAACTACTTAAAAATATTTTTTAAAACATATGATATAGTTACAATTATATTTGAGATGTTTTGTATGTACTTTCTAGATTCTCCTACATCACCTAATGATGAGGTTCTAAGTACTTTTTACACCATCATACTATAAGAAATGCCATAATGGAAATTCTATTATTAATCAAGCTCATCCAAAGGAAGCTATTACCAAAGTTTAGAATGGCAAGAAATCATAATAGAATGAGAAGTAGCCCAAGAAGTCTATCAAAAATTCTACTTGTGAGTTTTGCAAAACAAAAGGGCACAAGACAAAATTTTAATGTATTCAAATCAAGAAAATTGAGAAAGCAACAAGACATAAGGTGTTGATGTTTCACTCTTATGTGCACAAGGTGAGGATAACTTTGATAGAGAAACCTTATTAGATTATTTAGAAATTCATTCTACATATTGGACATCCACTTGTTCAAATGATTATCTCACAAATTTAGGGGTAACTAGGCACATGACAAAGCACAAATATCTCCTAAAGTCTATAACAAAGCACATACAGGGGAACATGTTATGATTGAAGATTATTCTTTATTATAGCTTGCAAGGTGTGTAGACATCAACATTGTATCTTTATCTTTTGATGAGCTACTTCAAGTTTGTAGTGTTGGTCCTAACCTTTTTCTATTTATCACATTACTCATATAAATAAGAAGGTAGAGTTTTATCTTGATAGATGGGTAATCAAGGATATAGATATTAGGTTGAAAACTATTACTTCTACATATTCTGATCAGACTGACCACATAAAATTTGAGATAAATACCTTCATGTTTGGTTTCCTATAGGAAGAAAATATTTGTTGTTATGGTTGCACATGTAAATAATGAAAATTAGGAGTGACATCATAGGGTTGAGCATCTTAGTTATGGATCCTTGAAATACATGAGTCAACACCAATTGCCCATTGGGATACCATGCATATTCCCTCCAAGTGGTGCATGTGAGGGGTTCATTATGGGGAAGCATCATAGGAAGACATTTCCAAAAGGAGTGACAAGATAACCGTATCATCCCTTAGAGATCATACATAGTTGTTTTTATGGACCTATGGGCACAACATCTCTCCCAAGAAATAGACACTTTTATTTATTTATTGATGATTTCTCTAGATATGTATGGTTGTACACCATTTGCACTAAGGATGATGTTTTTGATAGGTTTAAGACCTTCAAGGCCCTTTTTGAATATCAACTAGATATGAGAATCAAATGTTTGGATAAATAAGGGTGGTGAATATGTTTTCTATACTTTTTATGGTATTTCCTCCTTTTAATTTTTAGATGACATGTTCTTTGCATGCAAAAAATCATGCATAGTACTTTCCTTTAGTAAATTATGGGTGAAAAGTGTATTTACATTTTTTTATGCATGAAGTAAGCCTTCAGCCAACAACACTCCATTGGAAGGTAACATTTAGATGGCCCATGTATTGATTGGATGCCAACTTCATAATAGATGACCTTCTTGTATCTTCAAGTGATCTTATTGATAGATGACCTTGTCAATGGATGAAAGGGTCAAAGTTAGCTTCATATGGTAATATATTATGATGACAACTCTAGAAGGCTCTTATAGATGACAAGTCACATGATGATACAAATGTATTTAGATGACTCATTTCTTTAGATGATAAATTTTCTCTAAATGATAGCTCTTCTCCAAATGATAATAATTTTCTAAACAACTTTGGATGACAACTCATATCCAAATGATATCTCTAGATGATAACTCTAGATGACAACTCTCTTTTAGATGGTAGATCTTTTCCAAAAGACCCAATTTTATAATGGAATAATTAGATGGTGATAATATCATTAGACATCAACTTTTTTCAAATATTCCTATTTCATGATGGTATGATCTTCATACAATAATTATCTTGTACAATTAATCTTGCTCCACTCTTATGCATCTCCAACATAAATAATGGTAGGAAAATACAAATAGGATGATTTCTACAATTATCTCTAGTGCAATGATCTAGATGACAACAATAAATTAGAAATCCAAGTTCTCTTGTAGAACTAAAAAACATAAACATAAAAAATGTGTGTCTTCTCCTATGTTCATATGATGATAATGATTCTCTTTACTCCTTAGCAATGCATTCCAATTAAATGTGCTCTTCTTTACAACTTCTATCAATCTTGTGAGCCTCTAGCTCCTCTCAACTAGAATGCTTGGTAATGCTTTTCCTTTATTCAAAACCTTCATCCATGATGGAATTTCAACACCTCAATCTGATCTTCCTTTAAATATCACCTTGTAAAATTGATCTATTCTTTCTCATGCTCCAAGATAAATGATAGCTCTGATACCATATGTTGGACTAATAAGGTGTTGGATAGAGTTATATTAATAAAAAATATGAATTTATACAATGAAGGTGAGATAGTTAGTTTGGATAACAAATTATCAACCACCTATTTGGGTGCAAATATTGAATATCTAACCCTAACTATATTACACGCTATAATAAAATCCTAAGATTTTTGAGGAACAAAAAATCATATGTATACCAAATATTGGCTACTTGTGAGCCACAATAGTAGAGAAGGTACATTGTGCCCCAAATTCTAGCCATCTCGGTATGAGTAAAATGATAGCAAACCTAGAAAAGTTGTTTTTTGGTCTAGGTTAAAGAAAGACAACAATATTTGTTGCTAATTTCTTGATATGACAATGAGTTAAAGGTGAGTGTGTGCATCCAATAAGTATATTGTATCCACACAATATACTAGAGTGGAAATAAAATATATTTAGCATGGATTTTATTCAAGGTTTATCAATGTTAAATTATAAGCATGATGTTATCTTAGTAGTGGTAGATCAATTGACTAAAATAGCTTACTTTGTACTTGATAATATTAAAGACAATACCCCTATTATAGCAAAAAGGATTGTTTAACAACTATCCAGGTTGCTTAGGTACCACAAATGATAAAATATTCAATGGGATACAAAGATAACCTTATAATTTTTGTAAACCTTAACTACTACTTTAGGAACTAAACTAAAAATCAATTCCTCATATCATCCTAAAGTGAATGGATAAACAAAGAGGGTAAATCAAAATTTATAAGATTTACTTAGAATATACTACATGGATTGAGGAAGTAGCTGCAAGGGACATCTCATGGGATGTCCCATTCTACTTCCCTACTTCCCCCTCCCCTGGTTCTATCCCAGTTCCTAGGCACTTTCTTGGCCCTTCCTTCTTGGCTGGTTGGTGTTGTAAACAATCTCCTTGGGGTAGGAGGTCACTTTTCCACTTGTCTACCCCTTTCCCAACCTGATTGAGGGTTTCTTTCATATACCTCTATTTTAGGATATCCCTAGGACCTTCCCTAGGTTTTTTGTGGTGCTTCAGGGATCCTTTTTCCCTGGTGCTCTCAGTTTTATCCTAAGTTTATTGTAGGTTTCTACTTGGAGTTGGGTTTTAGTGGTTCTCTGAATGTGGTGCATCACAACTTTGGGAGAGAGGCTTGACTCTGTCTTGGTGCTTCTTGAGCAGGTTTTCACAATTTTTTTGGTCTATGGGGGACCACATGCTTCTTTTCTGTGGATCTGCTCTTCAGGTTCCTATATTTGGTCTACTTGATGGGTTCTCAATGTATATTTCTTGGCTTGGATGTGGCCTCTACTTTGCTTGCTACTGAGATCCCACTGGTCTTCCTTTTTTGGTTCCCAAAAGCTATTTGGTGGTAGAGTTGGAGGTTGTCTAGGGTTTCCTACTACATATTTTGGTCTTGGGGAGGACCTATGCTTATTTTCTATAGCCTGATAACCCTGTGGCTCCTTCAGTTTGGGTTCCCTGGGACCTTCCCACCCCTTTCTCATGGCTTGTGGTTCTACCTCTGGTGCTTCCTCTATTTCCTCTAGTTTTTGTGTAGCTCAACCTCGTATGCAATGGGATTTCATGGCCTATGGAGATCCTCATATTTGTTGCTCCATTTTCTAGGCCCTATGTAGGATGTTGTTCTGGTATTGTTTTCCTACATCCCTATGTGTATCCTAGCCCTCCTTGGATAGGATGATCCTTCATGGTAGGTTCCTCTACTCCATCTAGTTGTTTGGGGTGGTTTTCTTGCATGGCAGTTTTGTTTTCTAGTTTTCCTTGGTGAGATACTGGTTTTTGGTTTTTCCCCTGAATGAATTTTCAAAATTGTTTTCTTCCTACATAGGCAAGAATTTTCAAATTTCCTGTTGGGTGGGATTTTCAAATTTTCGGGGGATGGTTTTAAAATTTTCTTGGTTTAATTTTCCCGCTTGGGTGGGTTTCCCTATTATTCCTGTTGTGGGTGGGTTTTCAATGTACTTTTATATTGGCCTTCCTTGTGGCCTTTTCTTTGGTCCATGGACCTATTGTAAAAAGGTTTTGGGGCCCCTTTCAAAACCCACTTTAATGAAATTTTTACTTACCAAAAAAAAAAATATACTACATGGATTAACAATACTAGTGGGAGGAATACATACACTTAGTAGTGTTTATATACAATAACTATTTTTAGGCTAGTTTGAATATGGTTCCCTTTGAAGCCTATTGAAAAAATATATTGTACACTCTTTAGATGGGATAAGATTGAAGATAGAATAGTAGTTGGACCAAATATGATGAAAGAGATGGAAGAGTGAGTAAATAAATAAGACATCAACTCAAAGAGGCTACAAATTATCAAAAGTGTCATGCTAATAAAAAGGAGATCCTATTATTTCTCTTGGAGATTGAAGTCTTATTCCTATTTTTGGATCCCTATGTTTCTCCTTTGGATCCTCATCCTTGTTTCTCTTGGGGCCATATTTTTGAGGTCAGTTTATGTTGTTAAAGGTTCAGGGACCCTCAAAACCCCTTTGTAAAAGGTTTTGAGATCCTTTCAAAACCCCTCTTCCACTTAATAAAAAAAATGAACACTTAAGCAATTTACTATAGGAGATAAATTATTTCTTAAAGACAAACCATGGAAAAGCTTAATAAAGAATACTACTAAATTTTCTCCCAAGTATGTGGGAACATTTAAGGTGCTTGAAGTGGTAAATCTAGTTGTATATAAACTTGCCCTACCTCCTTGTCTCTCCTAGGTTCATAATGCATTTTATTTTTCCTTGTTAAAATCTTATAATGTAGATGCTTCATATATTTGAGATTGGCATTCCTTATAGGTCCAAGACCCAGGTATGATTCTAGTTGAACCCATCAAGATTTTATAAATATACAAGTTACAATTGAGAAATAGGAAAGTATCATAGTGTAAAATTCAATGGAACTAGTACTCTAAGGATAGTGCAACTTCAAAAAATACTAAAAAATTTCAAAGAAAAATCTCATTTGTTGAAAAAATACTTACGGGTGAATGTAAAATTATGAGTCCTATTTTTGGGGGCCTTTATGCTAGTGAAACTTGTTTATATCAATTTAAACATTTTTTACCATGACATGCACTTAAATTTGATAAATACAATAACAAATTAATTGAAATATTATTAGGTTAGATTGCTATTTTAATTTTAAATGTAATAATTTTTAACATCTTAAAAATGCATAATTTTAAATGGACTAGAACATTAAAATGCATTTCAAAATAGTGAGTGGAAGTCCCATGAGGGATACTATAGTAGTATGTATTTGGGTTTTCATTTAAGAGACCCAAGTTCAAACCCTGATATAAGGGGATTGGGACCCCTTACAAAACCCATGTTATTAACTTAAAAATTTTAGCCAATGGGTCCTTGGTTCAATGATTGGGATAAATAGTTGATGTAGCCCATACCAAGGTTTAAATATCAACAACATAAAATAGCTCAATGTGACTAAATAAATGTAAAAAAGAAAAGGAAACCCTTTCAAAACCCTACTTTGGGAGTGTGAGTCAGGAGGTAGTGTGAGCTAAGAGGGAGGGAGAGCCAGGAGGAAGTGTAAGCTAAGAGCAAGTGCAAGCCAAGAGCGAGTATGAGTTGAGAGAAAGTGTGAGCTAAGAGGGAGTGTGAGCCAAGATTTAGTTATGGTGAAAGGGTGGTGAGTTCATCTAGAGTGCATCAATGCTTCAAACCCTTACCATGATTATGTGGAACATTATTTCCAAAAAATTATTGAATCAAAGGAATGTTAGGAAAAAGAAGAGACAGGGGCTATTACGAGCCAAGAGTGTAAGCCAAAAGAGATTCCCATTAGCTAGTATGAAAGGAAGGTCATATTTGAAATCCCTAATGGGAATTCAATATTCCCTAGTTGGAAGTATGGAGGTGCAAGTTGGAGATAAGCAGAAGAGTGAATAGATGGTAAATTTGATCCAGGTAGCATATGTTACACTAGAAGTAAGTATCATGGATGAGATGATTGAGCATGATATAATGGTTCTTAAGAGTAGAGGGCTAATATGTAAGTTTCACATATCATGACCAAGGGTTTTGGAGATTCAAAATTAGATCAAGTGGAAGTGGGGATTAAATTAAAATTACTCTAAATTTTCTTCCCAAAGGTATTTTCCTCGTCATATTTTCTTGTTAAAAACTTAGGGATAAAATAATGGTTGGTAGCCCATGGTTTAGGGGAAGAGATGCACTTTATTTGAGACCATGGAATGAATTTTTTTTGTTGAGATAGAAACTATTAAGAAGCTTCTAGTATGGGTTAGGATTTTTGGACTTCCATATCAACTTATAAATAAGGATGTTTTAAAGAATATTTGACCCTAAGGGAATTCATCAAGGAAGGACTAACTACTAAGGAGAGAAAGCAAGCTATATATACTCGAATATATGTTTTTATGGATATTTCAAAACCTTTGCCATAATCTATTAATATTAAATTTGAATCAAGAGAATGGGATCAACAAGTAGATTATGAAAATATCATATTTCATTGC
Organism: Wollemia nobilis; assembly: GCA_028583015.1. Classification (NCBI taxonomy): domain Eukaryota; kingdom Viridiplantae; phylum Streptophyta; class Pinopsida; order Araucariales; family Araucariaceae; genus Wollemia; species Wollemia nobilis. Next base: position 236,201 of record JAQPPZ010002770.1, on the reverse strand, counting down.
CACAATTATTATGATATTGGACACATGGGAAGAGTTTGCAAAGTGAAAACTACGAAGAAAGAGATAAAAAATTATAGCAATGAGATAAAATTCAAGATAAATCAAGGAAATTGTTAGCTTTTGAACCTAAATACTTAAGATAAATTAACCACAAGATATCAAATAAAGTTGCAATATGAAATATATGATAATGGTAATATTCTGAATATATAAAACTCAGAAATAACTTTAACAATCACTCATAAAATTACCAGTAATAAATGCTCATGAAAATGGTACAATAGCTTTGTAAGTATCAAGTAAGTGTCACATAACTCAAGGCTATAACATGTATAAATAGCCTTTCTACAATGACTCTTGGATGTCTATGACTCTTCCATACCTTGTGACTCTTGGCTCTCCTTTGTACACATATGAAGCTCTATTTGATGTACACTTGTAATATGACTCTTCACTATATTTTCCTAATCTATGGACACATGTACACATGGACTAATGTGCACATTTACATTATTGAATATTATGCACACTTGTACATTTATTACATTGCTTAAAGTAAAGACAACCTAATCTAATCATGTACCCATGGTGGTACATTGACATGTGCCAAATAATGTAATATATTCCAACACCTCCTTGTATTACATTATTTGGTTATTAAAGAATTTAGTCTTCAATCTTGATTCTGGAGCTTGTGCTATCTTCTCTTGCTTTTTCCAATCTGCTACCTTCCTAATTGAAAACTTTTGCTTCATCACCTCCATTCTTTGATTCTTCATTATTTGGTTTACAATATTCTTGGGATTCTTTAAACAAATATTTCAATTCTTTAGACCTATAATGTTGCTTATCTTATGACTCCCTAGTTATAAATTATCAAATATTAGTTTTGATAAAAACTTCAATTCCTATGTTTTGTAGAATACCTTGTATCTCCCTAGTTCGACTTATCAAACAATAGTTTGATCAAATTTCAACTTTCAATTGACAACCTTTCAAATGATTAAATTCTAAATTTCAAAATCCTAATTTTATTTTGAAGTCCTTATAACTCCTGAATAGGAAATTTAGAAATTTATAATCTAATATTTGCAAAAATATAAACCTAGTTTGAAGTAGAAACCCTTATTTCTCCCAAATAATAAAATTTGCAATTATAATCTTCTTATTCAAAAAACAAACCAATTTTAAATAATATTCATAATCTAAATAATTAATTAATCCAAAAAGCATTATAACTCCAATTAATCAAACCTTAGTAATAAATTTAAATTTTGAATATTATATCTTCGAGAGAAGCTACCTTGAAATATACGTTGTTGGAAATTGTAGCATCGTTGTGGTTGACGACATCCATGGTTAACTTTGGGAGGTCAGCCCATCATCTTATGTGTGAATATTTAGTTTAGGACTTTGAGGCTTATTTAATGTTACTCTTTTATAATCTTAGAAAAGAGTAAAAGTGTAGTCCTAAAACAAATCATCTGGCCTAGGAAATCCACCATGCATCTATGGTTGTTTCACTATAACATCATCAGGGCTCACTATTTCACTTCATAATGTTTATCACTTTGGTGGATCTACGTCTCCTTTAACATCTATCATGCACTCACGACCATTTTTTTAAAACAACTAGCTCCAATGGTCTGAGACCTACTCCATAACAAAAAATTTTGACCGTTGGTTTTCTTCACTAGTTGTGTACACTACACAAACTCTAATTTGATTCTTCTTCGATTAAACAAAATTTTATCAATATCTTGACCTCAGTGGTGATAGAATATATCTTATGGATAGCCCACCATGTGTCCATTATGCTAAGCATGCTAACTACTAGCTAATGATCCTATGCTTACATGAATACCTTCGTCTCTCTGAAATGACTCCTTGGTAATGGCTAGTCTGGATTGAAAAGTGATTATGAAGATGCACACATCGATTACTTGGTTCTAGCCCTGGTGATTACAAAGAAGCTTTGCTATCAAATAAATCTTCACATTGATGCCCTCTTACTTCACTATAGACTCATATTCTAGTGTAATGCAGAAGTATTAATTCTTCTACTCTTGCACCTAAGGTAATCTATGTGGAGAAAGCCATTTTAGTATAGTTGTGTCTACAACTATGATTAATGCTATGGTATTCAGCTAATGCTTAATATTTCTTATTATTGAATAAAACTATCATTGATAATTATTCAATGTTCCCTCACATTTTGAAGCTCAAGATAAACTCATTGTGACATTTTAAATGCTTTTGGAATGGCTTATTGTCAATGATGTTTGTCTGGTTTTGATATTCCTCGATTGTCCTTTTAGTTGCTCACTCTTCCAATGTTTGTAGGTTGTGCTTGTGCTCCTCATAATGGAGCTAATGGTGGTTGTTGGATGCTTTCCCCCCCATTCTACTATCACGTCACTTCACTTTCTCACTTTAGCTCTCTATTCCAGCTAGGTTTCTGATTCCTCTTCAACATTGGTTCTTCCTTCTTACTGTGTATGGCATCTGATACCTATGTAGCACTCGGGTCAATTCTATTCTACAACCTTACTCTTTGTTTAACTCAATGCTTGATTCTTACGTTCCTTCTAACCAACTTATCTTGCTATGCAGGTTCAGGTGGTTTCTTCCAATTGTTATCTTTGTGCAAGCTTAAAAAACATAGTCGTTCAGACAACTTATAATTCCTTTTGAAATTACTACCAATGTAGACCTTGATGTTCTCTTATAATGGTAGCTTTCTAATTCTGCCAATGCTTTGAAAACTAAATATTTCTTTAAATAATTTAATTTCTTTATGCTTTCAAATATCTAAGCTTGTTGTATTTATCTTTAAGTTATTCTCTCTTGCATGCTATCCTTTAATAATGATAATGGTGCTTATAATGTTTAACATAAACACTCTCCTTGAATGCAACTATAAACTCTTATTTGTAGACTTTCCCTTGGATTGTAAAAATAGCTTATATATATATATATATATATTGATTTTTCCTACTTCTTATTACTCCCTTTTAGAATATTTTAACTCTAACTCTTGTTGTTATATTTTGTAGATTTTAGAATGATGATAAATTACCTTGATGATTTGCTGTCTTGAATTTATGAATTTTGCAGCTTCACTCCTTTATATTTTGGTGCTTTAAAATCATTAATTTGTAGCTCTTTACCACCTTCTAATGTTGTCCACAAAATCTGATTTTGTGGCTTCAAATATCCTTCAAATATGTTCTCTCAAAATTTGTAATTCATAGCTATTAATGCTTCCCAAATGCCATAAAAAACTGCAACTTTGTAGTCAATTCCTCCTTTGTTTCGCTGTCCAAAACTTGCAACGAAACACTCCAAATTGTTACCTTATTTTGTTGTCTTTACCTCCTTCAATATCCTAGTCAAGGGCACTCCAAAATCTACCTAAAAATTCTCCAAATAAATACTTTCTACAATTTCCTATCTTGCAACCCTTCAATTTCTTCCTTGATAATCTCCAATATTCTCCTTTCAATTCAGCCTTCAAAACTACTATGGTTGTCCTTAAATTTCCCAAAACTCTAGCTCCTTCAATATTCTACTCTCCTTCAATATCCTTGTCAAATTCTAACTCTAAATTTGATCTCCTTCACTCTCCTTCTTCCTTAAGAATCTGAATGTCTTGAGGTCTTCAAATCCTTTCTCCAAAATTTGGCAAACTTCTTGCCAAAACCTTCTTCCTATTGGGCTTGTTATTGTATGGTAATAATTATCCCAAATCCTTCTTATCAAAATCTTCTCCTTGCTAGAAATATCCTATCATGAACCTTCTTCAAGTCTCTTCCAATGGTAACTTCACCAATTCTACAAAGATACTCCTCCTTGCTTGCAATCTCTTGTTACAAACCTTCTTCAAGTCTCCTCCAATGGTAACTTCACCAATTTTGCAATAAGGATTTCGCTAACCTTCTTCCTCTTCCTAGAATTCTCTTTAGATCACTTCTCTTGGTTCTTCTAATTCCACAACTCTTCAACTCCTCTTCAAGGAGACCTTTCCTTGGTCTCTTCAATCTTCCAACTATTAGAATTCTACAATGAGATCACTTTCCTGGATCTCCTAAATCTGTTGCTACTCAATTTTGCAATAGGACCTTTTCATAGTCCTCCTCTATCTCCAATATCCAATATTCAATCTTCCAAATATGGAAGCTCTTCACTATGATCTCTTTTGGGTCTCTTCAACTTCTCCAAACAACAACCTTCAATCTCCAATATTCAGTCTCCAATGAGACCTCTCTCTTGGACCTCCTTAATATCTAATATCTACTTTTTTACAACAAAGAATTAATCTCTTCATGAGGAAAGCACATAGAATTTTAGGTAATGAAGGTGAAATTCTTCTCTATCTATTGTAGGAATCTTCCCAACTTTTGAGACTTAATTTTCTTCAATAAGAAACTTAGACAGTAGTAATCGAATGTATTAAAAACTTTAGAATTTTAAAATGAATAAACTTCACTAGTTATTCTCTAAACTAGTGGAAAGAATTTTGTGTTGAGTCCTAGTCTTCATGAGTTCTCCTTCAACCCTATGGAAAGAATCTAGCCAATATGCAATATACAATCTCCTTCAATCTACCAACTTCTCCAATAGGACTCCTTCTTGGGTCTCTTAATCTCCTCTATGTCAAGGTCTATCTTCAAGACCTGAAATATCCTATTTTGAATTTGTTCTTGGAATAGGTAACTCTTCAATATTCCCTAGTTTCTCCTTCTAGAGGTAATCTCCTTTGCAACTTTAAAACCTATGCAAGTCAAAATCTTGTTGTGGCTCTGATACCATTGTTAGATTTTGAAGCTAAATACTTAAGATAAATTAACCACAAGATATCAAATAAAGTTGCAATATGAAATGTATGATAATGGTAATATTCTAAATATATAAAACTCAAAAATAACTTTAACAATCACTCATAAAACTGGCATTAATAAATGCTCACAAAAATAGTACAATAGCTTTTTAAGTATCAAGTAAGTGTCACATAACTCAAGGCTATAGCATGTATAAATAGCCTTTCTACAATGACTCTTGGATGCCTATGACTCTTCCATGCCTTGTGACTCTTGGCTCTCCTTTGTACACATATGAAGCTTTATTTGATGTACACTTGTAATATGACTCTTCACTATCTTTTTCTAATATATGGATACATGTACACATGGACTAATGTACACATTTAAATTATTGAATATTATACACACTTGTGCATTTATTAAATTGCATAAAGTAAATACTTAACCTAATATAATCATGTACCCATGGTGGTACATTGACATGTACCAAATAATGTAATATATTCCAACAAAAATCATACAATAATAAATGCTAGACTAGATCAAGGATATTGCACTCCGAAAGAAGAGGTAAAGAAATCATATTTGTAGTATCATTTGGAAAGTTTAGAAGGAATTAAAGGTGTAAAATAAGATGTGGAGAGAAATCCTAAAACAAATATGACAAAATATGTCAAGTTTATTCTAATTAAATCATCTTCATTTTCCTTGAGTAGTATATAATCCTCTCCAGGTAATAAAAGTGAAAGGCATGAAGATGTTATCCCTTGCACTTTAAGGTTTCAAGAGTAGAATAATAAAGGAATGAGGATGGAGGAAACCCATAACAATTTAGGTTTTTTAGGGAAGAATAAGAAGGTAATTGTTAAACTAATTTAAAAAAATAAGGTAATTGTTATAGAAGAGTATCCTTGTACTTAAGGATTTCTAGGTAAACATATGGAAGATTGTGCTTTTGAGGTTATTCCTTTCACTTTAGATCCTTCAGAACATGACAAACCTAAAGATGATAAGTCTTAGTATGAGCAATGTGAGAAGATTGAAGAGATTGATGAAGATGAATGTATTTCTAGGAATGAAAAAAAGAGAGGAAGACCCAATAAGCAAAAACAAAGAGAAAAAGAAACCCAAAGGGATATTGATATGGAAAAATAAAAGCAAATATCACAAGTGCTAACAAGAAGTGGGGCTAAACCCACAAATAAAAACAAAAAATAATGATGAAAATAATATTTTGGAATATTAGGGGAATGAATAAGAACCCTAAAAAAAGGTATTAAGAAATTGTGAGGTTGTTATAGATAATATATTTATAGATATAGAAGTTGGGTAGTAAATATTTTAGCCATTTATGATATTCAATTTTATCTTGATAAAATTTAAATTTTGGAAGGCATATGATATAAAAGGAGTTGATTATGGAAACTTAGTAGGTTGAGGAAGATGCAGAATATCTTTGATAGAAAGGAAAAATTGGGTATGCTTTAATTAACTTGTTATAGATGTAATGAGAATAATGTTATTTTTTTTTGTAATGTGAGTGGCCCCCAATAGAAGCCACACATAGCTTATTAAAAAATAATATCTAGACTACAAGATCTAACTAGTTAAGTAGTTATACCATAAAAATAATATTTTTAAATGTATGTTTAAGGAATCCACATTGGAAAATGGTTATTATTTTATTTTAAAAATTAAATGTGAAGATAGGATTATGTCACACATAGGTGTTTGATCAAAAATGGTATGCACAAACTACTACCTTATGACCAAAACTTTAGATTTGACCAAGTTAAAATTATTTTGGTAGGACAATTTATTTTGTCCATTTTTTGCTTGTAAAGGTAGGGTTATGTGACACTTGTTTAGTTAGATGTTTATTTTTGGATGGATCAAATAATGTTACAATTATTTAGTTAGAGGGTTTGCAACCTGACTAATATGTTCTAGCTAAAATAGTATGTCATAGACAAAAGTGGGCTAAATTTGAGATCCTACATACCCAAAATTATTCTTATTGAAATTTTATGAAGTGCTTTCTCAAATTCAAAATCAATGGTATTTAGGTTGCAAAAAGGGGTCCCTTTGAATCTCGTATCCAATTTGTTGATGACACTTTTCTTTTAGGTCTTTCTAGAATTAGTTAGGACATACAATTGAAATCAATATTACCAAGCTATGAGAAGATTTATGGATTAGTAAACACAAAAAAAATCATGAAGATTTTTATTAACACTATGCTTTATTTATAATGCATTATTATAGAAATTTTAGGGTTTAAAATTTGGAAGAATACCATCAACAGATCTAGTTGTTTCATTATTTGATAAAAGAACTTAGGGCTTTAAGACCTAATTTTGAATAGAATGAAATCTTGATTGTTTTATTGGAAATATAAGTTTCTAATAATGACAATTGGAAATCTTCAATTTATATATTGGAGTCTATCCCTACATATATGGCTCCTGTATAACATCCATATTTGACAAAATTTAAAGGGATTTTCTTTGGGAAGGATGGGAGGAAATTTTTTGAAGAGAAATAAATAGCCCTGATAAACTAAAATAGAAAAGCAGTAATAACAAAATCAAAAGAAGAAGATAGCAGATTCACACATTACATAATATTTATCTTGGAAACCCTCAACCGGGCAAAAACCAACACAGTATTATCTTATTATTGCATTAAATTCACCGTCTCCAATACAATAATATTTACCTTCTATATCTTGAAACCCTAATGCAAGTGCGATATATATAGCAAAAGCACATGCATGGATTTTTACAATATCATGGATGAAAAAGCCTGGTTCTAAATATAGTAACCCTAAAAGCCCATGTGGGTCTAAAAATAGCTTAAACCCTAAAAATTTTTGGTGTTACAGAGTATAGGTATAGAGTGTCTAGTACCTTTTAGTATTAGCCCCACCAAAATAACATGGAAAATATTCAACATATTTCCAACATTCTCCCACTTGTTGAATACTTTCCATAGGGGCCAAAAACTACAATTGTCAACTATCAAGGGCAACCATGCCCATAGATCTTCTACACCAAGAAATTTTTTGAGAAGTACAAGCTTTGTTAATGAATCAATAGTATTCTTATCTGTATCAACTTTCTCCAATATCACCTGGTTCTCTTCAACCATCTCTCTCACAAAATGGTACTTGATATCAATATGTTTTTATCGATCATGAAAACCAAGATTGTTTGCTAGAAATATTGCACTATGATTGTCACTATTAATTCTCATAACCTTCTATTTAATGCCAACTATTGAACACAACCTTTGTAGCCACACTACTTCTTTACTGGCATAAGTTGTTGCAATATACTATGCTTTTGTAGTGGATAAAGCAACAACTGATTGCTTTTTACTCATCCAACTTACTACCCCTCTAAATAGCCTGAACACATAAGCACTTGTAGATCTTTTTACTCATCCAACTTACTATGCTTTTGTAGTGGATAAAGAGACTTCTTCAATTTGCATACCAAGTCCTCTTTACCTTTTACCTTAAATCATTCTGGTTATGACATATTGATGCAGGAGCATCCAGGGCAGAACAACAATCTTGCATCAACAAAGAAAAAGAAAAAGAAACAAAAAAAAAATTCTAAGTGTTGAAAAGTGTCGCGATATCGCGACATAAAAGGTGTCACGATATCACGACCGGAACAAAGAAGGAACATGTTGAGGAAAATATGTCATGATATCATGACATAAACAGTGTCACGATATCACGACCGAAACAAAGAAGGAACGTGTTGAGGAAAGGATGTCGTGATATCGCGACATAAAAAGTGTCGCGATATCGCGATCGAAGAGTGAGAAAAGGCACAAGGAAGAATTATGTCGTGATTTCGTGACATGTCGCAAAATCACGACCGAAACAGAAGAGAGAAGGCACGAAGGAGAAAATTTCATGATTTCATGACATGTCACGAAATCACGACCGAAGTAGGGAAGTAGAGGCATCCGAGGAGAATGTCGCGATTTCGCGACATGTTGCAAAATCGTAATCAAAACAGAAGAGAGAAGGCATGGAGGAGAAAATATCATGATTTTGTGACATGTCACGAAATTGTGACCGAAGCAGGAAAGTAGAGGCGTCTGAGGAGAATGTTGCGATTTCGTGACATGTCATGAAATCACGATTGAAGCAGGAAAGCAAAGGCATCCGAAGAAAAATGTCGCGATATCGCGACCGAAAGGTGACAGGAAAGGCCGAGAAGAAAAATGTCGTTATTTCGTGACAGAAGGTAGAGAAAGGGGCCGAGACAAAAAAGTGTCATGATATCACAACATCTCGTATTTTCATTCCCGAAAGGAAAGACGAAGAGTCGAAAGAGCAGACGTTTCAAATACCAAGACAACGAAGCGACACGGGAGGACGAACAAATGATTATGGAAGATGAAACGAAGTGTCACTAACTGGAAATGGAGTGCCACCCGAGATATTTAAAAGGGTGAGCAAAGGCCTACACAAGGGGCTAGAATTTTTTTGGAATGGGAACATATTGCTGTATTTTTAGATTTGAGAAATTTTGTAAAGCGTAACTCTTCTGCGACTTCTATAATATTATGTTTTAACTGTAAATCTTTGCTGTATTTTGAATAAAATAAAACTATTTTTCTTCTCTATAATTGTGTTTCTCGATCAAGTGGTATCAGAGCCGAAGTTCCTAAGTGTGTGAGCAGAACGTAGAAAGTGAGGCAGCTTGCATAGGATCTATGGAAGGGTTCTGAGAAGGGAAAGAGGGAGTTCCTAAGCGTGTAAACAGATCACCAAACGTGAGGCAGTTTGCACCAAGACCGTTTGAGATTTGCGAGAGAAGTGAGCAGAATGCCTCCAAAAAGGAACCATGGTCGTGTGAGAAATGTCATGCCTGAAGAAGATTTCAAAGTGTTGCAGAGGCAAATGTAAGCCCTACAAGAAGAGTTGCGAAAAGGGATCGAGCCAAAAGGAGAAGACCATAGCGATGATGAAGTCTGGGTAACTGATGATCCATCCGATGATGAAGAAGCATTGGATCCTTCTGAAGCTAGATTGTTGAAAGCCCTATCTCAGGCTAGGAAGAGGCCAAATTTTGATGTCTCTACATATTTTGGGAACCTCAATACAGAAGAGTTGATTGATTGGATCAACGACATGGAGGAATACTTTGAGTGTGAGGAGGTTACAGATCCAGACCGAATCAAATTTGCAAAAACAAAATTGAAAGGCCATGCTAGTTTATGGTGGAAGGGAGTATAACTCGAAAGAAATAAAAATGGAAAAGAAAAGATAGCTAGATGGGACCGAATGGTGGAGAAACTAAAAATACAGTTTATCCCCACATATTACGAGTTGGACCTGTTGAGGAGGATGCAGAGTTTGAGACAGTCAGGCAAGTCTGTCCAAGAATATACAGAAGAGTTCTACAAGATCTCCATTAGAACTGGTCATTCAGGGGCTAATAAGGAGAAGGTGGCTAGATACATAAATGGATTGAGAATGAACATCCAGGAAGAACTCAGTTTGATCAGAATAACCACCATAGAAGATGCATATCAATTGGCCTTGAAGGTTGAGGAAAAGTTGAACAGAAGATTCGAAGGCAAACAGAGAGGAAGATATCACGATGGAAGAATCGGTGGAGGAAATTATAGAGACCAGAAGAAGGTTGGTGAAACTAGTAATTCCCAGGATCAAAAAAGGGAGAATACATACCACCCATGTGATCAGAACAATGGCTACCAAAGAGGAAGAGGTAGACCTGGATGTGGGTATGGACGAGGAGCATTCCGTGGAACATGTTTCCAGTGTGAAGAAGAGGGACATCGGTCATACGAGTGTCCCCAGCACCAAGAAAGGATGGATAGGAGACCCGAGGGTCATGCCAGAGCTACTGTGGCAGATGAAGGTGTAGAGTCATAACACTCTGAAGAAGCAAAAGGAGGAGAAGTGTTGATGATGAGGAGAGCATTGCTAAATGAGGACAAAGAACCAGAATAGAGGAAGATTCTGTTCCACACGAGGTGCAAGTGTGCAGGGAAGGTCTGCAATGTTATCATTGATAATGGTAGCATATACAACTTAGTTTCAGAAGAGATGGTTACTAAGTTGAAATTGGGGAAGAGTAAGCACGCGCATCCATATCGGATTGCATGGTTGCAGAAAGACCATAGAGCACTTGTCAGTGAACAGTGCTTGGTCAAATTTCACATTCGTAATTATCAAGATGAGGTCATGTGTGATGTTTTGTCGATGGATGCTTGCCATTTGTTTTTGGGAAGACCATGGCAATTTGACAGATGTGCAGTGCATGATCGACATGCAAACACGTACTCTCTGACGAAGGATGGAGTGCGTCACAAATTGAAGCCACTAAAATAAGTGGATGAGAAAGTGTGCAGTAGTGCCAGAATTTGTCTGGTGGATGGCAGGCAGTTTTTGGATGGTCTGAAGGGGGATTCAATGTGTTATGCATTAATCCCTACTATTAAGAAATAACAGTACATAGATGTTCCAGTAGAGGTCAAAAACATGTTAGAATAATTTCCAGACATTATATCAGACAATGTGCCTGAGGGTTTACCACCGATGAGGAAGATCAGTCACCATATTGACTTGGTACTAGGATCTAGTCTACCCAACAAGGCAGCCCACAGGATGACTCCTATGGAAAGTGAGAAGCTGGGCAGGCAATTCCATGAGTTATTGAAAAAGGTACTGATTCGAGAAAGCTTGAGTCTGTGTGTAGTACCTACAGTACTAGCACCAAAGAAGGACGGAGAGTGGAGGATGTGTACAGACTCTCGAGCTATCAACAAGATCACCATAAAATACATATTTCCATTACCAAGGATGGATGATATTATGGACTATTTGAGTGGAGCCAAGTACTTCACCAATATTGACCTGAAGAGTGGTTACCATCAGATTCAGATCAGATAAGGAGATGAGTGGAAAATTGCTTTCAAAACCAGAGAAGGTTTGTATGAGTGGTTGGTCATGCCATTTGGGCTAACCAATGCACTAAGCACATTCATGCGGTTGATGAATGAAGTGCTAAAGGAGTTTTTAGGAAAGTTTGTTATTGTCTATTTGGATGACATTTTGATATTCAACAGAACCTTAGAGGAGCACTTGATGCATATCAAGAGGGTTTTTGAGAAGCTGAGGGAAGAACAGTTGTTGATCAACTTGAAGAAGTGCAATTTTGTGAAGAAGGAGTTGGTATACCTGGGGTTTGTCATCTTAGTTGAAGGTCTAAAAATGGACCCAGAAAAGGTGAGGGTTATCATTGAATGACCTACTCCAAGAAGCACTTTTGAATTGAGATTATTTCATGGTCTAGCCAGTTTTTACAGGAAATTCATCAAAAAATTTAGCAGTATTTGTTCACCCCTCACAAAAATAATGAGAGGGGATAAGAAAGACTTTAAGTGGACCTTAGGAGCAAACAAGAGCTTTGATATGTTGAAGAATAAGGTCACTAAGCAACCTGTTTTAGCACTTCCAAATTTTAACAAGGTATTTTAGGTGGACTGTGATGCCAATGGCAGTGCCATAGGAGCTGTGCTGAGTCAAGAAGGTAAGCCTATTGCTTTCTTCAGTGAGAAACTCAATGATGCCAGGAAGAAGTATTCAGTGTATGGCCAAGAGTTCTATGCTATATTTCAGGCCCTGAAGAAGTGGAGACATTATTTGTTGCCAAAAGAGTTTGTGCTATATACTGATCATCAGGCCTTATAGTATATAAACAGCCAAGGAAAACTAAACCAGAGGCACTTGAAGTGGGTTGAGTTTCCGCAGAGTTGTTCCTTTGTGTTGAAGCACAGGAGTGGAAAGTCTAATAGAGTTGCAGATGCCTTGAGTAGAAGGCATAGTTTGTTGACAGAAATGAAGGTGGAAGTGTTGGGATTTGACGAATTAAAGGGTTTGTACCCTGAAGATCTTGATTTTGTATAAGCCTGGAAGGCTTTCTTAGCACCAGTTACCTTAGACAGAACCAAGTGGTTGGATTTTCTGATCCAAGATGGAATTTTGTTCAGAGGAAACCAATTATGCATTCCAAGAAGTTCCATGAGGGAAAACCTAGTCAAAGAAAAACACAATGGAGGATTGGCTGGACACTTTGGTTGGGATAATACCATTGCCCTTGTGAGCGAGAATTATTATTGGCCGCAACTATAGCAAGATGTGCAAAAATTTGTATAGAGTTGTAGAATCTTCCAGATGGTGAAAGGTGTGAGACAAAACATCAGATTATACCAGTCGTTACCTGTACTAGAAAGACCATGGGAGGACGTTAGCATGGATTTCGTGCTTGGTCTACCAAGGACACAAAGGGGAAATGACTCCATATTTGTGGTGGTTGATAGGTTTTCAAAGATGGCACATTTTATTCCCTGTTAAAAAACTAATGATGCGGTTCATATTGTAGGTTTGTTTTTCAAAGAGGTGGTACGACTGCATGGTCTACCAAAGAGTATCATTTTTGATAGAGATACCAAGTTTGTTGGGTATTTTTGGAGAACCCTGTGGAAGAAACTGAAGACATATTTGAAATTCAGTTCAGCATACCACCCATAGACAGATGGGCAAACAGATATGGTGAATAGAAGTTTGGGTAACCTACTGAGGTGCTTGATAGGAGATAAGCCCAAAGGGTGGGATCTGATTTTGCCACAGGCAAAGTTTGCATATAACAATTCTATCAACAGGAGCACCAACAAATCTCTATTTTAGATAATATATGGAAGCAGTCCAAGAAATGCTTCTGAGTTGAGGAAGCTGGATACAGTTGAAAAGTGCAGTGCCGAGGCTGAGGACTTTGCAGAGCATCTGAAGAGCTTGCATGAAGAAGTGAAGAAGCATATTGCGAAGATGAACACACAATATAAGATGAAAGCAGACCAAAAGTGACGGTTTTAGGAATTCGAAGTGGGATATGAAGTCATGGTCCATCTAAGAAAAGAAATATTTCCTATTAAAACCTACAACAAGTTAAATATGAATAAGTTTGGACCATGCAAAATCTTATAAAAATGGGATTCAGGCAATGCCTATGAAGTAGACTTGCCAAATGGGCTTAACATTTCATCGGTCTTTAACATTTTAGATTTGGTGAAATACCATGAGGGGGATAGTAGTGAGACACCAAGCGCAGAGTTGTGGAGTTTTCCAGCATCTACTCCAACAATAGATGAGATAGAAGAAATACTGGACACTAGAGAAGGTAGAAGTACCAGGAACAAACAGTATTTCGAATACTTGGTCAAGTGGAAGGGCAGACTGATAGAAGATGCAACATGGGTGTCAAAAATAGAGGTTGATTGCCCGAGTCTTCCTCTAGCAGCACAGAAGTGAGGATCACTTCTCAATCTACCTTGGGTGTCTGATGCAGGAGCATCTAGGGCAGTACAACAATCTTGCATCAACAAAGAAAAAGAAAAAGAAACAAAAAAATAATAATAATTTCTAAGTGTTGAAAAGTGTCGCGATATCGCGACATAAAGGGTGTCGCGATATCACGACCGAAACAAAGAAGGAACGTGCTGAGGCAAAGATGACGCGATATCGTGACATAAACAGTGTCACGATATCGCAACCGAAACAAAGAAGGAACGTGCTGAGGAAAGGATGTCGCAATATCGTGACATAAAAAGTGTTGAGATATCACGACCGAAGAGCGAGAAAAGGCACAAGGAAGAATTATGTCACGATTTTGTGACATGTCGCGAAATCGTGACCGAAACAAAAGAGAGAAGGTGCGGAGGAGAAAATTTCATGATTTTGCGACATGTCACGAAATCGCGACCGAAGCAGGGAAGTAGAGGCGTCCAAGGAGAATGTCACGATTTCACGACATGTCACAAAATCATGACCGGAACAGAAGAGAGAAGGTGCGGAGGAGAAAATTTCATGATTTTGCGACATGTCGCGAAATCATGACTGAAGCAGGAAAGTAGAGGTGTCCGAGGAGAATGTCGCAATTTCACGACATGTCGCAAAATTGTGACCGAAGTAGGAAAGCGAAGGCGTCCGAAGAAAAATGTCATGATATCGCGATCGAAAGGTGACAGGAAAGGTCGAGAAGAAAAATGTCGCAATTTCACGACGGAAGGCAGAGAAGAAAAATGTCACGATTTCGCGACGAAAGGCAGAGAAAGGGGTCGAGATGGAAAAGTGTCATGATATTGCGACATGTCGTATTTTTGTGCCTGAAAGGAAAGATGAAGAGTCGGAAGAGTAGACATTTCAAATACCAGGATAACGAAGCGATACAAGAGGGCGAACGAACGATTCTGGAAGATGAAACGAAGCATCACCGACTGGAAATGAAGTGCCACTTGAGATCTTTAAAAGGGCGAGCAAAGGCCTGCACAAGGGGCTGGAAAATTTTTGGAACGGGAACATATTGCTGTATTTTCAGATTTGAGAAATTTTGTAAAGTGCAACTCTTCTGCAACTTCTGTAATATTCTGTTGTAACTGTAAATCTCTGCTGTATTTTGAATAAAATAAAACTATTTTTCTTCTCTGTAATTGTGGTTCTCGATCACATATATATATCTTCATCAAGGCCACCATGTAGAAAAATTGTCTTTACATCCATCTATTCTATTTCAAAATAAAAAGTAGCAGAAATAGCCAACAAAAATTTGATTGAAGTTAGTTTAGCCACAGGGGAAAAAATCTCACCAAATTCAATTCCTGAGAAAATCCTTTTGCTACCAAGTGAGCCTTGTACTTCTCCAACTTTCCTTATAAATTGTACTTCTTCTTGAATAACCACTTACAACCAATAGGTTTTTTGCTAGGAGGTAATTTCACCAAGTCCCATGTCTTATTTTTATCCAAAGACTCCATTTCTTCTTCCATAGACCTTTTCCAAGAATTATTCTCACTTGACTAAAGTGCCTCCTTTACAATCTTGGGTTCTTCATCAGTAACTGATAAATTAAATGCAAAAAAAAATTGAAGGACTATACCTGTCTAGAAGTCTTCTCTCTCGATTTGATCTCCTCAAAATTGAAGTTCTAAGTTCTACATATTTAGCTTCATCCTCACCTTCTTCCTTTAAAAATTCCTCTTTAGACTCTCTCTGTAATTCAGGTTCTACCATTGGTTCTTTCTCTTGTTCCAATTTTACTTGCACTATTTTTGGTTCTTTGCTTGGTTGCATTTCCTGTTTTAAAACCCTTTTTTTCTCTAAATATCACATTACAATTGTAAACAACCTTTTGTGTTTATGGGTTCCACAACTTATATCCTTTAACACTAGTACTATAACCCATAAATATGCATTTTTTAGATTTATTGTCTAGCTTAGTCCTTTTCTCTTTTCGAACATACATTAAGTATCACAACCAAAAACCCTTAGATGTCTAAGAGAGGGTTTCTTATCAGTTCATACTTCTTGTGGAGTCTTGTCCACCAAATATGAGGTAGGAGATCTATTGAGGAGATAACAAGATGTTAACACAACTTCTATCCAAAAATTCTTTTCTAACCTTGCACCACTTAGCATGCTTATGGTCTTATCCATCAATATCTTGTTCATCCATTTTGCAACCCCATTCTGTTGTGGAGTATACAAATTTTTTATCTACCTTTCTATTCCATAGTCCTTGCAAAACTGCTCAAATTTATTATAGCAATACTCATCACCATTATCACTTTTCAAAACCTTTATTTTTTTTCTCTATCTGATTTTCTACAAGAGCCTTAAACTCTTTAAATTTATTAAAAACCTCAGATTTGTTTCATAGAAAATATACCCTTGTCTTTCTTTAGAAGTCATCTATAAATGTAACAAAATAGATAGATTTACCTAATGATGGTACTTTTATAGGTCCAAACACATCACTGTGAACTAGATGTAGAATTCTTTCAGAACTTGTAGCACTATTTGGAAACTTGACTCTAGTTTATTTCCCAAAAACACAGTGCTCACAAAAATCAAAATTTAATGGGCAATCAGAAATTCCTTCAGTCATACCTTTCATTTTCAATGTTTGAAGTCCTTTCTCACCAATGTGCCCTATGCGTTGATGCCACAACATTGTCTTCTCTATAGGAATACTCAAAGTCATTTCAACCGTATTATTTTCCTATACCACTGAAGTGTTATTACAATTAATACTTACAGTGCTAGCCTCAAGTCTCAACAAAGTTCTTGTGTGAACTCCCCTTGCCAACACCATGGATCCATGAACCATATTGCAGCTATCCTTATTGAATACCACATTCACACCTACATCATTCATCTTACTCACAGATATCAGATTCCTTGCCAAACTTGGAATATGCAACACACCAGGAAGGGTTTTAATTCTTCCATATTTTAGCCTCAACTTGACTCTTTCTCAACCTATTATTTTATATGTCGAATTGTCTCCCAAGAATATTTTACCTCCATCTATATTTTCATATTCACTGAACCCCTCCCTATGAGGAGTCATATGAAATGAAGCACTTGAGTCAATCAACCATGAGTTAAGGCATTCACTTGGGCAAGTTGTAGCCAAGAATAAGTCCCCTGAATCTTCATTTGTTGTCTTCATTTATATATAAGTCCCTTCATCAGATGATTGATCATTATAATCCTTTTTAGATATGCACTCTCTTTTATAATGTCTTTATTTACCATAATTCTAGCATTTCCTCTTTTCCGAGGAAACATATTTACTCCTAGATTTTGATTTTTTTTATCCTGATTTATTTTTACTTCTTTCTTGAGAATGAAATCTTACAAACAAGGCTTCCTTTTGAAGATAATCCTCAGAATATTTTTACCTCATCTCCTCAAACATCAAAGTTCCTACTATATCCTCTACTTTCAATATATATGTAGTATTGGTGATAGCCATAATATGGTTATCCAATGAATTAGGTAATGAATAAAGTAAAGTAATACATTTTTCTTCTTCATCAATTTTTACTTCTACAAAGTTAATTGACTTACCACAATGTTAAAAACATTCAAATGTTTAGCCATAGTGATGGCAAGCCGGGATTCACACAAACACATTTACAGTAATTTCATTAAAATTTCATTAAAATTAACCAAATACGGTTTACAGTAGCCACTCCAGTATACCACTTCTCCCCCAATCCCGAACTTCACCATCCCTTTCCCATACAAATTTTCCCCATTTTAATGTGGTCTCGGCCTTCCCTGTAATTAATTGCTCCCGCACAAAGACCAATTCGAATTTCATTTTCCCTCTGCTGAAATTTCAAGATTTTCCTTTCCTTTCGTTTTCTGCCATAAATGGCAACTGTCCGATCCGTCCAGAAGCTCGCATTCATGGCTTCCCATACCCTGCACCCGCCGTTTTAATCTGACTGTCTTTAAATATCGATGTCTTCGCCATTAAGTCTTTCACCTGTAACTACGGTTCCTCCAGAAACGACATCCCAAGATACTTAAACTTGGCCGATGTCTAAATCTCTCTCCTCCGATTACGTGGCCCTCAACCTCATGATCTGTTACAAGTGTGTCTCCACATGTCAAAATTAACTCTATCCCCCACTGGTCGTGCCACCTTTAAGACACGTGGCAACCACGTGTCAAATTCACCCTGTTCGACCGTCTGCGTGTTTATTTCCGTTTGACTTTTTCTTGGGCCGCAATATCGTGACATGTAGCGATATCGTGACATGTCACGATTTCGTGACCCAACTGACGTCCGCCCTCAGCTTTGAAACATCGTCGCGATATCGCGACATGTCGCGATATCGTGACATGTCGCGATATCGCGACCCAACTGACGTTCGCCCTCAGTTTTGAAACATCATCGCAATATCGCGACATGTCGCGGTATCACGACATGTCGCGGTATCACGACATGTCGCAATATCGCGACCCAACGGTCACCTCTCCTCCATTTGCAAAAGACGTCGCGATATCGTGACGTCGCGATATCACGACCAAAACCTTCTCCCCTTCTTTGTGTGCACCGAGCCTTCGATTTTAATTGCCAACTATTCAACGTTGTTGAAGTCGAAACATGTCGCGATATCGCGACGTCGCGATATCACGACTCAAACTGGCCATTGCCCTTTCGAAGCTTTGGGGTCGCGATTTCGCGACATGTCACGAAATCGTGACATGTCACGATTTCGTGACCCCAATGCAACTTGTGCCTTTACACAAAAACTTCCTCTTCTCTTTTTACAAAACCTTCGTCTTGGTCCAAGATTCGAAACAAACCCAACACAAGTACTTGGAAAAATAAAAGCAAACAATGAAATGATTTGGAGGATGCAAGATTGCGCCTTGACCATCGGATGCTCCTGCATCAGACACCCGGGGTAGATAAAAAAAAGTGACCCTCACTTTTGTTTGGCTAAGGGGAGACCCAAGCGGTCAACTTCCGTCTTCAACAACCAAGTCGCATCTTCAGTTGGTCTACCCTTCCACTTGATCAAATACTTAGTATACTGCCTGTTTTGGGTGCTCCGGCCTTCACGGGTATCTAATATTTCCTCGGCCTCATCTGTGCTTGGAGTAGAGGCTGGAAATTGCCATGGTTCTGGACTTTGCATGTCTGTACTTTCTCCCTCATGATATTCCACGAGATCTAAAATATTAAAAATAGGTGAAATATCAAGCCAACTCGGCAATTTCACTTCATACGCATTTCCTGACTCTCGCTTTCCCAGTATTTTTCATGGCCCAAACTTTTTCATCTTTAATTTATTGTAAGTCTTGGCAGGAAATCTCTCCTTCCTGAGATACACCATAACCTCATCTCTAATCTCGAACTCCTTGAACCATCGCTTCTGGTCTGCCCTTGTCTTATATTGACTGTTCATTTTTGTAATCTATCTTTTTACTTCCTCATGCAGACTTTTTATATGCTCTGCAAATTCTTCTGCCTCGGCACTACATTTTTCTCTTTTGTCCAAATTTCTTAGCTCAGACACATTCCTCGGGCTGTTTCCATATACTATCTGGAACGGTGATTTATTTGTGCTTTTATTAACTGAATCGTTATATGCAAACTCTGCCTGTGGTAAGACTAAATCCCATCCCTTGGGTTGATCCACTATCAAACACCGCGATAGAATTGCCCGGGCTTCTATTGACCACCTCCGTCCATCCATCCGTCCGTGGATGGTATGCTGAACCGAATTTCAAGTCTGTCTTCAATTTCTTCCACAGAGTTCTCCGTAAATACCCAACAAACTTTGTATCTCCGTCTCGAAACTATACTTCTCGGCAAATCGTGAAGTCGTACCACTTCTTTGAAGAACAACCCAGAGAATGTGAACCGCATCACTTGTCTTTTGGCGAGGAATAAAATGTGCCATTTTGGAGAACCGGTCCACCACCACAAATATTGAATCATTTCCTCTCCCGTGTTCTTGGCAATCCAAGAACAAAATCCATGCTTATGTCATCCCATGGCCTCTCGAGAATAGGTAATGGTTGGTACAGTCTTGTATTTTGTTTCACACCCTTTGCCATCTGGCATATTCTGCAACTTTGCACAAACTTCCGTACATCTTGCCGAAGTTGTGGCCAGTAGTAATTTTCCTCAATCAAGGCAATGGTCTTATCCCTACCAAAATGCCCAACCAATCCTCCGCTGTGCTTTTCTTTGATTAAATTCTCCCGCATGGAACTTCTGGGAATGCACAACTTACTACCCTTGAACAGCATCCCGTCTTGGATTAAGAAATCCAACCATTTTGTTCTATCTATGGTAAGAGGTATTGAGCAAGCCTTCCAGGCTTCTGCAAAATCTGGATCTGTAGGGTATAGATCCTTCAGTTCTTCAAACCCCACTACTTCCATTGTCAATCTGGTCAGCAGAGTCTGCCTTCTGCTTAAGGCATCTGCAACCCTGTTTGACTTCCCACTTCTGTGCTTTAGTACAAAGGTATAACTTTGGAGGAACTCCACCCATTTCATGTGCCTTTGGTTCAGTTTTGTCTGACTGTTAATGTATTGCAAATCCTGATGGTCAGTAAACAGCACAAACTCCTTTGGTAATAAATAATGTCTCCACTTTTTCAGGGCCTAAACTATAGCATAAAATTCTTGATCATAGACAGAATACTTCTTCCGAGCATCATTTAACTTTTCACTGAAATAAGCAACTGGCTTGCATCCTTGACTCAGTATCGCCCCTATTGCACTGCCACTGGCATCACAGTCCACCTGAAATACCTTGTTGAAGTCTGGAAGTGCCAAAACAGGCTGTTCTATAACTTTTCTCTTCAATGTGTCAAAGCTCCTTTCAGCCCCTGATGTCCATTTGAACTCCTTTTTATCTCCCCTCATTGTCTCGGTGAGAGGTGCACAAATAATCGCTGAAGTTCTTTATGAACTTCCTATAAAAACTGGCCAGACCATGGAATGACCTCACTTCTGTTGTGCTCCTTGGAGTAGGCCATTCAATGATGGCTCTCACCTTTTCGGGGTCCATCTTCAGGCCTTCTGCTGAGATTACAAACCCCAAGTATACCAATTCCTTCTTGACAAAATTACACTTTTTCAAATTTATTAATAATTGTTCTTCTTGCAGCTTTTCAAAGACTCTCCTGATATGCATCAGGTGTTCCTCCAGGGTCCGGCTAAATATCAATATATCATCTAAATAAACAATAACAAACTTTCCCAGGAATTCTTTCATACTTCATTCATCAGCCGCATGAAGGTACTTGGTGCATTGGACAGTCCAAAGGGCATGACTAACCACTCAAACAGGCCTTCTCTTGTTTTAAAGGCTGTCTTCCATTCATCCCCCTCTCGGATACGGATCTGATGATAACCACTTTTCAGGTCAATCTTTGTGAAGTACTCAGCTCCACTTAAACAGTCCATGATATCATCCATTCTTGGTAACGGGAATCTGTACTTAATAGTAATTTTGTTGATGGCCCGTGAATCTATACACATCCTCCATTCCCCATCCTTCTTTGGTTCCAGCACTGTAGGTACTGCGCATGGACTCAAATTTTCCCAAATTAATCCCTTTTCTAACAATTCTTGGACCTGTCTATTTAACTCCTCAGTCTCTACAGGTGTCATCCTGTGTGCGACTTTTATTTGGCGAGGCTTGATCCCGGTACTAAATCTATATGATGGCTAATTTTTCTCACAGGGGGTAAGCCCTCAGGCACATTATCAGACACAATGTCTAGAAATTCCTCCAGCAGATTTAGAACTTCTGTTGGGGTATCCCAACATTCCTTCCCCCTAACTCTAGGGATTATTGCATAACATAAATGTTCATGCTTTAACCCGTTCAGAAACTCTCTCCCCTCAACTAAACAGACTCTAGAAATATTACATACCTTTTCATATGTATCCTTCAAGGGCTTTAGTTTATGACGTACACCATTCTTTGTCAATGAGTAGGTGTTGGCACGGCCATCATGTACTGCACTCTGGTCAAACTGCCAGGGTATCCCCAGCAACATGTGGCAAACATCCATGGGTAATATGTCACACAGGACCTCATCACAATACTTCCCAACGTTAAATTTAATAGAACACTGCTCATTGACCAAAGCTCCGTGGTCCTTTTGTAACCATGCGACCCGGTATGGGTGTGGGTGTTTCTTCCTCTCTAACTGTAACTTTGTAACCATTTCCTCAAAAACCAGGTTATCCGTGCTACCATTATCAATAATGATATTGCAAACCTTGCCCGCACATTTACATCTAGTGCGAAATAAACTTTTCCTCTGGTCTGTGTCCTCCTCGTTCAACAGGACTCTTCTTACAACCATTGTTTCTCCTCTCTCCGCTTCTTCGGAATGCTCAGATTCAGCATCCTCCTCTGCCACGACGAGCTCCGGTCGGGCCCTCAGGCCTCTTGTTTGTTCTTTCTCAATGTTGTGGACATTCAAATGCCCTGTGTCCTTCTTCACCACAGTGGAAACATGTTCCACGAAATACTCCCCTTCCAAATCCTCGTCCAGATCCACCCTGTCCTCTTGGCTAGCTGTTCTGATCTCGAGGCTGATAAACATCTTCTTCTTTTTGGTCCTGGTTACTACTGGCTTCCCCAGTCTTCTTCGGATCCTTGTACTTTTCTCCACTGGTCCTCCCACCAGTCCTTCCACCTCGGCCTCTTCCTCTTTGCTTGCCTTCAAACTTCCTGTTTAGCTTTTCTTCTACCTTCAAGGCAAATTGATAAGCATCCTCAATGGTGTTTACTCGAACCAGGATCAGTTCTTCCTGGATACCAAGCCTTAGCCCATTAATGTAACGGGCTACCTTCTCCTTATTTGCCTCTAAATGTCCTGTCCTAATAGAAATTTTGTAAAATTCTTCAGTGTACTCTTGGACAGTTTTGTTTGTCTGTCTCAAGCTCTACATTTTTCTTAGCAGATCCAACTCGTAATCTATCGGGATGAACTGTCTTTTAAGCTTCTCCACCATTCTATCCCATGTTGTTATTCTCTCTTTTTGTCTTCTGTTTCTCTCCAACTGCATTCCCTTCCACCAAATGCTGGCATGACCCTTTAACTTGGTCTTAGCAAATCTGACCCGGTTAGGGTCTTCAATCTCCTCATACTCGAAATATTCCTCTAAATCATTTATCCAGTCAATCACTTCTTCTGGATTTAGATTTCTCGAGTAGGTAGATACCTCCATTTTTGGCTGTTTTCCAATCTGAGAGATGGCCTTATACAACCGAGCCTGAGCTAGATCCACAGCTTTTGCTTCTTCCTCAGACTATTCTTCCTCTTCAACTTCATCTTCACTTTCCTCTTCCCCTCCGGGTTCGTGCCTTTTGTGTAACTCTGCTTGCAAGGCTTGAACTTGTCTTTGCAAGGCCCGGAAGTCTTCGGCCGGCACCACATTTCCTGCTCCGCCACGGTTCCTTCGTGGAGGCATGATATTTTCTCTGTATTATTATTATTATTTTTTTTTAGAATTCTTCCATAGATCCTGGTGCAACTGCCTCTCTCCGGTGATCTGTTACACGCTCAGGAGCTCCCGCTCTGATACCACTTGATGGCAAGCCGGGATTCACACAAACACATTTACAGTAATTTCATTAAAATTTCCCAAATACGGTTTATAGTAGCCACTCCAGTATACCACTTCTCCCCCAATCCCGAACTTCACCATCCCTTTCCCATACAAATTTTCCCCATTTTAATGTGGTCTCGGCCTTCCCTGTAATTAATTGCTCCCGCCCAAAGACCAATTCGAATTTCATTTTCCCTCCGCTAAAATTTCAAGATTTTCCTTTCCTTTTGTTTTCTGCCATAAATGGCAACTGTCTGATCCATCCAGAGCCTGCATTCATGGCTTCCCATACCTTGCACCCGTCTTTTTAATCTGACTGTATTTAAATATCGATGTCTCCGCCATTAAGTCTTTCACCTGTAACTACGATTCCTCCAGAAACGACATCCCAAGATACTTAAACTTGGCCGACGTCTAAATCTCTCTCCTATGATTACGTGGCCCTCAACCTCATGATCTGTTACAAGTGTGTCTCCACGTGTCAAAATTAACTCTATCCCCCACTGGTCGTGCCACCTTTAAGACACGTGGCAACCACGTGTCAAATTCACCCTGTCCGACCGTCCGCGTGTTTATTTCCATTTGACTTTTTCTTGGGCCGCGATATCGCGACATGTCGCGATATCGCGACATGTAGTGATATCGTGACATGTCGTGATATCGTGACCCAACTGACGTCCGCCCTCAGCTTTGAAACATCGTCACGATATCACGACCCAACTGACGTCCGCCCTCAGCTTTGAAACATCGTCGTGATATCGCGACATGTCGCGGTATCGCGACATGTTGCGATATCACGACCCAACGGTCACCTCTCCTCCGTTTGCAAAAGACGTCGCGATATCGCGACGTCACGATATCACGACCAAAACCTTCTCCCCTTCTTCGTGTGCACCGAGCCTTCGATTTTAATCGCCAATTGTTCAACGCTGTTGAAGTCGGAACATGTCGCGATATCGCGACGTCGTGATATCGCGACTCAAACTGGCCATTGCCCTTTCGAAGCTTTGGGGTTGCGATTTCGTGACATGTCGCGAAATCGTGACATGTCGCGATTTCATGACCCCAACGCAACTTGTGCCTTTACACAAAAACTTCCTCTTCTCTTTTTACAAAACCTCCCTCTTGGTCCAAGATTCGAAACAAACCCAACACAAGTACTTGGAAAAATAAAAGCAAACAATGAAATGATTTGGAGGATGCAATATTGCTCCTTGACCACCGGATGCTCCTGCATCACATAGAGTCACCATCATTCATTCAAAGTGAATACAATTTCTTTCTAAGAAATATTTTATTTACCAGTGACTTTGTCTGATATAATATTTCCAACTTCTCCTATAGCAACTTTAGCATGGTCTCTATAGATACATTCAACAATACTAAGTCAGATAAGCACATTATGATAGAGCTCCTTGCCTTCCTATTGATTTTCAACCAATCCTCATCTATCATCAATGTTGGTTTTATTCTCGAGACTGTAGTCCACTAATATCTATCAACCAATAGATCCTCCATATTGAGTTTCCACAACTTAAAATTGTATCCATTAATTTCTCAATCTCTATTTGTGTGCTTCCCATATTTCTCATTTTCTTGGATCCTTTCATGTATGGCTCCCACTCAAGAATTAATTTATCATAGGTTTGAAACCCTTACTCTTCGAACAAAGCTAAAACCTAGTCCTGATACAAATAGCCCTGATAAACTAAAATAGAAAATTAGTAATAATATAACCAAAAGAAGAAGATAGCATATTTAAACATTACACAATATTTATATTGGAAATCCTCAATCGGGCAAAAACCAGCACAATATTATCTTATTATTGGATTAACTTCACCATCTCCAATACAATAATATTCTTCTTTTGTCTCTCCAAACCCTAATGCAAGTGCAATATATATAACAAAAGCATATGCACAGATTTTTACAATATCATGGGCAAAAAATCTTGGGTCCAAATATAGTAATCCTAAAAGCCCATATGGGTCTAAAAATAGCTTAAACCCTAAAAATTTTGGTGTTACAAATGTTAGGTACAGAGTGTCCAGTACATTTTAGTGTTAGCCCCACCAGAATAACATGGAAAATATTCAACATATTTCCAACAATTTTAAGTATTCTCTTTGCAAAAGTAATAAGGTTTGAACAAGAAACAATATTTGAGGGTCAAGCTTCTGAAATTGTAGATTAGATTCTAAAATTGTAGATTTATGC
The DNA here is from genome assembly GCA_028583015.1 of Wollemia nobilis. Taxonomy (NCBI): domain Eukaryota; kingdom Viridiplantae; phylum Streptophyta; class Pinopsida; order Araucariales; family Araucariaceae; genus Wollemia; species Wollemia nobilis. Next base: position 210,161 of record JAQPPZ010002770.1, on the reverse strand, counting down.
ATTTGGTATTAGAGGCAAAACTTGGATGAAGACTATTGAATAGAAAAGGTTTACAATAATTTTAAAAAATAATTGTGGATGGTCACTTAATGAGGGATATTTTATAAACATTTTAGCTTGATGCTTGGTAGAAGACTTATAATATTATTTCTAATTAAAAATAATAATTATTGAATTGGTTTTATCTAGATAATGAAGGTTCATAAGTAAAAAATTATATTGATGTAACATTTTCATATCTTGGATACCTATTAACAATTTGGGTGAGGGAAATATGGTCAGATTCTCTAGAAGATATTTCAAGAGATCATGAATCTATAAAAATGTGATGTAACTCTATCAAGTTGGGATGTAAATATTTATATGAACCATAATCCCGTTCTCCCTTGAATTTTCCTTAGAAGAGTGTTTGGTCACTTGAGGCCCTTCCTAAGGACTCAATATTCCTTTATAGCATTCCAAAATAAAATTCTTATAAGTGATAATCTATAAAGAAAAATATATTATAGAGGTTTCATGTATGTTGTTTTTTATGGAGTATTAAGGATACTAAATAATGTATATAGTGGAAAATGAAAATGATATTTTCACATAATAAGATTCACAATACACAATCACATGTTTTTCTCTTATTTAATTATATAATACAAAATATCCATTACAATATACCACATTCTACTAGCCATGACTTGCTCATAGCATGTATATATGGTGCAATAATATGTATCTTCATATTTGAAAGACTCTTCAATTCTTACAACTCTGGGAATTTCACCTTCAACTATCTTTTCATCTCCTCACAATCTCATAAGATATGAATCTCTTTAATTTATCCATCTCCAAATAATATCAAATATCAAATGACTACATAATTCCAAATAATATAATAAGGTCTAACACCCCCTTGTATTATGTTATTTGGTATAAAGGTCATCCTCCCCATGCATTCAAAAGTGGTACACTAGAACTATTCTCAAATTATAGCTTTGGCTCTGGATTTGTCTATGTAATTGACTGGTTAGATTTCACTTTGTTGCTTCTAGCTCAACTAAATCTAAGTAACCTCCACTATGTTTACCTCTTTATGTTATCTTTGGGTCTACCTCTAGGTCAATACCTTTGGTTATATGCCTTAGTATCATCATTATTTTAGGGTTACCTCTAAGTCACCTCTAGATCATCATTACCTCTAGGTTGCCTTTGGGTTCCCTACCTTTGGCTTACCTCTAGGTAATATTTATCTCTTGATCATCACTTTGGACTCTTAGTCATCATTTTCTTTGGGTCACCTCTCTAGGTCACCATTTGGTCATTATTATGTTTGGTTCAGCTATTGGAATAGTCATTACCTTTGGAATATTACCATAAACTATATATTTGGAATCATTCACATCCTTAGAATCTTTCACATAAACATTCTTTTAGAGGTCCTTGTCACTATAGGTTCTCATATTTTTTTATACTAAAATCATTTATGTCAAGTTTCCCAACACATTTTGCCAAGTAAAAAAATCATAATTTTCTTCACATTTAACAAACTATTATGTTCACCAAACTTTGTCTCCTCCTATAGAAACCATTAACATTTCTTTTGTTTTATCCCATTCACTCACACTTATCCATCTACAATTCAATAGCATTTTACTGGTCACTTTCACTTTGAGCCAACACCTTCTATTGGAGTGATTACTTCCTCCACAAATTTTATAAGGATGCAGGTTCCAACACCTAGCTATCACATCTCCACTTCTTCCACAATGACTATTGAAACTCACATTAGGAACTTCTACAAATGATTCTTTCTTCATAAAATTTGTGTTATTGGCACTTGTCATAAATGTTATGTCATGACTTCCTTCTTGACTTGTGTTTTTATTTGTTGCAAAGGATTCTCTTTTCATAAATTGAAGATCGTATACCTAGTATTGTGGGATCTTTCACACCTTACCCATTTCTCCCTAAATGTGTACCATAATATCCCATTCTTCTCAATAATTTGGAACCAAATCCTTTTGCATACCTTTCAAAAATTCTAAATTTTGCATCACCACATTGATTTTTATTATTGTTTTCATAGTGACCTTCCATACAATTTGAAGTGTAATTATCACTATCTCTATCATATTCTTCAAATAATTTATATCATAAGCAATATATTTCTCTTGTATAATATTCCTTGTATCACAACACACATTATCCATTGAAGGCTCCAAATCACTAGTATCACAACTAAATACCATTATGGACCTCAAATAATCTATATCATAATTGATATTTGTCCTCTAAATATGATCACATGTATCACAACTAAAATCCTTTTAATATAATTTATTGACTCCAAATTCTTTGTATTACAAGCACAATATTTTCTTTGGATAAGGTCACTTATGTCACAACAAACATTTACCATCAAGGGCCTATCCTTCAACCTTTCAATTGTTTCCTTTTTCTTTTTATATTTCTCCTTAAGGACATTAAAAGTTACTAATGCCTTGTATATTATCAACCCTATATCAATAGGTAGTGTAACAACATCTCATAGTAGTCATTGATAATAGAGTGTAAGTAGTACTAATATAATTATTTCTTTGATAATCATTTGAAATTACCTCATTGATTTTGATGGCAACAGAACTTCAACTAGATTCTCTTCACTAGATTCATGGGAATTACTATCTTGTGTTGCATACTTATGATTATTAGATTTCTTCTCTTCATCTATATTAACTTCTAATGATGTACACTTTTGAATGTCAGCTTGCTTATTTATTTACTTCCTTATTTCCTTTTCCATATAATCAGGTGATGTGAGCACTTCTTTTTGTAGGCTTTAAATTTTATTTCCTTCAATAAAAATGATGGTTTTTTATATCCCCAAATGGTCCCTTTTTCTTTATACCACCAATTCTATATATTTAACCTTTCTATATACCTACCCTTCCTATATACTTGTTGGTGTGTATTCATACATGAGAGAGACCTTAAGATATTTATAAGAATTTGATACATAATACCAAGGTGATACGCGAAAATGATTAGTTATATCAATGACACCTTAAAAAATCCTCATACATAGGTATAATTTCCTTATATACTTAGATTTTCTCACTTTTAGGATTTATGTCAAATGATAATCATGTATGGGGTAAAATATAGAGTGGAATTAAATATTACAAATACATAATCTTATTCCTCCCTAATGATTTATAGGTTCAATGCCCACATATCATTATGATAGCTATATTAAGTATTATATGTAGTAAATTATTGCAACAATATTACCTATAAATTCAATTCAAATGTATTATTAACACCAAACATTGTAATTATGCGAAAAACGTTTTTTTTTTTTTTTTGTGCATAAATTTTTTCTTTTAATGCAATTTTTTTTTTAACAATAAAGTTGTCATTCGTCTTCGAAAGTGCACCTTTATTACATATAATTATAATTTTTCCTTGCAAGGATATTTACAAAATAATGAAACCTCTAAAAAATGCCCACTCAAATAAAATGCCCCTAAACACCTTATAACTCCCTAAAAATACACCTTAAATAAAATTACTTTTGAAAAAATTCAAACATTTATTCCTCCTTAAAAAAAGTCCACTTAACAAATTGCACCTTATGACTTCCTAAATTATCATTTTAACTCCCTATATAGTTCTACCCTTTTCATTAAAAAAATATTGAATTTTGAAACATATTCCCCCTTTATAAACTTTTCCTTAAAAATAAATTTTACCTTACAAATATTAGGTCCTTATCATGAAAATTAATTATGTGCACGATGGCATTTGAATCCATAATTGATTTCATAATAAAATTGTAATGTTGCTTTTGATACTAACATGTCTAGTAAGTAACATGCAATTAACAAAGGAAATAACAAACTTAAAATATAATTATTGTATATTATAAAAGACAACTAGGCATAGGGATATTGAAACCCACAACCTATGAATGCCAAGCATTTAAAACATATGTGCTAGCCACCACAATGTCTTCTTGAATATGGTTTAAGCTTTATATAAGGAATATTTTTTTCTTCCATTTTACAAATAGCCCCTTTTCAAAATACACATGGATTACCATGCATTATCCTCATGAAATTCAAATTATAACTCATAGTATACCTTTGAGTAAAGGGTTTTAAGGTATCAAAGTTTTTAGTTGGGCTCAGAGGTATCATAGGCTTGACATAACAACCCTTATTAGCTTGTAGGGTTTTGACAAAAAAGTATTCTAATCTCAATGCAACTTAGGCATTTTTTAAAGTTGGAATGACTCAGGCTAAAGAATGAGTTGGTTGTTCCAAGAAGTTATTTTGGTTATGAAATGTATCTAGTAGAAAAATATATATTCTAGGTATGCATAAGGTTAATTAAATAATATAGGAGAATTAAAATGCTTCATAGCTAGAAAAGAAAAAAAAGAACATTTTATTTACCAATCTCAACATCTTCCACACTAGTCACAACATCTTTCACCAAACCTTTAAAATTGGAATTGCATGTTTCTATATTATATGCTGGGTGTTTTGAACGCACACAAACAGGAGTATTTTTTTGAAAAAATTGAAAAAAACTTGTATTAAAACAAAGATCAGTTACAATTGGGAATAGACACTTCCCAGCCGAAAACAAAGAAAGCACATGATTACAAGAGAAGAGGAAGATTTGCAATGGAGCCAAATCTCTTGAACCAATAACAAGCTAGCTGAGGGAGCTGATTGGTCTGTTACAACAACTTGTCGCGAAATCGCGCCGCTTTCACCGACTTCACCTTTGGCCGTGAAAAAGCTACAAGTCACGATATCGCGACACAAAACTCCTCTGACCGCAAAAAGTCAACCTGTCGTGAAATCGCGACATGTCATGAAATCGCGGCAACAATCCTCCCTTGGCCGCGACGGAGCAACATGTCACGAAATCGCGACACCTTTCCACCCTTGGCCGCGATGGAGCAACATGTCATGAAATCGCGACAACTTTCCTCCCGTGGCCGCGATGAAGCAACATGTCGTGAAATCGCGACACCTTTCCACCTTTGGCCACGACGAAGGAACATGTCACGAAATCGCGACAACTTTCCTCTCTTGGCCGCGACGAAGCAACATGTCACGAAATCGCGACACCTTTCCAACCTTGGCCACGACGGAGCAACATGTCACGAAATCGCGACACCTTTCCTCCCTTGGCCGCGACGACGCAACATGTCGTGATATCGCGACAACTTTCCTCCAACGGCCGCGACGGCGCAACATGTCGCGATATCGCGACAACTTTCCTCCTGGCCGCGACGACGCAACATGTCGCGATATCGCGACAACTTTCCTCCAGTGGCCGCGACGGCGCAACATGTCGCGATATCGTGACAACTTTCCTCCAGAGCCGCGACGGCGCAACATGTCGCGATATCGTGACAACTTTCCTCTAGCGGCCGTGATGGCACAACATGTCACGATATCGCGACAACTTTCCTCCAACGGCCGCGACGGCGCAACATGTCACGATATCGCGACAACTTTCCTCCAGCGGTCGCGACGGTGCAACATGTCACGATATCACGACAACTTTCCTCCAGCAATCGTGATGGCGCAACATGTCACGATATCGTGACAACTTTCCTCCAACGGCCGTGACGGCGCAACATGTCGCGATATCACGACAGCTTTCCTCCAGTGGCCATGACGGCGCAACATGTCACGATATCGCGACAGCTTACCTCCAATGGCCGCGATGGCGCAACAGGTCACGATATCGCGACAAAAACCACCCTTTGCTTTTTCTTTGATCATTGGCTCAAGGATCTTTCAAGGCCCTGCCTAATCACCTCATCCTCAATAGGCATGTCACTGTGCAACTGCACCCCTACCTCTTTCTCAGCACCCATCTTAGCCAGGAAATCGACCGCTTTGTTTAAATCTCTACTCACATAAACTGGAATCACATCATCTAATTCCCTCCATAATTCCTTGATTTGAGAGACCAGAATCCTCAACCTCCATGCTTTCAACGCAAAGTTCCTCATGCAGTCTAGAGCTCCAACCAGTATTTGAGAATCAGATTCAAGAATTATCCTCCTGTGGCCCTGAGTAACTGCCCAAATAGAAGCAGATTTGATAGCAATGGCTTCTGCTTCATTGTTTGTGGCTCTTCCCAAGCCTTGCAGTTCCCAATAGAGCACTGATCCCTCATGATTCCGGCAGACCACGCCAATTCCGGCACTACCCGGATTGCCCTTTGCAGCTCCATCAGTATTGATTTTAATCCAGCCTTCTGGGGGTGGTTTCCAACTAGCTCTGTCCTGTCCCTCTTGCTTTTCAACTCCCTCTTCCATTGGCCCAGGACCAACCTGAGTTTCCTCTTTAGCGTAGATGACAACAGTTTCTGTGACTTTGCTCCAGATGACCTGCCAAACTCCATCTAGCGAGGAAAAGGTTTCTCTAAAAATTCTAGCATTTCTCTCCAACCACACTTGCCACCAAATGAAGTATAAGCCAAGCTCCCAACCAATTTGAAGAGCTTTAGATTTAAATCTACCCCTCTTCCATCTTTCCCAAATATTAGTCCGATTCATGTCACCATTAACCTGGATTTTATAGTGAGAGAACCATCGCTTCCAAATCTGACGCGTGAAAGGGCACTCAAACATCAGGTGATCAGCTGTTTCCTCGTTCTTGTGGCATAAAACACATTGAGATGGACCGATGATTCCTCTACATCTGAGATTGTCAAAAGTGAGAATTCCATTGTGCATAAACTGCCAGGCAAAAAGTTTACTTTCGGCCAGCCCTTGGAGTGCCAAATCTTTCTCCAATCCTCAACCGGATAAGAATGGGGGGAGGCTCTGGGAGGATCTTGTCATATCCGTCCTTCACTATATATACACCAAGGCTCCCATAGCCCCAAGCTAATTCATCCTCCTCGTCTCTCCCTGTGAGAAACCTTTCTGTCAAGATTTTGGTCAAGATGGGTGCCAACTCCGGGGGGATTGAAATTGGCCACTCCTCCAACCTCTTAAACTTCTTAAACTTATACTCCCCCAGCTGAGTAGTGTTGAAATAACTTTCAATTTGGACCCAACCCTTGGTTTCTATGGCAGATTTTATTGGTAGTAACTCGGGGAATTCAACAATGATGGGTGGGTACTGATCCCATGAATCGGTCCAGAAACGAGCCTTCTCCCCTCTCCCCACTTTCCAAAACAATTGGTCTTTAATAACTTGAGATCCTAGCTTGAGAGCCTACCACACTAAGGATCCAGTACCATCCAAAGGGAAACGGCCCACCTCATTGGGGTTAACATGACCCAAATATTTACTAGTTAGGATTCTACTGAATAAGGAAGTTGGTTGGGAAATCCACCTCCAGTACAACTTTCCAGCCAAAGCTTTATTATTTAACTTGGATCCTCTCAGTCCCAGCCCACCTTTTACCTTGGGCTGGGTGACTTTATCCCAGCCCACTAAGGCCCACTTTCTCTCTCCCTTAGCTCCTTCCCACAAAAACTTTCTAGCCATCCTGTCCAACTCTTTCCATATTGTAAGCGGGGCAGCCAGGATAGAAAATTTGTAGATTGGCATGGCTTGAATGATCGATCGTAAGAACGTTAATCTGCCACCATAACTTAACCACTTGTGAGACCAATGATTAATTCTGTCCTTGATACACTCCGACCAAATTCCTCCAAGTGTCTAATTTCAGCTTCTTAAAGTGCAAGGGGATCCCCAAGTAAACCACAGGGAGAGAAGTCCTAGTGAATCCCAGGATTTCTAAAATTTTGTTCTGAAGCCTTTGCTCCGGATTAAAAAAGACCACTTTGGATTTCTTGTCATTAATGACCTATTGAGTAGCCCCGAGATAGACATTAAGAGTATCCCTAATCGTTCTTGCTTCCCTGAAGCTGGCCACTCCCATCAAACCAGTGTCATCCACAAACTGCAGGTGCGTTAAAACTTCGTCCCCCACCCTAATACCCAATAATCTGCCTTGTTGTCTTCTCCTCAAGAAAAGTCTGCCAAGACCTTCAGCCAAAATGAGAAAAAGATAAGGAGAACAAGGATCCCCCTGGCGAAGACCCCGAGAAGCTCCAAAAGGTTGCGAAGGAAGGCCCTTGATTAGAACAGAGTAAGTCGGGGAAGAGACACAGCTCATGACCCACTCTATCCAATCTTGAGAGAAACCAAAGGCAGCCATCATTTTGGCCAGGAAACTCCATTCAACCCTGTCATAAGCCTTTGACATGTCCAGTTTTATGAACATCCCTTTATTCCCAGAAGTGTGCATTGAATGGATTGCTTCCTAGGCCAGAACCACCCCATCCAGAATCTGTCGACCCTCAACAAAACCCCCTTGCTCAGAGGAGATAATGTTGTGAAGAAGAGGTTTTAGGCGCTCAGCCATTACCTTTGTGATTATTTTGTACAACACATTACATAAGGCAATAGGCCTATAATCTGAAATATGAACCCCCTCCTCACCTTTTGGAATTAAGGTAATGAAAGTGTGGTTTATAGCTTTAAGCATTCTCTTATTTTCTCTGGATTCTTCAACAACGACCCTAACATCTTCCTCTAAGTAGTCCCAAAAAGCTTGAAAAAACTCAATTGGGAAACCGTCTGGACCTGGAGATTTACCAGTGCTCATTCCAAAGACCACAATTTTCAATTCATCTCTATCAATGGGTTTGAGGAGGGCCTGATTTTCATCCTCAAAAATAATAGCAGGTATGACAAAAATAACTTCATTTTGGGCCTCTACATCTTGAACCACACTTTCCTTAAAAAGCTTTGAGAAATAATCCATAGCATGGGAATGTATACCTGGAAGTGTATCAAAGGAATGACCGTTCTCATCTTGAAGGGCCTCCATCTTATTCATCTGTCTTCGAGCACAAGCAGTCCGATGAAAGAATTTTGTATTTTTGTCCCCTTCTAATAACCAGGTGGTTCTTGCTCTCTGCCGCCAATAGGTCTCCTCCTGGTTGTCAATGTCCTCCATCGCTGTATGCAAGGCATCATCCTCAGCTTTGAGCTGGTCTGTAATTACTCCTTCTCTAAACTATTTTTGGACCTCATCCCATCTGGCCACCAATGGAGCTCTTTGGGCCTGGAAGTCGGTTTTATTAGCATGCCTCCAACACTTCAACTGAGCTTTGACATATTGTAGTTGTTTGTGGATTCTGAACATTGCTCTCCCATAAGTTGGGCGGCCTTCTTCCCACCACTATGGAATTTTCTCCCGAAGTTCTTCTTGAAGCCAAAAATTCTCAAATCTGAAAGGTTTGTGATGCTGCCCCATCCTAGTCCCGCCTTCCAACAGAATGGGACAGTGATCAGAGACTGGGCCTTCTAAAATCTAAAAATTTATATTCCATTTTACAAACGCCTCCTCTAAAACCAGAAAACGATCAAGCTTAACCTTCCTGCTATGTGGCTCCCGCCTTTTATTAGTCCAAGTGAAGTTAATGCCAGGACATTTAATGTCCACTAAGCGCAAAGCCTGGACTTGGGCAATCATGAACCGGTCCCCTGGGTCCAAAAAGGGAGCTCCCCCTTCCTGGTCTCTAGAAGATAATTTAGCGTTAAAGTCACCCGCTATAATCCAGTCTAAATCTTCCCTTGAGGTTCGCATGTTCTGCACAGCCTTCCACTGTCGCCTCTGACCATCTAGGTTTTGAGACCCATAAAAGTTTGTGATTAGAACGTGTTCCGCAGTGACATTATTCCTAAAAAGAGAAGTGAGAACCCCCCTCCAGGCAAGATGTTCTATTGCAGACCATTCAAGAGAGTTCCACAGAGTAACAATCCCCCCTGAGGCACCTTGGGCAGCCACATCCATATGACCAGCACCCCTCCAAATTTTGTTGACTGTTTTGGACATAAGATCTAAAGACATCTTAGTCTCCTGTAAAAGCAAAAAATCAGTATTGCGATTCTCTAAAAGTCTTCGGACAGCAGATTGATGGGTTCTATTGTTTAAACCCCTCACATTCCATGATTGTATAATCATTGGTTACCCTAGGAGCAATAAGAGTCTATTGTCCTCACCGATCCTCCCGTGATCAATCTGTCTCCTTGGGCTGCTAGCAACTCCTTATTGGATCTTCTACCTACTCCCTGAGAGTTGCTGTTTTTTGATCTTTTTTCTACCTGGGTTATCCCCAGAGTTGGCCTTTCCCTGTTTTTCTCTGGTATTCCCATACTGACATCCTGAGATACTGTCTGCTCCTGGTTATGCACTACCAAAGCACCTGAGCACACTGGCTGTGATACCTCACAGGGATCAACTACCTGCTGTATGACAGGAGAAGAAGAGAGAGGGAGTTGCCCGGGAATATTAGAAGTTTCCTTAAAACCCTCCATGCCCTCCATAAATTGTTCCTCTTCGTCAACCAGTGACTTAAATATCTCATACCTATTGGCAGGTCTGAGATGGGATTGCTCCTTTCCCTCTTTTTTCTTTGTCCGTCTTTTTCTTCTGGGTTGTTCAAAACCCTCTCTCTGAGCTTCCTGGCCCTGAACGGTCCTATTAGAACCTGTATTAAGTGTTGCCTTGTCCTCTTTAGGCTGGTTTGGCACTCCTGAAGGGGCCTCCACTTTAGCATTCATATTATTAGGGCAAAAATGGGCCAAATGTCCATGTTTGTGACAAACCCTACATCTAAAGGGTAGGGCCTCATAGTCCAGTTGTTGAATCCAGGAGAGACCTGCCAGTTCAATCTCCATCTCTGCCGGCAAAGGCTGGCTGAGATCCATCTCCACACATATTCTAGCATACACCGCCATGCTCCCTTCAAGTGTGTCTCTGGCAACACCCAGATGTCTACCAATGGAATTGCCAATCCTTGCCAACACCTGCTCACTCCAGAATTCCATTGGGAGAGCATATAGTCGGATCCATACTGGGGACAGCAATGAGGTTCAACTCGGGGATCGAATCCCACTCTCCATGGCTGAACAAATAGCCCTGCTGGGCCATGACTTTTCTTCTCTGACTCGAAAGCCTTATTTCTATCGGCCAAAGATGAAAAGCTAATAATAAAATATCCATTGCTAATAAACCACAATGAATACTCACCGTGAGGCTCCTGCTTTGGCGGATCCAGGAGTGCAAAAAATTTAGGGAAGGACGTATCCCCATGAACTTGCAGATTAGATCGTGATCAGCTCTGTAGATGATTGATTCCTCAACCATACTTGGCTCAATGACTATTTTTGGCCTAGTTTCGGCCTACGAAAAATAGCCATTCACACGAGGTGCTGCCGACTTATTCCCAACAGTACCGTGAAGAGCATTTTGTATGCCATTTTCTGAGCTTCGACATTTTTTGGGGAAGAGTTTTCTTTAAACAAGTCTGCATAAGAGCTGGTACTCCCTGGAAAAGGAGCCGAAGAAGTCCCCATTGGACTCTCCTGGGGCACCGATCTAACCTTCAGAACCACCGTACCCCGAAGGCACTTCTGCAATCCAGCTGATGCCCAAGAATCTTCGAAGTTCCAGAAACCCTAGTTCAGAGGAAAAAATCGCCAGAGCTCATTTTCCCCCCTCCTATTGTGGAAATCCCATAATCACAAACAGGAGTATTTAATATGATATTATGTAAGTATTTTTTCCTTTTTTATTTCCAATCAAGGCTTATCATGATCATTTCACCATAGAAGAACTTCTATCATATTTAGACAAGGTAATTCAAAACTTAGGTAAAATTTATAATCAAAGATATACAGTATTTGTTATATGGACATAAAATCAAGAAGAGAGGGCACTTCAAAAAAATAAAGTTCTAAGAGGTTTTATTTCATAGACAAAGCAATGGAAGAATACAACGATGTTTTAATCACAAAAAAAATGTGGACAACTTACATGAGGAAAAAATAAATTACTAATATGGGTAGAAAGATAAAAAAAATGTGTTGATAACATATATAGAAAGTGTAGTGATTCCTCACTACTTGCTCATGACTAAGGTAAAACCCTGATTGTTGGTGATCGGAGTTTTGTCTAGCTTGGAGAAGAAGAGGTTGAGATAAATATTGAAAATCGAGACTTACACAATATTTTTCTTAGTCAAATCAAATTAAACTAGAAAGTTAAGCGAACACCCATGCCTACGTCAAATCAAAGGTGACAAAGGTATATGGGTCGAGTCAATGCTTATTCAACTTAAGAGTTGAAGACCATCTACCAGAGCATAGCTTGAGTAAATATATTAGATACTTATTTAAGACAAAGTATGGTGATGACATTCTCAAGCCTGACAATTATTATGGTCAAAGAGTACTTCATTTAGTGACCAGAATCCCTAGGAAAAGTAAGTGAGATTATCAGATGTAATTGCAAATGATTTTGGAGGGAAATTTTCCCTTGTTGTAAAGTATAAATAACAATGATAAATTTTAGAAAGGATCGATAAGTTTACAATTATATTATTTTGTAGGCTTTCCTTTCTTTTCTTTTTGTAAAAATAATCAGCTCTTATATGGCTTGTGGGAAATCTCAAATGCCTGCTTTTGGCACAATATTTGTAAAATCTTGCTTGCATATATATATATATATATATATATATATATATATATATATATATATATATATATATATATATATATATATATATATATATATATATGTAAGTTAAGTTAGATTAAAGTGGGTTTTTATCAAAGATCCCAAAACCTGATTACAACAAGCTTCAAAAGGAACAGTCTAAGGATGGACATCAGGAAAGGCTTGAGGAAAGCCTTCAAGAACACCTTCAGGAAAGCATTTAGGAAGGCAGTGAGGAAAAATCATGCAGAAAAAATTTGAAATGCCCGCTAGGTGGGAAAGGAAAAGGCGGTAAAGGACAATGAAAAAACCTGCATAAAAATAAATTTGAAACACCCCAAATATGGGAAGAGGAAACAAGTGCCTAAAATCAAATTTGAAATATCCCAAGGGTGAGAAAAGAAAATAGGCACAAAACCACCAAGGGGAAACCGAAAAACAAGATAAAAACAACATCCCACACAGGGGAAAACTAGTCATATGCAGAAAAACCACCCTACACCAAAGGGTGGAGCCAAGAGACTAAAATTATAGAAAATCCCACCTAAAAAATGATGGAAATCAAATAGGGATGCCAAAATATCACTCATACTGAGAAGAATTCGAATCCTTCTTGAGCCTAAAAGGTGGAACAACAGTCTAAGGATTTCCTCAGGCCATGAAATCCTCATGCAATGAAAATAAGTAGGGACACTTGAAAATCAAACAAAATGAGATATTTGCATCCCTCACAATCTCTAGGCCATGATATCCTCTTGTAGAAAATATAGGAACCTCCAAGGACACCAACCTAATAGAGAAAACAACAAATGTAGAACAAAAAATCATAGAAGAGATGGGAAAGTTCCAAAGGAACCCAAAAGGAAGGAGTCACCAGAGATCCAGCTGCATGCATTAAAAATAGGTCATCCAAAATAGAGAGGATGCATCCAGAAGTCCTCGACAACCTTCACCACCACCAACGAACAACTTCAATAAAATAGGTGAGGAAGTCATGTAGGAACACAATGAAAAGCAAACCAGAGGCCACATCTCAAGACCTCAAAAAATACTATAATTCCATAGAAATCGCAACACCAATACTAAAGAGTAGAGTCATAGTAGAAAGCACATGGTCCCCCCTAAGACCAAAAGTATGTTGTGCAAAACTGCTCATGAAGCCACACTCCTACAGCCACAACCATCCGCATCTAAAGAACCAAAGAAGGATAGCACCAAGGAGATACCTGCACAAGCCTAAGAAAAACTAAGAACTCCAAGGAAAGAAATCCCTGAAGCAACCCAAGAAACCTAGGGAAAGTCCAAGAAAAAATCTAAAACCATCCTAGAACCCAAACACTAGAATAAAACCCCACCAAAGGGTAAGGAAAGGGGTAGAACATTGGATCAGTGATCTCCCACCCTAAGGATATCGTCTGCAACACCATCCTACCAAGAAGGAAGGGTTAAGGAAGTTTCAGGGAAACTGGGATAGGATCAGGGACCTGGGATAGGGCCAGGGAAGAAAATGCAAGGAAGTGGAACAGGACTTCCCAAGGAAATCACCTGCAGAGCCCCTGTCACCTTCCCTTATCTATATATGTGTGTGTGTGTGTGGGGAGCCCATGTTAAATTTTTGATATAGCCATCTATGGCCTCCTATTGACCTATTTCTATGCATATGTATTTGTTTGTGACCTTTTGCCTATATTTAGATTTTATTAAGTTTATGTATTGTGAGGAGCCTACATCTATTTTTTGACTAGTCACTTGTTTTGGCTCTCCTACATGATGCACCTTCTTCTGCATGCATATAATTGATAACTCTCATGTGTGCTTTACTATGTCAAGGAGTAGAAGTGTTTATTGTCGACACATAACATTCATACCTATTTTTACAAATTCTTAGTGGATCTTGTGGAGCATTGCCACCCTTTTTATTTTTTGAATTCCTTTATTTTTATCTCTTGCATCTATTTTCCCTTTGTTGAGTCTAGGTGTACCTTGAAGATCACATAATAACAAGGAATCAACCTTGTAAAAACTCTTGGAGGCCCTCGATTGAGTGGCACCTCATGCTCTCAATCATGGCCTTATTGTATCACTCCTTATGAGGAGTGATTGCCCTATTAGGGAGAATAAAATATGAAAATAGTTTAATGGCACGCTAGGTGGGACCCCAATGACACATCATTGGTATTATAATCATAACAAGGAATATGGCTTAGACTTGGTGAGGGTCTTTGTCTATTCCTACTTGTTGAAGTGTCTCTTTACTCACCTGGAAAATATTTTCTAGAATGAACAATAGAAGAATATGTTGTTATAGATATTAGACCGAGGTCTACTAGATTTTCTTTAGAAGCATAAAATTACATTCAACTAGTGAAGCTGGATCAACAAAGAAATCCAAAGGTATGTAGGCAAAACATATTGCCAAGGCTTATTGTTATATTTTAAAACATGGTTAGGTCTTGCGTAAACATCCTTTTAGATGAGGAAGGATCAAGCCCTTAAGGCCTTGCTGAGTGGATATTTTACCCAATTGCAAAATCCCCATCATAGTCATGGTATCAATCCGAAAACCCTCTCTTGCAAAGAAATAGAAATTTCTCCAAGGTTCCTTTACTTAATGTGTGCTTGTGATCTTGTGAAGATATATCAAATAAGTGCTAGGAATACCTTAGTGATTTGCAGGTAACTATTAACAAGGGGCCCGTGTTGGTTTATTTTATTATGCTATGCTAATGATTGTTCATGAAACTTAAAAAGGAAAACAAAAATGTGATTGGCCCTCATATGACCACGATGTAAAAGCCTTAGTTCATTTTATCTTGATGTGCCTTAGATAGATTTTATCTTCTTTTGGTTAAGCATATTTTAAACAAGTTTTATCTTGCATTAAACCCTACTTTAAGAATGAAATAGAAGATTAAAATATATCTCTAAATGTGAAACTTAAATGATAAAAGAATTCATTTAATGTTGCTTTGAATATGAAAATAAAGATAGCTTTTGATATAATAAATAAATTACCCCTCTTTGATGAAATTGATTTTCATAAAGAGACACCAATTTATCGCTTTAAAAACAATGGCTTTCAGAATGCCATATAAATTGCTCCCCTTTAATGAAATTGTAATTTTCATAAAGGAAAGTTAATTTATTGCTTGCAGAATAAACATGCAAAGCTTGAAATCAGATTTACCTTCAAAACGCAAAATTATGTAAAATCTAAAATTATAAAATGCTTGTAAAAACAACTTTAAATAATTTTTATAATTTCGAAATGGCTTCAAAATGAAATCAAAATTGCATAAGATGACACGTTAAAGATCATTCTTCACATCCGTATATTTGTTTTTGGGATTTTAATTTTTTTTATTTTTATTTTAATCGCCAACATTTTTTAAAACAAATCTGCAAAAGGGAAGGGTTAGAAAAATAAAAATAAAAAGAAGTTTGAAAAAGGACAAGAACCATGAAAATACTAAAAAGCAAACAACTACAACATGAAGCTACCCTATCTTGCAAAACCGAAGATGTGAGAGTTTCTAAATATAACCTAGTTTATCCAAACCTGCATTTGCATAATCCGCAATAACCTAGGTGCAATAAAATAAAATAAAATTACATGTTCCTAAACATTCAACAATGCTACCATTAAATGCATACAACATTACCTATAAGACTAAGAGCATGGAAGAAAAAGATAGACAATTAGCCCAAATATCCAAAAAAATTCTCCTCCAATATTGTTAATAAAGTGCAAATTCCTGCAACATCTTTCATTAAAATAGAAAAAGAAAGTTTTTGTTACAACAGATTTCCAGCCTTCACCTCCAAAATATCCAGCCCTTGGCAGTGGATAAAATTCCAGGCCCATTACAATGTTTCGATGAGATATTTAGAACCTACACCCTGTCCTTTCATTTTTGTCCCTTCTTCGTTTCATTTTTCTTTGTAGACTTTTGGTTTTCGTGATACCTTTCATTTTTACGTTTCTTATGCTTCAACATGACCGATGTTTTCCTTCTCTTCAACATATAACAAATATTTTTATTAATCTCTCATGGACCTTAAAGTTCTTTTCATAACTCCCTTATAAAAATTATCAAAGCTGAAGCATTTATCTGACAATCTTATTTTTCTAAACATATTATCTCATGCTGACTGTGGAAATTTCATTGATATCTATTTGTAGACACGGAAAATTGACCCACTTTGAGTGGGCAATCTTCCTTAGTGCCCCTAAGAGGCCCTCAACCCCTGCCAAGAGCAAGGGAAGACCTTTTTGCCTCCTTTTTTAATTTATTTGTCTTTTAGCAAAATCGTACCCCGTATTTATGAGGCGCAACTTTGCACCAGCGATATCGTGCCCCATCAGGATGGGGCGTGACTTCGTTGTTTAACCTAATTTTTTAATTTTATTTTATTTATTATTTTTGAGCCCACTTAAACCTAGGTTTAAACCCTCCAACATGTTTTGGTGTTAGTTGTGAGTTTATTTTTTCCCGCCTTCTTCCTCCAATTTCGTCTATAAAAGGAAGAATGTTTTTGCCAAATAAAAGAGGTGCAAAAAAATATATGTGTTATGCGAAGTTCAATATGTGATCTTTATACAAATTTATTAACCTCTAAATAGTTCGTTCTTCTTCCTTTGTTTTCTCTTTTGCAAGCTAACCCCAAAGTGCAAATTTCATATTGATCTTCTATTGCATGGATTGGATTGATTTGCTCTGTGACTTGGTGGATCCATGGTGTAGTTCGGAGATATAAAGTGCCCCGCTTGGATACTTCAATATTCTTTGCCTACTTCTATTATGTCCATTAGGGTTTGATTACTTTATTTTTGTATTTATTTCATCTACTGCATTCGCTTCTTATTTTTCTTTAGTCTATAGTGATATCGTGCCTAGCATTAGCGAGGCATGACTTTGCCTACCCTAATTAGGGTAACTGCAAAAGTGAAATTACACCTCATCTAGGTAGGGCATGACTTTGCTATTGCGTTATTGCACCCAATCTAGGTGAGGCACGATTTTACCCTAGGATACATAGGGGCAATTTCCAAATTCTGCTTTCACTATGGCATTCCATTCTATTTCTAGATCATACTACTGCACTTTGTTTTCTATTTTCTATTATTGCATTTCTAATTTATAATTAATTCTCCAAAGATCAATTTTTGCTTTTGTATTAAAAGGTCATCTAAAAGGACCTAGGGGGCTTGACTACTGCACCTCCAAGATCTGTTACATAGCGGCCTAAGCAAGCCCCCTAATGCTAATTCTATTTTTTAGTGTTTCATGAGTGATCTTGCAAAAATATGTATTCTTAATAGCATTGGACAAGAGGCAAAAAAAGTTAAGTCAACCACCGATCTAGATAAGTACTCTATTTATTCTATCAGTTGAAAATATGACTTCATTAATGATTCCTAGGCATATGAAAGTGAAAGGCATTTAGCTTGCATCTAAGGATAATTTATGTGCATTTATTTTGTGTGTTCTTTGCTTTAAAGGTTTTTTGAAATTAAACCCTAGGTTAGTGAGCATCCAAAATAAAGAATCATTCTAGGATAGCTCTTGTATTCTTGTATTATGTTTTCAACTACATTATTTTGTTTCTTGCATTGTCCTTTATCTTTTCTAGCTTAGATCTAGAAAGGCTAAACTTAGGTGTTTGTCTTGAAA
The DNA here is from genome assembly GCA_028583015.1 of Wollemia nobilis. Lineage (NCBI taxonomy): Eukaryota > Viridiplantae > Streptophyta > Pinopsida > Araucariales > Araucariaceae > Wollemia > Wollemia nobilis. Next base: position 191,937 of record JAQPPZ010002770.1, on the reverse strand, counting down.
CTAAATACATCAAACTATCCCAAATATACTGAGGACTTGGAATGAGTCCTTAAACCATTCTTGGTGAACCCTTGCCCCTAGCACCAAGTGTAGAGTACAACATACCCCCATGATTCACCCCAAAGGCTTCTCTTTTACAAATCCATATTTTGGGAATTGTACGCAGTAGGGCAGTTTTCCCCCTCTACATATTTTGTGAACCTGACGTGAACACCTCCTTTTCCTTTAAACATTAAGCAATATCATTAATTTTGTTTGGAAAATCTTTAAGTAATTAAAAATTTGTTTATTAGTGTTTTCACCTATTTTTTTCACTACCTCTAATGGCTCCTTTCCTTAGAAGTCAAAAGAAACAATTAGAATTTGATTATGTTCCTTTGGAAGATGATCATATTGATAGGGAAAACCCTAATGTAGATCCAAAAGAGCAAGAAGAGGTAAACATGGAAACTAAAACTAATCTTGATCCTTTTGTTGGGTCTAATGGAAGTTTAGTCTTTTCATCATTTGATCACATTTGGGAATTCATGAAATCTCATAAGGAAAAACTATTGGAATATGTAGAATGAGAAGCTCATCTTGAAAAATGGGATGCTACTCCTTCCCCTCCTAATAGGTCTCATTTGCTTCATCATGATATTCCTACATCTCAATCCTTGCATAAAAACAATTTTAAGAACTAAGTGACTTGTGCCAATACTAATACCACCAATGTTGGAGGGAATCTGCAAGTCCCTCTAACTAATAGTGGCCCAAAAATTTATTTTCAATTTCCTCTTGTATATTCTAACATCAATACTATTGCTTCTGTTCCACCAAATGTTAGTTATCCTCAAAATTCCACATACAACCAAGGTATCCTGAGTTTGAATCCAACATCAGGGTTTCAACATGCATACATTCCTCCTTTGGGAAGTTTGGAAAACACACATAGTAATCCAAAAATGCAGAATTTGACAAGTGTTGTGAATCAATTGGTTTCAAGCATGGATATGATTCAACCATCATCGTTTAGATACAACTATAAAGAAATGTGTAGTCAGCCATTGGATCCTATTGTTGCTGCTAGACCTTATCCTAAGCATTTTTCTATGCCAGTATTGCCAATCTATAAAGGGACTGAATATCCAATAGAGCATTTGAGAGGATTCAAAATAGCTTGCCATGATCTTATTTATGATGATATACTTTTATTGAAAACATTTCCAAAGAGTCTTGCTGGAGTAGCATTAGAATGGTATTATCGGTTCCCCAACTATTCTTTGAAGAGTTTTGAGAATACTGCAAAAATGTTTGTGCATCGGTTTAGTGCTTATATTGAAAAGGAAGTAACAATGAGAGATCTATATGATTTAAATCAAAGTAAAGAAGAATTTTTTTTAGAATTCTTAGCTCGTTGGAGAAGTTTAGTGGGCCGATTAAGACAACTTGTGTCTCAAAAAGATATGCTTGATATATTCATTGGTAATTTACAAGAATAGTTATCTTATGCTTTAGAAACTACTATTATCACCTCTTTAGACCAAGCAATTAAATTAGCAAGAAAAGTGGAACAAGATCTCATTAGGAGAGGTCAACTCAAGGTTAAATAAGATAATCCAACTAAGTCTCAACCTAAGAATAAGCATATAGGGGGTAATAGTGATAGTAGGCCTGTTAACAATGTCCATAACAACCTACAAAAGTTTGTGCTTCAAAAAACTCCTCAAAGGAATTTAACAAGACTTAATATCCGTATGGAAGCAGTTTTAAAACAACTATTAGATGATAAGGCAATAGAATTACCTCCAATTAGATAGCCAAATATTATAGCTCATTGGTATAAGGTAGGTCAATATTGTACTTATCACAGAGTAGAAGGACATTGGATGAACACTTGTAAGAAATTGAAGCATGTGATTCAATATTTAATTGATGCAAGATGCATTGATTTAGAAAATATCCAATCAATGAGTAGTCAAACTCCTACTCAACAAGCTCCAACAATAAATCAAGATATGACAATATTTAAGGATCCTTTACATAAGCATGAGAAACAAGTAGCCAATCAGGTGGCTTATCAAGATGATTCCCTACGCCATAGAAATGTGGTTGGAATGGTTGGAGTAACTACAAGAGAAAAGGTTCAAAATAAAAAACATTAGTAGGGACAGAGTTTAGTATCTCAACCTAGTACAATTTTAAAGGAAAATTAGAGAAAAGATTCAGCTACAAGGATTCCACCTATATTATTAATACCATAGTCACTGTTAGCATATATTTCATTTCGTATGTTAGTTATTACATTATTAGTGTTTTGTTATACTTTTTGTAACCACTTCTATTTAGCCTTGGTAGTTTCGTAACCTCCGGTGCTAAACTAAGGTTCCATTGTATTATTTATTCTATAATGATCAATGGGAAAGTCATTCGGTTTTCTACATGGTATCAGATCCATGACCATCGTTGGTGGAGCATGGATATTTTGATGCTCGTTGGACCTTGTGATAGAATACCAGATGATTTCAAAACCTGGCTTACGTATCATGATCAACTAGATGGGAATTCAGGAACGTGGATCTGATTTGGACATTTGGGATGGCCAACTAGATTTGACTCTGGTGACCAAGGGGGACCCGCTACGTGGAAGCCAGTAGAATCTACCTACTTGATAGGAGGAGGAGCTCATACTCTAGATGTCGGGTGCAGGCTGGTTGGTGGATGGTTAAACATGGAGGATGACCCTAGACCTGACCTATCAGACAGAGGAACCTGATTAGACCTAAGTGACATGTTGGCAGATGCACATCAACCCCAAGCGGACCTACATGGCCTATCACCTCTATCATCGAGACAGACATGGCAATATAGAGTAGACGTGAACAAAAGGAGGCATTTACCACCTTACGGTGGTCACTTATATTAGTGAGTGTTTTGATTTTTAAAATACTCAAAGTCCTCCAACATCCCAAATGTGGGACTAAAAGCATTGTTGCACTGTAAATGCAAACGCACAACGTGATTTCCTATCGACTCGATGGAGGATTTTTTTTTTAACATTTGACACCTACAATTGTGTGAGAAGTGATAACACCTAGCCGTGATAAGTCTTTGGGTGAACAAAACTAGGTGTTCAACTCTGGATCTGATGAACAACACTGTTGTGTTGTGTCAAGGATGCGTTCATTGCACCGTTGTAGTTTGCGCCATTTGTTGGTGAATGATGAGCAGTAAAGAAGAGTGTATATGGTGACGAGGACCAGATATATGATGGGAAAGGAGCATCTACACCATGGGTACACTCCACGCGATGTTTGTGGGAAATTTATGAGCACCCTGATCGAGCTTGCAGAGCAAACCACAACAGCCACTATTTGGCCAATCACTTAGTGGCAGAATGTCATCGGTCTGAGCAGACCACTGATAAGGCGCTGCTTCCATAAAATTCTTGTAGCGGGTTGTTTTCAACACATTGGTAGATAATCTCCGCACAGAAGTAGATGACCTATTGCAGAACAAATTAAGTATTGATGAAACATGCTTTTCCCAGGTGATCATTAATAGATTTGCAGAAAATGATTTTAGTTCGGTAAAATTTGCCTAGATCTGTATAAAAGCTAGTGATAAAGCGAGGTGAGGCTAGCGCAACTTGATTTATCGAGGTGTATCAGGGCATCCAATTGAAGCGGATCACCTTACATCAAGTTGCAGATGATTTGATCTGCCCCCTAGCACAACAGCCAATTTTGTGGTTCACTGCCAACAGTAAGGAAGATAAAAATATTTTATCTTGCCACCGATGCCAGGGAAAAGTACTACCACCGAAGACTGCCATCGCAGGAAACCGTCGTTGCCCCACCCGGAGCAATCAGCGCTATCGAAGCACGTAGAGCGTCATCCACGGACAATCCAGGCAGAGGTGGCAGGATAAAGAGCACAACGTGCTCTTCACTACCATCGACAGTGGAAGTCGGGGTGGTAGCCCGCCCAGCGCTAAGGCGCTTACGATCGAGGTTGGGAGTTCGAACCCCGACGGGGTCAGCACATAGAGGTAAATTTGTTTTTTTAAAAGATTGCATTTTTTTATTATTTCTTTTAAAATTAAATACTTTATAATTATATTTTATTTTAAAATTTTAATTTTTTTAAAAATTAATTTTTAAATTATATAATTATAATTTTTTTTAATTTAATTGAAATATATTTAATAAATGCCCTTTTTAAACCTCTATGTGATCACTCAATTTGAGTGAATTTCAAACTTGCCAAGGCAATAAGAAAAGCAAACTTTCATCAAAACTCAACCCTCTTTTTAGGCTTCATAAATAGCAAATTATTTTTGTTTGAAGTCCTTGGATTAAAAAGGGGGGATTATTTATTTGATGACAAATTTGCACATTCGCCTAAGAGCCAACATTTTGCACTAAAGGGAGGGATAAATTTTTTCTCTCCACCATATCCTATCTTGCACTAAGGGGAGATATAATTTTGCAAAAACAAGGGGGAAGACTTATAAGGGTGCATTTTTGGCAGTGACCGACACCTTAGTCAAATTATTTTTTGCAAAATTTTATTGTAAAAGGTGCATTTTTGGCAGAGACCGACACCTTAAAATATGGGCATATCAAAGAAGAAAACTCTCCCAAAATCAACTGATGTTGCTAAATCAGTTAAAGGCCCATATTTTTCCCCATTCATGGATGGGATAGATTATCATGAAGATGGCACATTTCTCACACTACGGAATGGTGTAGATGCCATAATCAATGATTCTACGTATTGTGAAGACATGCAAAAAAATGGTGTTCTAATCCCTATTAGCACTATAATGGGCATATACATGTCATTTATTGCTCTTGACATTGCTCAAAGTTAAGTGAAAAGGGACATTAGTGAGAAAATAGAGGTCAAACCCCTAATGGTCGATGCTTGTAGTGACACAAGTGACCTTAAAACCATGGTGGTGAATGCTTGTTGTGACACATGTGACCTTGAGCCCATGATGGCCAATGCTTGTTGTGATATAGGCGACTTCCTACCTTCTATGGTAGATATCAGTTGTAGCACAGGTGATCTCATCACAGTAGCAGATTTTGTTGTGACACTAATGACTTAAAAATTGAACCTCCTAAAAATGAGCACCATAATCTCATCAATAGTGACAAATGCCATATTGCTAAAAGCATTGATGAAGATGATGAAATTGGGTGTTTTAAAAAACACACCAAAGGATTTGGATCCAAAATGATGAAGAAAATGGGATTCAATGGTGAGATATTAGGTAAATAGGAACAAGGCATTAAAACTCCAATAATGCTAAATGTCAGGGCAAATAATGAAGGCCTTGGCTATACTAGACATGCAAGTACCAGTAATACCATGTTTGTAAAACCTAAATCTCCTTCAACTCCTAAAAAGCATTATTGCAATCATTGTGGCAAAATAGGTCATGTTGTAGGTAAGTGTTGGAAATTACATCCTTGTGATTCATGTGGATATATGAATCACTCTTCCTAAAGTTGGTACAAACTAAAAATGGCCAACAAGGTTCATATAGATTGTGGATGGACAGATCACACACAATGGACCCATATGAAAGCAATGTTGTATGACTTCTACCAAAAAGTTAAAGCCTATGGTAAACCTCGAGGTAAATCCCGTGACAGACCGAGTGGCTGAATTGAAAATTGCATGACGATGTCTGAATTGAAAACTGCATGACATGGGTGTGGAGATTTTTCTTCACCATAGCAACGCTGAAAATAATCAATGGTGGCTTCGATTTATTGCCATTCAACTGCCACAAACAGACAATCACTATTTTTTGAAGGCTTTGTGAACCACACAGATAAAGATGCCTGACAGGGAGAAAAACGCAGAGCGGTCAAGTGGATTGTACTGGTCATAACAAATTGTTTTCCAAAGCCATGAGCCAGATCCAGAGCCGAAGACAAAGCATGAGCCACCATTCTTTCATTTTTCTTCTTCTTCTTCATTGTATTGGGGCAGTTATATACTTTACCCAAATATTGTTGTATGGGAGGATGTTAGCATAGTTAGTAGTTATTACATTACCCAAATAATGTAATAAGGGGGGATGCTAGCATATATTTCATTCCGTATGTTAGTTATTACATTATTAGTGTTTTGTTATACTTGTTGTAACCACTTCTATTCAGCCTTGGTAGTTTCGTAACCTCCGATGCTAAACTAAGGTTCCATTGTATTATTTATTCTATAATGATCAATGGGAAAGTCGTTCGGTTTTCTACAGTCACAAGTTTCATTTGATATTCAAAAGTAGTTAGCTAGTACTCCAGTGAAGATATCACTGTTAGAGATTTTACAGACTTCTCCTGATCACATAAATGCTTTAATGAGATTTTTACAGCAACAATCTATTTTCCCAGACATCCCTCCTGATGCTATATTTGACACTGTAGGTTCTTTTGGGATACATCATGTCTCATTCTCAGATGATGATAAACATTACTCAAAATTACATGGATGTTCATCACTTTACATCACCACACTTATTTGGGATACCCTTATCAAGCGAGTTTTGATTGATAATGGTCCATCCCTCAATTTGTGTACCATATCAATTCTTTCAAAAATTTGGATTAAAAGAGGAAGATTTAACAAAAATTGATATCATCATTAAAGCTTTCAACAATGAGTCCCAAGAGGTATGTAGTGTCATATCTCTCCCATTAAAAGAGGGGCCAAGGATATTGGATACTTTGTTTTATGTGGTACATTGTCCTGCATCTTTTAATCTGTTTCTTGGGAGACCTTGGATCCATGCTATAAAGGTCGTCCTTTCTATTTTTCATCAATACCTCAAGTTTGAGTTCAAGAATCAAGTTATCACCATTCCGAGTGAACCTCGACCATTTAAATTTTGTTCAAATATAGAGTTAGCTTAGATCGATTCTTATTCGTGTCCTATTTCTTCAACAACTTCTCCATGTTCTTCATCTCAAATGTCTGAATATTTTCAAAGTTTAAAAGTGAGTGAGGAACATAGGACCCATATTTTCTCTTCGAATCATGATAATCAGTTTCTTCAAGAGCCTCTTTTAGATCTAGCCAAGATACCACCTTCATATCAAACTATGGGCTTGCCTCATAAGAAGGGTGATGTTATACACATTGGTACATGTGCTTTTATATTCAAAGGTATGGCTTCTGAAGAAAAGCTTCATGGTAGCAACCCATATCTCAATGAGCACTCTTTTACTTAATGTTATCTCACTAATGATTATCCCCTTCCTAAGCAGATCTTGTCCAGTATGGGATATGCAAGTAAAGGATTGGGATCACAACAGAAGGGTATTCAATAGCCCTTGGGTGTAGATATTTAGCCTAATAGATGTGGTATAGGTTTTATACCTAATAAAAATGAACCTTTACCTTTTGAGGATGATGACCATCTTATGACTTATGTCGAATATATGGAATATCAAAAATTGTCAATCGATGATAATAGAAGTGTCAAATTTTCTTTTCCTTCAAAGATAATGTCTTATAACATGATTTGTTCTATCTGTTCTAAAAATAAATTTGCTTCTGTGTTAAATAATGTGGAATCTTTGTATGATGACTTTTATACTAAAAAGAATGGGGCTATTAGAAGATGTTGTGATTATCGTACCATGGATGTCAAAATAAGGGCCTTGGAAGAACTTTCTCATGATTTTCATCATCGATAAAATGCACTCCTTGAGTATATCTTTGATCTAACACCTCATGGAAGGTTAATCCATTTTAATAAAATACATGGTGCATTCAGGTTTTGCATTGATTTCAATCCTTAAAAATAAATTACAAAAAATAACTTTTATATAGTTGCATTTTCATTTTCCATTGCATGCGCTTGCTTGCTAATATTGCATTATTGCTTGGCATCCTTGCATGATTTCTTGACATCTAACTTAACACCTTGCATGTTTTCCTATCATAAATGCATGATTGATTGTTCATGATTGCTTGCTCATATAGATTTTGGGGATCTTGCAACAATGGCATGTGATGACACCTAGTTAGGTCATAGCTCACATGCATTGCACTTTTCACTAGGACTATGATGCCTAGCAAGATCCTCCCCTAGGGATTATTTCCTCCTTCCATTATTCTTCTGGTCGCTTATCCTCTTTTTCTCGATTTCTTCTTAATGTGGCACAAAATCTTCCTCATAGTCCCATTGTGGGATAGCACTTGCATAATATTTTTACATATATTACACCCCATATAGGATATTCATACATCCTAGTAGGTATTGCACTATTCATGATCTTCTATCAGGTCATACTCTCTTTTGGCTCAGCAGGCTCAACACCCCATTAGAGGATAAGCTCCTAGGTCATTTTCGGTAGACCTCGACATACATACTAGCAGGTAATCACCTCATAGAAGTCAATAAGGGAGCAACCACCCATAGTGTGTCAAACCTCCACATACTTGTTCACATTAATACAAGTGTTGTACCCTTAGCGGGTCTAGCTATCTTATTTACCCAATCCACAGTGTTTGGCTACACTGGTTTACAACAACCTACGCTAGCCTTATACTTTGGATTGTTTATTCTTCTCATTTTTTTATGGTTGACCTTTGGACCTCCCCTCTCTCTTCTTCTTCTTCTTATTTCTTCTTCTCTTCCTTATTTTCTTCTTTCTTTTCTCTTCCTTTTCCTTCTTCCTTTCTTTCTCTCCTTTTCTTCTTTCTCTCTTGTTTTTCTTGCTTGAGCTTGTTTCTCCTTCTATTTCTTCTCCTTGTTCTTATTTTGTTTGCATTCATTTCATCCTTAATATAGTGTGCATTAGGATAGTTTACATACATAAAAATACTTAAAATAAGCAAAATAAACATATAAAAAATATGCATTAAATCATTGCACATAAAAATGTAAAATCATAAATCCGTAGCTATGTATTACTCATAAGGAAAATAGTACATCGTGTGAGGTTGGTGTACCACAATCCATACTTGGTACACTCAACCTAGGGATGCAGACCATAATAAAAAAATGGTGCATCATCCCGATCCCTAGAATAGCCTATCCTAGCTCTGAGATCCAGCTTCCTCTAGCCCTCCCTAGGGTGGAGGTAGTCTTAGTTGTGCCACCAACTGCTGAGATGTCGAAGGCACCCATGATCGGGATCATGACTTGCTTGCTTATTGAAGGGATGGAGGAAGCTCCATCCTCCACTCTGGAGAGATAGTTGTGCAATAAGCCATCTCAAATAACATGGCCCTTTGGATGGTTGTATCTAACCTATCATTGATATATCACAACTCTGCTTGAAGGAGCTGCATCGCATCCTCTACCTGGCTACTCCCAATAGTAGCCATCCCCTTATCTCGGGCCTACTGGCACTCTCCATCCATCTAGGCTACCTCTCCTTGTAGTTGCGTAATCTCTGCTAGTGTAGTGTCCCTCTTAGTCTATAGTTGGACCACCTGCATCTGTAGATAAGCTAGCTATACCCACAACTCCTCTATCCCCTAGCTTTAGCCTATTGTTGCTACTTATGTAGATGCCTCCCCAATTTTTTTGACCCATGGCCCCTATACCTATGTGGGGGTATCTCCCATCCCTCCCTCTTCGATCCCTACTCTTGGGATGGTCTCCTCTACCATCCAAATTTGAACCCATGTCAGTCTCTATCTAGGCATAACAGGATCCTATTGTGCCCTCTTTGTGGCCCTATGAGCTACCTCTTGAAATACCTTCTACATGCCTAGGCCCATCACCTAATACCTCTATGCTAGTATGGATAGTGAGATCCTCTGGGGTGCAACTCCTCTATACCATCACCTATACCCAATGGCCATCCTTGCATCATATACCCTTGGGTCGATGTAAGGAGGATCATCCTGGTCCTCCTCAACCCACCTAGTGAGCTCTGGCTCACCTCCAATCCTTGTTGGATCCTAGGTCACCCTTTGGTACCAGTAGTCCCCTAGGTTTGGGATTCCCAGTAAGATCCCAAACTATCATAGGAGTCGATAAAATCTAAGCACATTTGGATCTCCCAGCTCTAACCATAGCCATCTAATCCTCCTCACCCTTGTCAACTTTGTCCTATCATCTACCCAACAAGGGTGAAGCCTCCGTGGTTGTAAGATGAGTTGTGTATCTCGCAACTCATCAATCACCCACCTCACTAGTGGCAGGATCCCTGCATAGGTCCTCGTGGTCCTCTCTAGGTATATAGGCCATTTGTGTGTTGTTGGTTGCTCTGGGCTAGGTAATGGTCCTGTTAGTACTAATGGTCTACATACCACAATGTTCTCTCATCACCACACCTGGAGAAATGTCGTACACAATAGTCCTATACGTCGCTTATACATGATGTTGTATAATATCTTGTATAAATGGGCCAACACATAAGGGCCCTATGCGAAGTGGACTCCCTGTTATCGCATGTCTACCACTACTCCTTCCAATGCCCATGGTAAGTATCTTTTGCTAGTGTGGCAGGTCAAGAGACCAGCCACCATCCCTGAGAGCACCATGATCAAAGGGTCCACTCTGTAGCATCCAACCAGGTCATCAACTATTATGGTTCCCTCTCGTACGTGGTGGGTGAAATCTATGAAAAACCACTATAGAGTGGTTGCCTTCCCTTGAGCCTTATAAACATCTCTCCCCCTGATGGGGATCCTCAGGATCGACCACACATCCTCCAGTGTGATGGTCATCTTCCTTGTTGGTAGTCATAACGTAGAAGTCTTTGGATACCATCGCTCTACTAGGGCGATCAGCATAGCCCTATCTATCTTGATCCATGGTATCCTTGCCACGTGGTCCAACCCAACCACCTCCAATATAGCCCTCTCTGCCTATCCCAGAGCATCTAGCTCTACCAGATCCCCTACCCATCACTCTCGACTCTCGAGAATACCTAGCTGCATTCAATAAACAACATAAAATTTAATTAGTTCCATCATAAAATCAAATTAATTAATAAAAGAAAAAAATTCTAATTTCGCATACAGAAATTTCAATTAGCAATTCACACTTTGGGATTTACTTGTGTCTTTCTTCCTATTTTCTTTCTTTCTTTCTTTTCTTCTTTTTTTTTCCCTAGGTTTTCATGAAGTCGTACCCCAGTTTTAGAGTGTGCAAATTTGCTTTTGCAAAGTCGCTCCTAGTTTCATCCAGGCATGATTTCACCATGTTTCGTCTAAGGTAAAATTGCGCTCGGGCTGCAAAGTTGCACCCAGGTTGTGGCACGAATTTCATTGGCTTTTATAGAAAATTTTCCTAAAATAAAGCAAAAGGAGGAACGAAGATAATCCTTACCCATTCTCGAGCCCTAGCCTCACCCCTCACAGTCACCGCTTGGTGAACTTGAAGCGCCATTGCTTTTTCTCCTAGAGCTATATTTTTCTCCTCCTCATAGTAAAAATGAATTAGGGTTTTTACCTCTATTTCCCTTTTTAACCCTAATTTTGTTTTCTCTCTCCTCTTTTTCTTTGCTCAACTATCGGTCTTTCTCTCTCTCGTTTCTGTTGTGTCAATTATTTTGAGTTCTTATGAAACATCAGTTTTTCATAAAAACTCGAGGGGGCACCTCGGCCTATAGAGGCATTAATGTCCCTAATGCCTTGATTTATTGTGTAAATTAAAAAGTATCTAGAATGACATCACTTTTGCACCATCCCTTTCTTCTAACCTGGCCATCCCATTTTCATTTATTGTTCGTTTCCAGTGTGTGCCTACATCCTTTCTTTGACGCATTTAATAGGCCATAAATGCATCAAAGAGGGGAAAAATTATAGACACAAAAAATGATCCACTTTGAGTGGGTAATCTTCCTTAGTGCCTCTAAGAGGCCCTCAACACCTGCCAAGAGCAAGGGAAGACCTCTTTGCCTCCTTTTTTTAATTTATTTGTCTTTTAGCGAAATCACGTCGCATATTTACGAGGTGCGACTTCGCACCATCAATATCACGCCTCATCAGGATGGGGCGCGACTTCGTTATTTAACCTAATTTTTTAATTTAATTTTATTTATTTATTTTTGAGTCTGCTTAAACCCAGGTTTAAACCCTCCAGTGTGTTTTGGCATCGACTGTGAGTTTATTTTTTCTTGCCTTCTTCCTCCAATTTCATCTATAATAGGAAGAGTATTTTTGCCAAATAAAAAGAGGTGCAAAAAAATGTGTTATGCGAAGTTCAATGTGTGATCTTTATATGAATTGATTAACCTCCAAATAGTTCATTCTTCTTCCTTTGTTTTCTTTTCTGCAAGCTAACCCTAAAGTGCAAATTTTGGATTGAACTTCTATTGTATGGATTGGATTGATTTGTTGTGACTTGGTGGATCCATGGTGTATTTCAGAGAGATAAAGTGTCTCGCTTGGATACTTCAATCTTCTATGCCTACTTCTGTGATGTCCATTAGGGTTTGATTACTTTGTTTTTTGCATTCATTTTTTCTGCTGCATTCACTTCTTATTTTTATTTAGTCTATAGTGATATCGCACCTAGCATTAGCGAGGCACAACTTTGCCTACCCTAATTAAGATAAATTTATCCATAGAAGCGAAATCACACCTCATCCATGCAGGGTGCAACTTTGTTGTTGCGTTATCGCGCTCGCTCCAGGTGAAACATGATTTTATCCTAGGGCACACTAGGGGCAATTTCTAGAATCTTCTTTCACTATTGCATTCCATTTTATTTCTAGATCATATTGTTTCACTTTGTTTTCTATTTTCTATTATTGTATTTCTGATTTATGATTAATTCTCCAAAGGTCAATTTCTACTTTTTTATTAAAAGGTCATCTAAAAGGACCTAGGGGGCTTGACTAATGCACCTCCAAGATCTGTTACACAACGGCCTAAGTAGGTCCCATAATGCTAATTCTATTTTTTAGTGTTTCATGAGTGATCTTACAGAAATAGGTATTCTTAATAGCATTGGACAAGAGGTAGAAAAAGCTAAGTCAACCACCGGTCTAGATAAGTGCTCTATTTATTCTATCAATTGAAAATCTAACTTCATTATTGATTCCTAGGCATCTAAAAGTGAAAGGCATTTAGCTTGCATCTAGGGATAATTTGTGTGCATTTATTTTGTGTGTTCTCTTCTTTAAAGGTTTTTTGAAATTAAACCCTAGGTTAGTGAGCATCCAAAATAAAGAATCATTCTAGGATAACTCTTGTATGCTTGTATTCTATTTTCAACTGCATTATTCTATTTCCTGCATTGTCCTTTATCTTTTCTAGCTTAGATCTAGAAAGGTTAAACTTAGGTGTTTGTCTTGAAACTGAATACATCAATCTATCCCGAATATCCTAAAAATTTGGAACAAGTCCTTAAGTCATTCCTAGTGAACCCTTCTCCCTAGCACCAAGTGTAGAGTACAATATACCCCAGTGGTTCACCCCAAAGGCTTCTTTCTTACGGATCCAGCTTTTGGGAATTGTAGGTTGGGAGGTTTTCCCCCTCTACACTATTATATGAATACTAAGTCTAATCAAAATAAAGGCTTTATCCATTACCTCCGAAGCTTCGCATCGGTGAATCTTTGGTTAATACCTATATTTATCTATGGGACCTTTATTTTATTTAGCATGCAACAAATCGTCCTATCCTATTTCCAATTGTATTATAGTGTTATTGTCTATGTTGAAGGAGCATCAATTTATATCATGACTTACATATCCTTGGACCATCAATACCCATCCTCACTGCACGCTTGAAATTGAATTTATGGACCTCCTATTTGGTTTTTGGTACCCCACTTCTAGATGCATGCCATGTTGGGAGTCATTGTTGTCTTCATTCCTATGTTTAGACTATTTGACCAACACTTGATTTATACCTATCATCCTAATATTTTTACACCACCGCTCTCGTATATGAACCATATAACCACTGCATCAGATCTGATTGTATCTTCTCTGCTCTCTACAATGGATTCTTCCACATGTAAATACCTTCTACAAATTTGTTACGATGTGCCACATCTTGCTCATGCAACCATCCCTAGTACTTGATGCTACCACATGAGATGTATCACTATGAGAACCTACCCATGATCACGGGTGCCACCATGGTAAAGAATTCCACATTGGCCATTGCTAAAAAAACCCTTGTAGCAAATGGCATTGTTATTGCATCGATAAATATTATTAATATGGATATTGTGCACCCTTTCATCATTTGGAGCCTCTTCCTACCAACAATTTGGTTGGACCATGGTATTCTCTTGGTCTGACCAACTATTACAATTTAATAACTACCCATCTATACAACTCCTTGGTCGTACTATGTTTGTTGAAATAAGCTTGACCACTATCATAGCCAATCTCGTAATGCACTCCTATTGTGCATTGCCATTCGGCCATTCCCATCACCTACCAATATTCATAAACGTAAACTCAAATGATGATGAATGCATTCATTCATTTTAAATTTGACATCAACCTTGGGTTCCCTTGGGTTTATCTATCAATGGTGTATCTCTGCTATCAATCTTGCCATCATCGACCTCCTCTATCCAAATTATATCCACTACCAAATTATTGTTGTCGTGGTCATCCGTTCCTAGCTATTTTAGTTGTTGGTCATTGATCCCCAATGTGTAGGTCTACTATGCAATCCACATCAACTATTTCCATATGTTTTGTCATCCCATATTAATCACTCCCGTATTCATGGTCCTCGATTGAAACACACTATCATTGCATCACCATTTGTCTCACAAGCTTCCATGTATGTGTTTTCATCCTTTGCTAGTGTACTACTTGAATTTGTCGAATCACCACTAGCTTACTACAATATACACTTTGACCTTTATCTTTGCTCTTGTTCGTGTCCTATTAGGTGATCGACCCATGCTTCTCTGACCCAGTAATTTCCCATGTTAATAGCAACACACGTCAGTGACCTCGCTCACAACCATGTCATCTAGGAATGCCTCATCACCAAAGCCTACCTCACACTCACATGTTGATATCTACCTCAGTGTCAATGTGGGACCACATACCTTCTACATTTGAATATCCACGTTTGCACACCAGTTTTGGGGGTATAGCCTTATCAGGTGGATCACCCTTGTTGGACTAACGATCGCCCGTCCGTCGGGTCTATGGTTGAACTCTGCATGTATCACAAATCACCAAACTTAAAATTAATGATTAAATCCAATACTAAGAATAAAAGTGTTACAAAATATAAAGGCAATAAAAAGGTCTTATTTCCATATATAAATATGTCATTTTCTTTTTATTTTGTTTTATTTTTTTAATTATTATTTTTTTGTTTTATTTATTTTATTATATATATATATATATATTAATTTATTAATTTTAGTTCTTTCATTCATTAATATGAATTCGATTTAATTTTAAATTTTGAATAAACTTAATTCAAAATGTTAAAACTAACCAAGACATTAAAAACATGAAAAAGGCTTAAAATTTATTAAAATCAACCACACTAGACCTTTGAAAGTCACCTAAAGGAGAATCCAAGCAACAAACACCTATTGCAATCTTGTGGGTAAGAACCCACGAAAACTATCACTCAAAACGAACCAAAAGAACCAAAAACAACTTTTTAAAAGGGGGTCCCCAAATATTGGGGCTAGTTGTGTAATGGCCACAAAAAATGGTCACTCTACTGGAAAATGATCCTGAGCATTTCGAGTGAAGAACCCAATCTGAAAGGAGAACACAAAAGATCAACGAAATATGAATTATTTAGTGATGCCTTGAGAAGGTGAGGGTAGATAGCTTTGAATAAATAACAACTAATTCATCTGCCTTTGCTCAGTGTGTGAGAAGTGACTCATTTTTGCACCTTTGAAAACCTCTCGAATTCCCTCATGTGGTTTGCATTTAGGCTATGAAGCATGACTCATAAAAAGAAAGCTTTTACAGATAGAGACCTATTGCTAGTTAGAGGTCTATAGCCTCGATAGGGTTTATCTAACTCACCCTTGTATTTATTTGATACTTTGAAAATCCTTTCCTTATAAAAAAAGTTATGTCTAGATAGAGCCCTACTGCCAATCAGGCATCTATAGCCCTAGTAGAGTTTACCTAGACTTTGTGACTGATTTGATCAACCTTTCAATGCTTGTTTTTTAATATCAAGCTTTACAATAATTTATATGTCATGAGGGTTAGGAATCATAGAGATGGAGCATGTTGAATTTTTGTCTTAATTTGCAATTCAACATAACTTCATCCTTTAGGACTTCCATAAATACCCTTTAATTATGTGAGTTACATGTGGAGCTTTGGCAAAATGCTTCATTGTTCCACTCTCCACCATTTTAGTCCTAAAATTTGAGCATGATTGCAAAATAACTCATCCCCCTTATCTCAGGTTCACCTACTTTCAGATTAGGTATTCCAACCTACTTAACAAAGGAACACAAAAATAGACAAGAGGCCATAAACTAGCGACCACCAAAAATCACATCAAAACAAGGAAACAACCCAAAACACAAAACTAAAAACACAAACCAAATCCTAACATAAGGTAATCTAACACGAAAGAAAAACAAGATAAAAAATTATGGATCAAGCACAAAATGACAAAGCTAAATGCAAAAAACATTAAAACCAAAACTATATACAACAATATACAATAATATACAAGAGGATGTAAAATTTGGGATATCATTTCCCTGGATCCCAAACATGATAGCACATTTTAAAATACATATAACATGATACGCATTCCAAGTTTTATGGGCATCCAACAAAACAAAGACTATGCCAAACAATACAAAAATTTTCATCTTGCCTCTCTCACCCCACCAATTTAGCATAATTCCATTAGTAATCCCATAGTGGAGTTTCAAATCATCAAATTTATTAGACAATAATTGATCTTCAATTCTTTTGTGTCTATTCCTTAAAATGTCGTTTTCACAATTCGATTCATGATTTAGAATTAGGAATTCCTTTTTAAATATTGAGATCTTGCAAACAAGAGCCTATTTATAAAAACTTTAAAGCCAATTTATCTATCATATTTTTAAGCCAAACAAACTTATGCAAGCATCTAGGATATTTACTAAATGAGAATCATTATAATATTTTATCCTAGATTCAATTGTTAATTTTTGATGAACTTGATTCAACAATTCAAGCACGTCAAATTCTCTTTCATTCAACAAAGTGATATCATTAGTGGTGTGAGGAGAAATTGACTCAATTACCTATTTATCATGATCTTTATCATCATCTTCTTGTAGCACTTCTTCTTCAATTACCTATTTATCAAGCACACCAAAATTAGGCACCCAATCAAAAATATGTCCATATTTTTCAAACCATAAGTCTTGTCTATCTAGGGATGTGTCACATAACACATCTTCCTAATCAACCACTTGAGTTGTTTCAAATGAAGCAACATTTTTATTTGGATCATCAATGACATCAAACCCAAACTATTCAGGCTTTGGAATTTCCTCTATTTGAGGTAATATAGATATTGTAGGGTGCTTAAGTGAAACTAGACCTTCAATTTCTTGCATCTCAAATATGAACAAAATTGGTGAGTCTCCTTCTTTGCCTAGAATAGTAGAGGCATTACCATCCTTTTCTCTTTTAGAAAGATGTTCAATAAACTCATATTCAAAATGGTTGGATCTTGGAACCTTCTCTATTTCTGCAAATGACTTGTCATCTTTCGTTTGCACAAGAATTGACAAATCTTCATGTGAGATAGAGTTTTCAACATCCTTCTTGTCAAGTGAAATAGAAATTTCATCAGTAGGAGCGTGAGAAAACAATGATTTCTCATACCTTTTTCTACAATTATAATAATGGTCATCTAA
Organism: Wollemia nobilis; assembly: GCA_028583015.1. NCBI lineage: Eukaryota > Viridiplantae > Streptophyta > Pinopsida > Araucariales > Araucariaceae > Wollemia > Wollemia nobilis. Next base: position 174,139 of record JAQPPZ010002770.1, on the reverse strand, counting down.
ATCCATGGGATGAAATTCTATTGCATCCTCCTCGTAACTTTCAATCTCTTCAAGAAATTCTTCTTCAAATTCTTCCTGATCATTATCTAGAGGATGTTGAAGGCTTTGATCATCAATTTTAATAATTTCATTCAAATTTATGGAAGGTCTTGATTCGTCACATATTTCAAAACCAGTCCACTTTAGTACCCCTCCATTGTTTGAAATAATATTGCTTTTAGTATTTTTAATATTTGTCTCATAAGGATGATTTGTAGAATCATCAAGATATGCATCTTGAGGCATTTGTTCTTGTAATTGAGCGATTTTTCCTTTAAGATGTAGAATTAGCCTTTCCAACTTGTCCTACATATCAAGAGAGGCAAGTGCTTCATTAGAAAGAGTGGCAAAGTTCTCCCATTTATTCGACCAAAAATAATCATCTTCTAAAATTGGGGTGTGATGTTCAACCATTTCTTCATATTCTTCAAATCCAACAATTGGTTGCTTTTCAAACTCACCTTCACCTTCCTTAGATGGTTTGATTATTTTTAAAAGTGGACTACTCTTTGTATTCAAGCTTGCAAGATCACAATCCACATTTGTAACACATGATTCAATTTAATCACAATTTGGAATGTGTGGGTTTTCTTGACTATTAGTTTCAACAATCTCATCCAAATTATCTTTCGAGAACAAGTGGTGAAATTTTGTTATATCTTCAGATTCATCCGTTGATTCTTTTTTAAATTCACTTTCATCCACCTTTGAGGGCTCAATTGTTTTTAAGAGTGTATCATTTGGTTTTATATGATTACCCAATCCTCACTTGTAAATAGGGACTCTAAGCCTTCTAGCTTGTCACAACTTAAATCATGTTGGCTTTCTTGATCATCATAATAATTGTCCTCTTAAAACAAGTGATGATATTCTATCCTACCTTCTAGCCAATATTTAGATTCATATTTTGACTCTCTAGATTCACTTTCAACCGCCTTTGGTGAGTCAAGGGTTTTTCAATAATATCAACTCTTGTATTTTGCTTCCAATGATTGTCCCAATCTTCCTTTGTAAATAAACATGAAACAATCTCCATAGTTTACCCTAATCCTCATTAATGGACATTGGCTTTGAGACTTGCACATCCTCTTGGATGAATTCTAAGGTAGTTGTAATATTTGGACATTCAACTTTATCCCATTGATTGTTCATATTAGACCTCATTTGATTTAGGGGTACTATATTGGATGGTTGGTGTTGGTTGGAATCCATAGCTCCTAAAAAATAATTCATCATGGGAGAAGGTTGCACCTCACCCTGACTCATGGGTGGTATCTTATTTTGAGCCTCAGTATTAAGTAATGATAATCTACCCGCATCAATATTTCTCAAAGTCCACCATATTTCTACCATAACTTCCTCATTGTAGGCCTTAGGTAAAGATCAATATTCAAGAATCTTCCTTAGAAATTTGGATATTAAGGGGTCTAAGGCTCCCATGTAAATTTGAAAGGATCTCTCTTCTGAGATGATGAAATGGGGAACCACTTCGGTATACAACTTATGAAACCTATCATTGAATTGACTCATGGACTTATTAGGTTCCTTACAGATAGAGACAAATTGATTTAGCATCATAATTGGGTCAACTAGTTTTTCAAAATGGCTAATAAACGTTGCTTCTAGTTGAACCCAAGAAGTGATGGAACCTATAGGTAGGTATAGGTACCACTCAAATGCAACCTCATCCAATGTGTATAAAAATAATCTACAAGGAACATCTCCATGCCATATTTACAAATGACTTAAAATATCCTTATATCTCTGAATATGTTCCTCAACCGAGGTCACATCATGCTTAAACATGGGTAAATAATTTTCTACACCTTCAAAGAATTTGATGAGTAGGCATGTCTAAATGGCTATAATAGTCACCTATCCAAGGTGTAATTCTTTCGCTAGTTGGAAAAACCACTGCCATTAGTGAACCTTAAAGAACACAACTTTAATACCAATTTTGTTAGTCAAATAAATATATCTTACAAATGAGAACTAAATGATTAACGATCTCAAATGTCTAACATATATATCATCATGTTAGCATCACCCAAAATATCTACATAAGTTAAACCATGATATCAAATAACATCCTCCAATTTGAAAAAATGTTAGACTTCATACATCATCTATTAGAGAACGTTACTATCAATGAAAGTGATCAATAAGTAAACAAAACTTCGTTAGTCAAGACCAATGCCTTTAAATAAATATTTCAAGTAAACATGAACAATATAGCATCTAAATAGAAATAAAGTAAGCCAATTCAGGCCCTCCTTCTAGCACCAAAACGTTGAGTGGATATTTTTCCCAATTGCAAAATCCCCATCACAGTCAGGGTATCAATCCAAAAACCCTCTCTTGCAAAGAAATAAAAAATTTTCCAATGTTCCTTTACTTAATGTGTTCTTGTGATCTTGTGAAGATATATCAAATAAGTGTTAGAAATACCTTATTGATTTGCAAGTAATTGTTAACAAGGGGCCTGTGTTGGTTTATTTTATTATGCTATGTTATTGATTGTTCAAGAAACTTAAAGAGGAAAAGAAAAATGTGATTGGACCTCATATGACCATGATATAAAAGCCTTAGTTCATTTTATCTTGATGTGCCTTAGATAGATTTTATCTTCTTTTGGTTAAGAAAATTTTAAACAAGTTTGATCTTGCATTAAACCCTAATTTAAGCATGAAATAGGAGATTAAAATCTATCTCTAAATGTGAAACTTAAATAATAAATTAATTCATTTAATGTTGCTTTGAATATGAAAATAAAGATAGCTTTTGATATAATAAATAAATTACCCCTCTTTGATTTTCATAAAGAGACGCCAATTTATCGCTTTAAAAATAATGGATTTCGAAATGCCATATAAATTGCTCCCCGTTAATGAAATTGTAATTTTCATAAAGAAAAGTTAATTAATTGCTTGCAGAATAAACATGCAAAGCTTGAAATTTGATTTACCTTCAAAACACAAAATTATGTAAAATCCAAAATTATAAAATGCCTGTAAAAACAAATTTAAATAATTTATATAATTTCGAAATGGCTTCAAAATGAAATCGAAACTGCATAAGATGACACGTTAAAGCTCGTTCTTCACATCCATGTATTTTTTTTTGGAATTTAATTTTTTTCGATTTTTATTCTAATCGTTGAAATTTTAAAAAAATCTGCAAAAGGGAAGGGTTAGAAAAATAAAAATAAAAAGAATTCTGAAAAAGGACCTGAACCATGAAAATACTAAAAAGAAAACAACTACAACATGATACTACCCTATCCTACAAAACCAGAGATGTGAGTGTTTCTAAATATAACCTCGTTTATCCGAACCTGCATTTGCATAATCCACATTAACCTATGTGCAATATTCTAAGGAAAATGAAATGAAATTCCATGTTCCTAAAAATTCAACAATGCTACCATTAAATGCATACAACATTACCTATAAGCCTAAGATCATGGAAGAAAAAGATAGACAATTTTCCCAAATATCCAAAAACAAATTCCTCCAATCTTGTTAGTAAAGTGCAAATTCTTGTAATATTTTGCATTAAAATAGAAAATGAAAGTTTCTGTTACAGTGGATTTCCAGTCTTCACCTCCAAAATGTCCAACCCTTGGTAGTGGAAAACTTTCAACCCAATTACAATGTTTTAATGAGGTATTTAGAACCTGCACCCTGTCCTTTCATTTTTGTCCCTCCTTCGTTTCATTTTTCTCTGCAAACTTTTGGTTTTCATGATGCCTTTCATTTCTCTATTTCTCATGCTTCAACGTAACTGATGTTTTCCTTCTCTTAAATGTATAACGAACATTTTTACTAATATCTCATGGACATTAAAGTTCTTTTCATAACACCCTTATACAAATTATCAAAGCTGAAGCGTTTATCTGAAATTTCTCTTTTTATAAACATATTGTCTCATGTTGACTATGGAACGTCCATTGATATCTATTATATGAATACTAAGTCTAATCAAAATAAAGGCTTTATCTGTTACCTCCAAAGCTTCTCATTAGTGAATATTTGGTTAATACCTATACTTATCCATGAGGCCTTTATTTTATTTAGCATGTAGCAAATCATCCTGTCCTATTGTCAGTTGTATTACTGTGTTACTGTCTACATTGAAGGAGCATCAATTTACATCATGACATAAGTATTATTGGGCCATCAATACCCATCCTCACTGTGCGCACAAAATCAAATTTGTGGGCCTTCTATTTGGCATTCAACACCCCACTGCCAGATGCTTGCCACGTCAAGAGTCATTTTTGTATTCATTCCTGTGTTTAGACTATTCAGACAACACTTGATTTACACCTAGCATCCTGATATATGTCCATTGTTGCTCTCGTATGTGAACCATATAACCATTACACCAGAATTGATTGTATCTTATCTACTCTCTGCGGTGGATTATTCCACATGTAAATACCTTCTATGAATATGTTGCATTGTGCCACATATTGCTCATGCAACCATCCCTGGTATTTGATGCTACCACACGAGAAATCTCCTTGCGAGAACCTACCCACGATCATGGGTATCACCGTGGTAAAGAATTCCATATTGGCCATCGCCAAGGAAACCCCTATAGCAAATGACATTGTTCTTGCATCGATAAATATGATTAGTATGAACATTGTGTACCCTTTCATCATTTGGAGCCTCTTCCTACCAATAAATTGATTGAACCATGGCATTCTCATAGTCTGACCAACTATTACAATTTAAGAAGAAATTTCCATCTACACAACTCCTTGGTCGTATTGCGTTTGTTTAAATAAACTTAACCACTATCATAAACAATCTTGCGATGCACTCCTATTGTGCATTGTCATTCAACCATTCCCATCACCTACTGAGACTCATAAATGTAAACTCAAATTATAATGAATGCATTCGTTCATATTAAATTTGATGTTAATCCTAGGTTCCCTCGGGTTTATCCATCAATGGTGTATCTCTATTATGAATATCATTGTCATCGATCTCCTTTGCTCAAATCATATCCACTATCGATTATTACTATTGTGGTCATCTGTTCCTAGCTATTTTTGTTGTTGGTCATTGATCCCCCGTGTGTAGGTCTACTATGCAATCCACATTAATGATTTCCATGTGTTGTCATCCATCCAAATCACTCTTGTAGTCATGGTCCTTAGTCGAAACACACTACCATCGCATCACCATTTGTCTCATGAGCTTTCATGTATGCATTTTCATCCTTTGCTAGTGCACTACTTGATCTACTAGGTTACCACTAGCCACCACATACACTTTGACCTTGATATTTTCTCTCGTCCATGTCCTATTAGGTGATCGAACCATGCTTCTGTGACCCAAAAATTTCCCATGTTAATAGAAACTCACATTGGTGAACTCACTCGTGACCACATCATCTGGGAATGCCTTTTTACCAAAGCCTACCTCACACTCACATGTTGATATTTGCCTCAGTGCCAAGGTGGGATTGCACACCCGTCACATCTAATTATCCATATCTGACACCAATTTTAGGGGTATAGCCTCATCAGGTGGATCACCCTTTTTGGACTAACGATCGCCCATCCATCGGGTCTATGGTTGAACCTTGCATGTATCACAAATCACCAAAATTAAAATTAATGATTAAACCCAATACTGAGAATAAAAGTGTTACAAAAGATAAAGACAATAAAAAGGCCTTATTTCCATATATATATTTCATTTTCTTTTTATTTTGTTTTATTATTTTAATTATTTTTTTATTTTTTTTTATTTTGTTTTATTTTATATATATATATATAAATTTATTAATTTTAGCCCTTTCATTCATTAATATGAATTTGATTTAATTTAAATTTTTGAATCAACTTAATTCAAAATGTTAAAACTAACCAAGACATTAAAAACATGAAAAGACTTAAAATTTATTAAAATCAACCACCCTAGACCTTTGAGAGTGACCTAAAGGAGAATCCAAGCAACAAAAACCTACTGCAATATTTTGGGTAAGAACCCACAAAAACTATCACTTAAAACAAACCAAAAGCACCAAAAATATATATTTTAAAAGGGGGGTCCTCAAATATTGGGGCTAGTTGTGTAATGGCCAACTACAGACCCCCAAAGCCAACTAATATATGGAAGAAGCTACCTAAATCCAGACTAACAATATTACTATAATATACCAACAAATGCCCAACCACTCTGCTAGAGCACCTCAGGGAATTGGTATTTATATACCAAACACATAATATCATGGAACAAGATGTGGCCTTAATGTTGTTAGTGGCATCCTTCAAAGGAGAGGTACTCAAGAAATATGAATCACTTCCTCCGCATTCAATTATAGAATGGGATTAGTTGGATTCATTACTCATGAATGACTTCATCATAAAAAGTGAATAAAATATAGTTGAAGTAAAAAATAAGCCAACCCAAGAGAATGAAATTCCCCTTGCCTATCATGTTGAATAGAGTGGCTAACTAAATTTCCCCCAATTGGAAAATAGCCAACAACATTGGGTCTATGATAATGATATCCTCTCTGAGTAATCAACTAATAAATAAATCAAGGCACACCAACTAATAGTTTTTGTCAATTGAGAAAAGGCCAAGAGCATAATCCCTAGAAGAAATACACTTACAAAAAAGACCCTTTTCCTTCACTATAAACATTTCTGAAGAGCAACATTGTAGAAATTTGTAACCCAATATATGATATAGGAAATCTAATAGAACCTAATTAATCTAAGACAAGAAATAAGAATCCAACTACCTCGCACAAGCCTATAGATACAAGAACAGGGCTAGCACTAGCAATAAAAGATGAGTTGCCAAGAAATATTGAATATGAGGATGACAAGGTCAATGACCCTAGGCTGGAGAAGAATGGGATGATGCTGAGGGAAGAAGATCACAAGAAAAAAATAGAAGCTAAAGAATATTCTTTTGTGGCAAGGGTATTAAGCAGCGGTCTTGCCCAATACCTCCTTGTTATGATCCCATCCTAAAATAAAATTTGTAATTCTCATATGATTATGTAATGGCCCCCATTACAACATGGGGACCCATTTATAATGTTATTTTCTAATACTTTGTAATGGTATGTGGCAAGTGAGGCACCTACACAAGTGGACCCATTTCATTTAACCATTATCAAGAATGTAACTGATGTTTGGTAGAAGATTTTAGCCCGAGTGGCACTTTGCATGTAAGACAACTCTTGAGCATTAGGTTAGGGTTGCAAGAAGTGTATCTTTAAAAAACATGGGCCCATGAACGAATGTATATTTTGCAAATAAACGAAATTATTAAAGGTGGTTGCTCCCTTGAAAAGGCCTATGATTTTGTATTGTTTTGTGAGACTATTTTTATTTTGCATTTATATTTTGTATTGCAATATAATTTTCTTTCATGGAATTCTATTTTAATTGTAATATTTATGTGAATGAGTTTATTTTTATTAGAATATTCCTAACAAATGGTTTCTAGCACTTTATAGGGTCAAGTTCCATTGTTATTGTGACAATTATTGCCCTTCTATTTGACTGTTAGGTAAAAATTTCCCGTATTTCCAAATTTCTACTTGTTTTCTTAGTAAAAAAATAAAAACAACCTTTTTTCTATATTAGTTTACTAGGTTAGAAACCCTATGTTGAGGGTTTTAAATATCATGGAGGAGCTATAGTTGTTGGCTAAGCTAGATTTCTCATAAATCATCTATTGAAGTGAGGGGTAATCAAGCTCCAATACTCAGGCCTTAGACAACACCCATATACAAAATTGAGCTTCCACATATATTCAAGTATATCAGAAGACCCCCTAGGATTAGGAGAAACCTGTAGCTCTAGAAATATTTTTGGCCTTGTATAATCCATACTACATTAGATATAGTATCCAAAAATATTACCCTCCTATACTATTTCTCACCAACAATTCGTCGATGATACCCTTCTATTGACTAAGGCGTCGGTGGTTGAGGCCAAAATAATTAAATACATCCTGCAACTCTATGAGGACACTGCTGGTCAGAAAGTTAATTTCGGTAAAAGCAAGTTATATTTCTTGAACACCCCCATTCAGAGGTAAGGAAGGATTGCAAAAATTTTAGGGTGTGATATAGCAAACCTCCCCACTTCATATCTTGGTCTCCCTCTTTTCATTGGTTCTCCGAGAGAGTCAATGTGGGACAGGGTTATTGAAAGAATTCAAAAAAAACTTACTAGATGGAAAGGTCATCTTCTATCTCAAGCAGGAAAGCTAACCCTCACTAAGGCCTCTCTTCAGAGCATTCCAGTCTATTTCCTCTCCGTTTTCAAAGCCCCTGTGAAGGTTTTCCAAAAAATTGAGAAACTCCAAAAAGAATTTTTATGGATTGGATCAGAGGAGAAAAAAAGGATACACCTTGTAGGATGGACCAAAGTGTGCAAACCCAGGGAAAATGGGGGCTTAGGTCTGAGGATAATTGCTCATATGAATTTAGCTTTACTAGCTAAGCAGGTGTGGCACCTCATTTTTGGTGAATAAAATGAATGGACAGCTATCATCAAATGAAAGTATCTTCAAAATATGGAATTTCTAAGTGACTCAGTTCCAATCAGAGGTTCTACTTTTTGGAAAGCAATTCTCAATTGTAAGGAAATCATCAAAAAAGGTTTAATATGGGTTTTAGGCAATGGTGAGAGGATAAATTGTTGGAATGACAGGTGGTCTAAGGATGAACCACTAACGCAATATCCTAACTTAGCCCGAATCAGAGATATAATGGAAGAACTCATTGGCATAAAAGTCTCCGATTATATGGTTGAGGACAGAGGTAGGATGAAGTGGAAACAAATAAGGATTCAAGGATTTCAAGCGAAATCAAATGATATTTGTAACATTCTCGGGCAACAGTTTATCCCCATGAGATCCAAGGAAGATCAAGTGACCTGGGCTCCTACGAAAAATGGGTAGTTCACTATTAAATCAGCTTACAAGCTTCTGCTTGATGACGAGGATTTTTTCCTCCAAAAGGACTTAGTTTGGATAAAAAACATTAATTCTAAAAATTACAATCTTTTCATGGTTGGTTATCTAAGGAAGAATTCTAACCATTGATAATATTATGCGTAAAGGTATTTGTATCACTAATCATTGTTATCTGTGCAGGGCTAATTGGGAGACCATTTATCACATTTTCCTTGAGTGTCCTTTTTCCTTGACTGTCCTAAGTGGGGTTTTTCAGGCCTTCAATATTTCTTGGGTTAAACCAGCCATCGTACTTGATTTTTTCATCCAGTGGCATTACCCCTTTTCAATACAAATACTTAGATACATGTGGAAAATTTGTCTCAATCACTATCTTTGGTAGGTTTGGTTAGAAAGGAACCATAGAGTCTTTAATGAGTCTATCCATGATCATCAAACTATCATTGCTAGGATCCTATCCTTTGCCAAAGAGAATGTGAACCTTATCCCTTTTGATAGTCGTAAACCTCATCTGTAGGAGACCACGATTGCTTAATATTTAAGCTTAACCTTGTTAGATTAGTCTGTGCCTAGGGTAGTCAACCCCAGAGCCAATGTTAAGTGGCCCCCACCTCCTACGGGTTGGTTTAAGCTTAATTTTAATGGAGCGGCTAAGGAAAATCTTGGCAGAGCAGGCACTGGCAACATTGTGCAAGATCATAATGGGAATATGATGCTTGCATTTTTTGAATATTTGGTAACAAGGATGAACAACAAAGTTGAAGCTAGAGCTATGTGGAGAGGCCTTCAAATGACTAAAGAATTATAAGGCAATTTGATCGTAGAAGGAGACTCTATGCATGTTATAAATCTCCTCAATAATTGGAAAACACCTCCATGGAGGATTAAAACAATTGTTGAAGAGGCTAGGATCCTTTTCCAGGGAAGACAAGACATAAAAGCCCAACATGTCTTTCGGGAAGCTAACAAAGTTGTTGATAAGCTGGAAAATTTGGGTGTCGATGGTGACAAACTTTTCAAATGGGAACACGGTGTCCCGAGTGAAGTAGAGGAGCTTATTCAACAAGAATGCCAAGAATGATAGTCAAATTTACCAACAGGGAAGGCACTATAAGTTCGAAGGCTATGAGTATTCCCGTCTCTTTTTTGAAATGGACTCACAATAAAAATTATCCGAGCTGTCAGTCTTGGTGGATGCTGCTTGGAAATACTACAAAGGCTAATGGGGACAGTCACATGTCATATAACATGGCTCCTAGTCATATTAGTAATTTGAGGTTGGTTGATAATCACAGGGCAGGAAATAAATGGTAATATAAGACTTCGAACCAGAGCCACGTGGACCACCAGATAGGCACTGCCATAAATCTAGCCAGTAGGTTCACTTCTCAAGGGTTGATTGGCCAAGACAGGATGTGGTCCCAAAGCATGTCATATATGGAAGAAAGCAATTACCAAAGAATTATTAAGAGTAACTGTCAATACAGAGCTTGTGGGAGTTTTTTTCAGTACTCTGCTATGTGTGTCTACAACTTTTTGTTTCTCCACTGTTTCAAGGAAGGGATATGTGTCTGTTTCTTTTTTTGTAATTATGATGCAGGTGTGTTTTCTTGGGGTATACCCAAAATGTTGTATGGGAAGTTTCTTTTTGATAACATGCTATGTGCCTTACCGGATGTAATGGCTTTGGCGGCATGTAGATTTTACATATATAGGATCCTTAGTAAGGACATGTTCATCAACAACCCTGGGCTGATTTTTGTAAAAGGTTTTGGGTCAACCTGTAAAACATGGTATTAATGTTATAGTATCTTATCTACCAAAAAAAAAAAAGTAGGTAGTGTGCTTAAGGGTATGCATGGAATCCTCCTTAATTAGTGGCTTGAAATATCGGTCTGAACACTATCATTTGTCATTGTGGTATAGCAAAGGACCTATGGGTAGTACATATACCCTGGCTTAGATTACCCTATTTTGTGAATGTTAAACCTACAAAAAACTCCTATTCTATCAAATTTTAAAACCTGTAATCAAATCCTACCAAAAAATTAAGCATATGAAAGAGAATTCCCTATCCTATAATTACTACATGAAATAGTTGAAAGAAATTGGAGAGAAACATACTAATTAAGATAGAAATAGTCAGATTCAGTAATAGTTAGGATAACTTTGCCAGTGTTAATAATAGTGGGTATAATTTCAGCCAAAGTCAATAATAATCAAGACAAAGTTACTAGTTGTCACTGTCAATAACAATCACATGTGACAATCAAAATTCATAACAGATAAGGAGTTAGATAGAACAATGTTAGTAATAGAATGGGTTAGTAATAAAATAATGTTAGTAATAGAAAATTATTAGTAATAGACATTTTTAGTGGCATAACAGTATTAATAACAGAGTTAATAATAGAGAGTGTAGAGTCTCATAAGGGATTGTTCAACAAGAAACTAATTTTCTAAGTGAATCAAATTTTCAAGAGAAAAACCAAAACTTTCCCTATAAAATGTTTGGGGTGCCCAAAAACAATGTTGTGATATATAGCTAATTGTCATTGTCTTGTTGAGCTGATCAATTTGGTATATGGCCTCTATGTATTTTTTGGGTGTCAAAATGTTATTTTTGGGCCTAGTCCATTACAATTATCTTTTTGAGCTGATCATTTTGATATATAGCACCCAAACATTTTTTTGGTTCTTTACTAAAAATATTAACTCCTAAAATAACACTTTTATTTTTAGTAAGTTAGTGGAAGTGGTTCAAATCATACCAAAATGACTAGCGAAACTAGAGGACACAAAAAGGAGATAAAATAAAACACTTTTTTTGTAGGAAACACACATTGTCATTAAGTACCCTTCTTAGTGATTTTAAAGTGATAAAGGAAGAAGTAACCCTTTTGAGAGGTGAACACATGATATCCAAAGCTTATATAGAAAAATAAATTTTAGAGGTTGAGAAGAAACTTAGAGGCAACCTAAAGGTGTTTGAGCATCATCATAGTGACCAATCGGGTGGTAGTACAACCATTAGAGGGAAAGTAATTTATAAGGAGAAGGAAGGCTATTATTCTATTTTTGACATAGATACTCTATTCAAGATGCATAAATTAGAATTTTCTAAGTTCAATGAAAAGGATGTTGATGGGTGGTTATATCGAGCAAATCCATTCTTCAAAATTTACAATATCCCTAAATATTTGTGGGTTACTATGGCATCTTTCAACTTTGAATTTGAATCCTTCTAGAGGTATCAATGGTTAAAAATATATCTTCTAACCCTTCTTGACAAGATATTGAGTCACCATTACTCACTTATTTTGGCCCTAGTGAGTATGAGGACTTTATAGGTTCATTAACCAAATTAAAACAAGCCTTTATGGTTCAATACTATCAGACCCAATTTGAGAGATTGGCTAATAGGACCAAGGGGTTGAATGAAGGATTTTTTTAGAGTTGTTTCATAAATGGATTGAAATATGATATCAATGTTAAGATCAATATGTTAAAACCATAATCTATGATGTAGGCCATAGAATTGGCATCAGGGTTATGCATAGTGGTGAATATTCACAAATTAGATGAATATTAGGATTTTCAAAATTGGAAATTGGCGAATATGAGGACCCTCAACGTTGACCCATTCGCCTAAAATTTTTAGGATCAATTATTTCTTAGGGTTAATTCGCCACAATATAATATCCAAACATAGGCATATTTGTACTTGTTGGAAAGTTCTTTTCAAGCCTGATCTAATGGTGGTGTTTTTATGAAGTTATAAGATTATTTAATGGGTCAAAAGTGGCCCCAAATATGACCTTACATTTTAGGGCTTCAAAAACCCTAAATTTTGATGTGAAGATGCTCGATTTGATTTTCTTAGGATTCTCCATGATTCACCTTGATTTTGATTAGGATTCACCATTTTTTTACAAGTACATTTTGAGTCCAACCCCTTATGCATAACCTTAATTGGCATGATTGGTCGAATAAATCTTGTTGGCTCAAAGGAGGTCACCTAAATTTCCATAGATCAAACCCACATTTCCTTCCATGTTCACATACAATAATAGAAATAAATATACCCCTTACAAGTGCTTAACTACATAAGAGATGGATGGTTGATGTGCACAAGGCTTATGTTATAATTTGGATGAAAAATATTTACTAGGGCATAAATACATCCAAAATAAGCTATTTTTGTTGGATGTAGAGGAGTCATTAAGCACTAAAAAAATTGATGATGAATCAAAACCATAAAAGGAACCACCTCAAGATGAAGGTGAAATACAATAAGAACCACAATAAAATGTTTCTATCCATGCTCTTGCAAGAATTACTACCCCTTAGACAATTAAATAGTAGGATTTTTTAAAGGCCAATGTATTACAATTCTCATCGATTCAAAAAGTATACACAACTTTATTGATCCTCAAGTCACTAAGCAAGCCAATTGTTACATACATGCATGCAACTCCTTTGAGATTATGGTAGAAAATGGTAGAACTTTACCTTGTAAAGGCTAATGCTGCAATGTGAAGTTGAAGATAGGGGATTATGAACTCAAAAGGGATATATTTACTCTTCAACTAGGAGGATGTGATATTATGATAGAAGCTCAATGGTTAGGTACCTTGGGAACCATCGCCTAGAACTTTGTAGAGTTATGGATGCAGTTTTTACAGAATGGTAGGTCTCATATCGAGTTGTAAAATATACACTTAATTTGTTAATCTAGGCTGAACGATTTAAAGAACAGTAAATCCAGTATAGATTATTCCACAATGATTAATCTTTGACTTAATTCTATTTTCTTAGTTTCAGGTTGTAGAAAATAAAATTTACAGGAAATGAAATTAAATGAATGGAAAGATTATGTAATTTATGATTTAATCTAAGTTTGTGTATGTGGGTGTCTATGTGTGTGGATCCACGTGCAATTCTAATAATGCATTTATGATTTTAACTAGCTGATTTACTTTATAGTTTAAAATGATGCAATTTGATTTATCTTATGATCTAATATTAATTCTACTTACTAACTAATTCTATTCTATTTTAGGAGCAAGAGAGTAGGGACTAGGTGTTAGAGTGGGCCCTCCTAGAGGATAGTATAATTCTCTTCCTGCCTAATCTAATTTACTTTAAGTAATTAATTTCCATTAAAGCTATTCTAACACTTTATTTCATTGATGCAAAAAATAAAATAAAGACTACAATAGTAAATAAATCGTAACAGAGATACACGATACAATTACCAAACTCATAAAAGAAAATATTGTTGCTTTATTGATAGATTCAAATCCTCATGCGTATAATGCTCAATGATAGATGATACAATGAATTCCATACATTCAATAGTAGATAATAACTAGCAAACCTTTTCAAAGGTCTTTTACATTGTATTTATAATGTCATTTAGATATTTTCAAAAAAAGTCTTCTATGTATGCTTTTCTGTCATCTCGAATACTCGAAGATTTGGTTGCTAACTTTCATAACAAAAGTAATATAAATTTAAGACACACTAACAACTAACCTTGTACTTACTACCAAGCAACTTATTTTTGGTTTCCTCATTACAAACCTCTTCCACCTTGATGAGATTTCTAAAAAAGCCACAACCTTAGCTCTTATATCCTTAATGTGAGTAGCACTAGATCCATCAACTTTTTGAATTTCTCTAATCTCGTTGGCGCTTTTGTGCTCCAAGGTCATAATGTGAAAAACTTAGAATCTTTATCTCCCTCCTTTAGCTAAAGTGCCCTAGACTTCTATTTCCATAAAATTTCCTCCTTGGCAATAGTGCTATGAAAGTCGGCCAACACCTCTTTTTCTCTATATCTGATCTTCTGAGATTGATTTCCAAATTCTATGTTAGATTCAATAGCTTTTAGTTGACTTTTTAGGTCTTCCTTATTTTGCAAAATATTCCCAACAACCCTTTCATTCCATTCTTTAAGGCCACTTTTAACAACTCTAAGCTTTGCCATAGTTTTGCAAAGGTTGGAGCCTTGGAAAGTAGTACGTACGGTTCTTGGACAAACATCCATGAGGACATAAGCATGCTGATCAATAACAGAGTAGAATCTAAAGGACAAGACTTTGGAACACTCAATCCCGATTCGAATCTTGGTGTCTCCTACTGTGTTGAGGGTGGCCGGTGGTTGGCACTGGCACCGGCCACTCCTCTATCACAGTCGCGCATGTATTGTCATTTTCATACTTGGGTATTGTTGGAACATCTTGTGGTGGTAAGGTTGCTTCTACTTCGACTTCTGTGGAGGCAACAACTCAGAGCCCCACCTTCGAAAGTCTAACAAAAAAAATGTTACAATAACATTCAGGTATAAAAAAACTAGATGTTTTTTTTATTCTCCATGCAGCTGGTCTTAGCGGAAGATGATAGAAATGATGTTTAAAGTTTTCATTTCTATCAGTGAAATGAAGTTTTCTATTTACTCAATGATAAGACGATAGAATTTTTGTGTTTATATTTTACTTCGAACAATTCCAAGGATAAATAATCGTTCCTGTTTCCTGTTGGATTTTTCAAAATGGCAAGGTGTACTCCTAGGTTTTTTAGTAAGATAGGCAGATAGGTATTCTTGGTTGGACCCAAATTTTAATATTATTAAAGTGAAACAAATTTTAATTATAAAATTATTACACGACAACCAGATGAAACTTCTTGGTATTAATATATAATTAAAAATATATATATTATAATAAATCTTTAGAATTTTATAAAAATCATTAGAACTAATTACTCGTATGATAAATCTTTAGAATTTTTTAAAAATAATTAAAACCAATTACTCGTAATAATGGAACTAATTTATCGAAGAATGTGAGAATTTAATTTGCTTATGTTATGCATATAAGCTATGCATAAGGGATTTTACCCTCCTAAAGTGGCATGAGATTTTGCACTCTATGAGTGGTTGTGGATTTATTATGGTATTGATTTGATCAGAATATTGGAATTGATAATTACATATTGTTCATGGTATTTGAATTGAATTGAAATTATTATTGTTTCATGTTGTTAAAAAATAATTCAATATTATTGCTTGCCAATATTTAAACCTATCAATATTTTGTGAAGTGTGAAGAATTAAGGTTTTTTTTTTAAATATCTCATATTTTAGGAGCCATATATTTGCGAAGAGTTATATGATTTAACTAATTCTTGGACCAACTTGTGCAGAATTTGAATAGCTTTAAAATGAGTGGTCATATGCAAAACTTTGAGCAATATTGAGGGAGATATAACCCTGTGAATTCAACCATTCGGAACAAGGGTAGTGATGATTTTTAAAGTCGCTAAAAATAAAATTGTAAATATTTGTCAGCTAGAGTTCGAATGATGGGAAGAGCAATGAAGAGCGAGGACTTTAGTGAGTCAAGAGATTCTATCTGGACAAAGAATTTTTCAGCTAAATTTTTTTACCTTTCTTTATCTTATAAATTATGCATGAAAATTTTATAAAGTTTTAATCAAATATTATATTTGCTATAGGACATTCAGATAAATTTCAATAGATTTTGAGTTCTATTTTCTTTCCATGGATCGATTTATAGTTAAATTCTTAGAATCATCTCCAGTAATAGATGTTAGTGAGTGCATCACAACCCGTTCCCTTAAATCCTTTTCAAAGTATATTAATTGATCAAATGGATCAATTACTACCTACCTAGAGAGTTGTTAACCCTAAAGGTTATTACAAAACTCTAATTAGGGGATTTTATAGGGTTTTGGAAGAAAGTAATTGGGTTTGATATTAATTATTCATTTGGGATTAGATTAATTACATTTAAGTATGAATGCAATTAGATGTCCAATTTTGATTGGACCAAATTAGGCATTAGTATTTTGAATGATTATTTTAATCATCTCATGGCCTAATATGTTTAGTGGAAAAAAAAGAGATTATTTCCTCTAATTTTAAATATGGTCAAGAATGAAGGATGTTGGCCATAACAGAGACACAAAAACAAGAAGATGCATGTACCCACCTATCTTGGACTCTTCCCCAAATTAATAATGAATAAATGTATTTCAAATCACATGGGGTTGGTGGTAATGAATATAATTAGTATAATATAACACCTCTTGCATAATATTTTAATAAGCCACTAGTTGGCTCATGAGAGGTGGAGTTCTCCTATAAATAGAGAACCCCTTGGGAAGAGAAAGATATTTAGGAAATCTTGGATGCCTAGAGAGTATGCTCTCCACCTACAATGGATCAGAAACCAAAAGGCTTGGAGAGATTACCTAGTTGTAGAAAGAGGTAATCTTGGAAGATTAGAAGGAGCCAACTCTTGGAGAAAAACATGAAGACTCGGGAAGCACTGGGAAGTTTTCAAGAGAAGATAGATTAGGTTGGATCTTTATTACATTGATTAGGTTTAATTAAACATTTTTTGTCTTATTTGGATGAAGTTACTATGCTAGATAAAAGGTTCGTTATAGCTTCATTTGTTATTAATTAAAGGGGCTATAGTTTCCTATTCAAATCAGTTTGAAACCTGCAGGTTAGATATTTTTAGCTTTTTCTATGCCTGAATATTTTAATATGAGGATAATGCTTTTATGTAATAGAAAATCGTGTTCTTGTTTACTATCTAAGATAATGATGTATATTATGTACATCGAATCTACCTATTTAAGTCAATTGAATCGATACTTACCCTTTGTATTCGTAATAGTTGTACTTGCCTAGGTTATTTAATTAAAGATATCATATTAATGATGACTTTATTAAACCTAATATTTAGGCATGCAATCCCTGAATGAATCATACTAACACCATAATGTTGTAATTTTTTTCTAGCACCTTTCCTTACCTCAAGTTTTGGGAACAACCAATGTACTAAAGACATTGGTATATAAAGAATCGAGACAAAGAATAATCTAATCACCCATATTTAGGTTGTATGGGTATTGAATTCTTAAACTTATGAAAATCTGGTAGATTGGGTGAAACACAATGTTGTTTCCTCATTTTGACCCCCACACAAAAATATAGACTTCACTATGCGTGAATAAGGATGTAACTATGGGATACTACCCAATTTACTTCTTTTTGGTCTCCAATAGGATGAAATCGTAGTGATGGCATATGGTGGGAGAGAGTCCTATTATAGCTTAGAATCCAAATGATGTAAAGTGGTTTTTTACACTCTATCATTGGGGGTTTTGGTGACTCTTTTGTTATGTCTAACCGTGGAGGTAGAACTATGTCAATATCCCTATTCAAACCACCTTAATGGATGAAAGAGCCATTCCTTGATACGATAGGGAGATAATGGCTCTTGGATTGAGGTGTTCCTGAAACCATTAGTTGATTGCGTACCATAAAAAATCACCTGTTAGCATGATTGGTTAATCTGGATTGCTTGTTGAATCCATGACATTTACTCTGTAAAATACCTATCAAAAATAGTACCTGTATTCCACCCAAATACTACAATATTAAATTAGCCATGATATTATGTTACTATCTGACAAACGTAAATTGAATTACTCTTTAATCAATCTGATTGGTGTACTCTGTGCTTGAAAATATAATACAACCTTACTACCTAATGAATCGGTAGGGGCTCTGTTAGAAGCTCAACCAGACATCTCTAAATATTGAATGAAATTTTATTATAAGGATTTTGGAAAAAAAACTACACACTCAAACCCTTACGAACACGTAGAGATTGTGGGATTGCATAAAAAGCCATTGAATATGTGGATTACCAACTGCACATCTTAAGAATAGTGCAGATTATCTTCCCATATTTTTTGGAACGAATGCATAGGTCAGTAGGTGACCTCCCTCTCTGCTTATAGTAGAAGTAACCCCTAAATTAGGTAGAGTTATCTGTGTATCAACATCACCACCGCCTCACAAAACCCATTGCACATAGTATTTAGTAAGACTAAGTTTCTCTTTGTAACATTAGAGACAAGTTATTTTCATGGATGCCTCAATACCACTTCTAGGGGTCGAGCCAACGCTCAGGATGCGTGGATGGAAGATGGCTCTTCCAAAACCCTCCACGTCATTACTCCACATAGGACATGTGGAGGAAGGAGTAGTTGTCCACAGAGGAATTACCTTCCATAGAGGTGTGTCCATGTTTTAGGGGATAGAACTATACGTGTATAGGTGGTGGAAATATAATCATTCTTAAGATGACATTCCAAGGATTATGTGAGTTTGATCACGTATAGTGATTTTGTTATCTTAGTGACTCCATCGGGGAGATGTGGATTGGATATAAGATCTATAAATAACCATTGTTGAGGTTATTTCATTTATGATGGTTTTCCATCTTCAAAGCATTCACCTATATACTGGTCTTGGTAGAAAGTATGGTGAAGGGCAATTTCCCTTTGGTGAGGGATGAAACCTAATGCTTTTGTGAGCGTTCTCATACTCTGGTGGTCTGAGGTTTTTGTAGAAGCTGATCACTTCTACTCAAGAGTGACTTTGATTAAGTCTTAATATCTCTTGATGATATTTTCCTCGATAACTTACAATCCATTTGGAATGATTCTACCTTAGATCATGATTATGTCCCTCGCCTCATGAAATATGATTGTGTATATAAAAATAATTTGTGGATGAGAAGTGGTAACAATTGGGGTTGTTACAGTTGATATCAGAGCCTAGGCTAGCTAATAGATTCTAGTTAGATCTAGGTTAGAAAAATATTTGGGCATAAAATAAAACAACTCAAATTCCACAACTCTAAACAATGCATACTTAGTAAGGACAAGGTCAGTACTTAAGATTACCTAGGTCTAAGCTCCTTTCCCCCACAAATAGATACATAATTGTTCGAAAGTAGAAGAGCTAAGTGAACCCTCCTTCTATGGGTTTTAAGCGGTTTACCTTAGACTCTTTTGAAAAAATACTCGACATCTATGTCTTTTGACTTACTTATTCCTTATTTTCAAGTGCGTATGAACAGGATGAACCATAATTTATCACTTGAATTAAGGCTATAAAATTATTAATTGCTTAGGCCAAATGACTCAAAGTGGAACATTATGTGAATGAGAATTGAATGACAAAGATCAAGTGAGTTGAAACTTACCCACCAGAGATGGCCTAATGGATATGAAGTTCTCATCCATCAAGTAATTTTGATTCAGTTAAAAGAGCATAGTCATAGAACTACCAATCATCAGACTATAGATGTTCTTGGACTATATTCGAGTTATATCTAAATTTGGCATATTGTAGTACACAAGAAAAATTAAAAGAATGTTTTATTTAATTATTCTTGTTACAATATGACCCTTGGCCAAGAATTTGAGCATCTCAACAATGACAAACTATGGTGGATTGCTATTTTGTTTAGCAACAATTCACCCAGAGATAGTCGCAATCCAAACCTTTACCACGGTTGAAGATATCATCTTGCTTTGTTGTAATTTAGTAAATGTGCTTTGCGCTATTTAAAAATTGAAATATGTCATAAAGTAGTGCATGTGGTATTATTATTTGCACATAAGAATCCAATGATCAAAGAAAATAAATAAAACTCTAGCTGACAAATTATTGAGCTTAGTTTGGAGTCATTAAATATAATGATCACTGTGTTTGAATACAAGTTAGTTGAATGTGATTGAAAACTAAAAACTGGAAATTTAAGATCAAAATCTAAACAAAACGATGTTTTCTTTATTTATATTTTTGATGAATGTTACAATACACTTCGGGTTTTCCAATCAGAGGCTAAGGTGTAGGAAATGGTGAAAGAATCCATCCAACAACACCAAAACTTGAAACCCTAGTATGATGAAAGAGAGCAAGGACACCTTTAAGAATGGAAACCATCCCCAAATTTCACCTGAAATATTTTCTTAACATGAAATTTTGGGAGAGTCATATCAGAATTCTACCAATCAACTTTGATAATCCAAGTGTCCAGGCTCAATAGTAAAGTATGCCACTCAACCACCCGGGTGGTGGTCGAATGTATTGAGGTGTGCTACACTATTTAAATCAAGAACTACCCATTATACCATGCATGTGGTATTATTTTTCTAAGAAAGCTAGAGCGTAAAACAATTGTATGCAACACCGAAAACCAAAAACTAAATATTTTATTGAGTAGTTTTAAATACAAAGATGTCAGAACCAGGATTTGGACGTAATAGCAATGGTAATATGAAAACCATCATATTCTCAATTATAATCTGGGCTATCATAATCTTCGACTGGAGACAAGTAGTGCTCAAAATATATAACTGGAGGTGAAATATTGTAGAGAATTATAATGTATCTATCAAATACATAATATGGCCAAGGAGTGCCATGATGTCTATACAAGATAAGATTCATTTTTTTCAAACACCAAGTTTGAGCGAATCTATTCCGAATTTCCCAAAATAAGTGAGTCTGCACATACCTTTAATAAAGAAGATTCTGATAAAGCTCGCTATTAAAAGCAACCTTTCTACTGGGAACATATTTCTTGACCACATCCAAATAACATGGTGGTATAAATTGAAATGGAATATTTAAAGGATCGCTTATAGGAGATAACCAGGAATCTCCAAATCGGACATGGAAAGTCCAGTTAGGCCAACTGAAGAATCTATCGAACCATTCAAAATGACTTAAGGGACTTTCAAAGGCCAAATAATTATGAGAATTGTTTCTTAGCCAAACATCATAATGTAAATCTTGAATAAAGGTATTATAATATACTTCATCCATAGATATAAGAGTGTTACGAGCTTCGATAGCTTGACCTTTTAAGAAATTTTGCAACTCTTCTCTTTGTCGAAGCAAGTTTCGAGGAATCCAAACAAAAGATTCATAAAACTCATGTTGATCTTCTTCATAATAAAATATGATGGCTAATCTCTGAACTGGTTTTCTACCGAAAGGAAAATTAAGAGAATATTTCTCTTTTCGATAATGTGTTGATGTCAATAAGTACTTATGACCAAATCTAGAAAAAATACCTGAAGATAAGGTACCAAAATAAGTGTGTACGTAATCCACCTATGGAAACATTTAAGGGGGAAATGATAGGACTTTACATATAGATGAAAGGACACGTGCCACCTCAAGAATTGAAAAGTCATAATGAGCCCTTGATCAGTCAACACAAAATCATCAATGGGACAATCAAGTCGAATACGAAAAGTATCATAAAATTTGAATAATCCACCTTTGGATCGTAAAGATGCAATCAATTAAATAAATGGACAAGATTAATATGTTGGAAATTGAACCAGATAATCATTTCGATCAATAAAAATTCCAGATAACTTACAGGATTTTAATCCTTTCAACTACTCATGGCATCCAATACAATTATATTTATTATAGGATTCATGTGGATGTTATTAGTTATATGTGGAGTAAATCCCATTATATGTTTTATGATCCTTTTGCTTTTGTTTACCAATCTAATTATGCATATGCCCTAAAAGGAAGAAATTGATATCTAGTAGCGTCAGATCTAAACAAGAAAAATGGCAGTCACAACAGGAGATATAACAATGAGAAAATCTAGAAGAGTAGTTGAAGATACAACGAGGGAATCTCCTATGCAACATGCCCAAGAAGATTTATGGGCACAAGAAAGAATAAGGTTAGAATCTGAGAGAGATGTTGCCATAGCAGAGCAAGATAGGCTCAGATCCGAGATAATACAAAGGAATAATTGGAGAGCAGCAATGATGGCAGCCATGTATACTGAAAACCCACAATTTCATCAAATAAGGGAAGAATTTAATGTTGCATTCTTGGAATCTTGTTTTTTTTGTATTATTGAACCACGGTATGCTTTTTCCACCACAACCAACTGTTAGTACATACCATGGGAGAAGAAGAACCACTCAAGCAACTTAGACAACAGTCCAGAATAGAACTCAAACCAGTTTTGAGAAAATCTTCTAGCAGGTTATCAAACTGGTAATGTAGGTGCAGCTCAGACTGGTGAAAGATCCAAGGGACAAAAACCTTGAGATTTGAAGCCACTACTTTGTGGACTATATGTATGTAATTAGAGAACATTTGGATTACACACTTATATTTTGTGGAAAATGAAATACTTTGTGTTCATGATAGAAATAGAAAATGAATATTGTGTGTTCATAGTGAATGAATTTAATTAGTTTAAAGTTTTTATTGTGAAACTCAGAGTTGCTTATTAATATAACCAATAAATGTATGTGACATGTAGATTTTTGTTTGTTTTCCTAATCATTACAAGTGAACTTATGTAATGAATTTGAAGAATGGATTGGTGTCCATTCTAGAGAAGGTATGGGACTTCTCCATGATTTTTGTGTTCACTAAGGATGTATACCAGAGGATATCAAGGATGATGCACTAGTAATGGCAAATAGGTTTGCCATAGTGAATTTTAGGATATATAAGTATCCTAAAGTGAAGATTTATAACATTATATTTTATCTTTAATGACACCTGAGTCTAATGATATATCTCAGTGGATGATGTATAAATAATACTTTGATGTAATGGTTTATATGCTTTACTTTTATGATTATGTATAGTCTTTCATTAAGATTGAAAGAAGCTAATATATAAGCACTGGCGAATGCTTTAATCCATGTTTGATTTGGAGCTCAAACAAAGTTTTTACATTCTGAGTTGTAGCCTAAATGTACATGTGGGTTGTAGCCTGCATATGTTTGGGTTGTTGCCCAAAGGATAATAATTTAATATTTTCCTCTGTGAGAATAATTTGTGATTCTATAACTGCAATATACTATTGTAGTTAGTTAAAATTTGAAAGATGTTACAATAATATGATTTTTTGATAAAAAATCAGTAATTGATGGTATTTCAGTACTTATTGTTTATGCAGTATAGATGTTTTATTGCTATGAGGACATGGTACTGATGATATTTTATATTTTGTAGGGCCAGGTACTCTCATGGATGGAATATATTGCTTACCATCAGGAATGAGATACTAGGAACAAGGAAAATGTTTATAATTATGATCATTTTGTAAAGTAGTTATATTTCCTTTATGCATTAATCAATATAGAAACAACAAGAAACACATAGGATTGTGTTATTCTAAGGGGGGGTGTATGTCACAGCCCATTCCCTTATATCCTTTTCAAAGTATATTAATTGATCAAAAGGATCAATTAATACATACCTAGAGGGTTGTTAACCCTAAAGGTTACTACAAAACTCTAATTAGGGGATTTTGTAGGGTTTTGGAAGAAAGTAATTGGGTTTGATATTAATTAATCATGTGGTATTAGATTAATTATATTTAATTATGAATGCAATTAAATGTCCAATTTTTATTTGATCAAATTAGGCATTAGTATTTTGAATGATTATTTTAATCATCTCATGGTCTAATATGTTTAGTGGAAATAAAATAGATATTATTTCCTCTAATTTTAAATATGGTCAATAATGAAGGATGTTGGCCATAAGAGAGACACAAAAACAAGAAGATGCATGTACCCACCTATCTTGGACTCTTCCCCAAATTAAGAATGAATAAATTGATTCCCAATCACATGGGGTTGGTGGGAATGAATATAATTAGTATAATATAACATCTCTTGCATAATATTTTAATAGGGCACTAGTTGTCTCATGAGAGGTGGAGTTCTCCTATAAATAGAGAACACCTTGGGAAGAGAAAGAGAGCTAGGAAGTCTTGGAGGCCTAGGGAGTATGCTCTCCACCTATGGTAGATCAGAAACCAAGAGGCTTAGAGAGATTACCTAGTTGTAGAAAGAGGTAATCTTGGAAGATTAGAAGGAGCCAACTCTTGGAGAATTACATGAAGACTCGAGAAGCATTGGGAAGATATATCAGGTTGGATCTTTCTTGCATTGATTAGGTTTAATCAAACATTTTATATCTTATTTGGATGAAGTTACTATGCTAGATAAAATCTTCGTTATAACTTCATTTGTTATTAATTAAAGGGGTTATAATTTCCTATTAAAATCAGTTTGAAGCCTGCAGGTTAGAGATTTCTAGCTTTTGTTATGGCTAAATGTCTTAATATAAGGATAATACTTTTATGTAATAGAACATAGTGTTCTTGTATACTATCTAATCTAATGATGTATATTATTTACATTGAATCTACCTAGTTAAGTCAATTGAATCGATATTTCTCCTTTGTATTCATAATAGATGTACTTGCATAGGGTGTTTAATTAAATACATCATATTAATGGTGACTTTATTAAACCTATGAGTTGGGCATGCAATCCCTGAATGAATCATACTAACACCATAATCTTGTAATATGTGCTAGCACCTTTCCTTACCTCAAGTTTTTGTAACAACCAATGTACTAAATATGTCAGTATATAAAGAATTGAGACTAAGAATAATCTAGTCACCCATATTTAGGTTGTATGGGCATTGAATTATTAAACTTATGATAGTCTAGTAGATTGGGTGAAACACAGTGTTGTTTCCTCATTTTGACCCCCGCACAAAAATCTAGACTTTGCTATGCGTGAATAAGGATGTAACTATGGGGTACTACCCAATTTACTTTTTTTTGTCTTTGATAGGATGAAACCATTGTGATGGCGTACGGTGAAAGAGAGTACTATTATAGCTTAGCACCCAAACAATTTAAAGTGGTCTTTTATACTCTATCATTGGGGGTTTTGATGACTATTCTGTTACGCCTAACTATGGAGGTAGAACTATGTCAACATCCTTGTTCAAACCACCTTAATGGATGAAAGGGTCATTCCTTGATACGAAGTGGAGATGATGGCTCTTGGATTGAGGTGTTCTTAAAACCATTAGCTGGTTGCATATCATCGAAAATCACCCGTTAGCATGAGCAGTAAAGCTAGATTGCTTGTTGAATCGATGGTATTTACTCTAGAAAGCCCCTATCAAAAATAGTATTTGCATTCCACCCAAATACTATGGTATTAAATTAGCCATGATCCTCTGTTACTATCTAAAAAATGCAAATTGAATTACTCTTTAATCGATCTGATTGGTGTACTCTGTGCCTAAAAATATAATACAATCTTACTATCTGATGAATCGGTAAGGGCTCTATTAGAAGCTCAACCAGACATCTTTAAATCTCGAATGAAATTTTATTATAAGGGTTTTGAAAAAAAAACTAAACACTCAAACCCTTATGAATGCATAGGGATTATGGGATTGTAGAAAAAGTTGTTGAATACGTGGATTATCAACTGCACATCTGAAGAATAGTGTAAATTGTCTTCCCACCTTTGTTGGAATGAATGCATAGATCAGTAGGTGACCTCCCTCTCTGCTTATAGTAGAAGTAACCCATAAAGTAGGTAGAGTTATATGTGTATCAACATTGTCGTCACCTTACAGAACCCACTGCACATAGTATTTAGTAAGACTAAGTTTCTCTTTGTTAAATTAGAGAGAAGAAGTTATTTTAATGGCCACCTCAATACCAATTTTGAGGGTCGATCCAATGCTCAGGACGTGTGGATGGAAGATGGCTCTTCCAAAGCCCTCCACCTCATTACACCACATAGGACATGTGGGAAATGAGTAGTTATCCATAGAGGATTTACCTTCCATAAAGGTGTGTCCACGTTCTAGAGGATAGGAATATACGTGTATAGGTGGTGGACGACATACCTATCGACACGTATGTCGAGCTAGATTGTTCCTTTACAGCTAGTGTTGACTTTATAGGATCATCTACATTAGGTGCATAATTAGGTGGGAATTAAAAAAACCTTTCTTTTTAAAGTTGATCAATTGTACTGCATGCGGGTGTGGGTGAGGATAAATAAATTATACTTGGTTTGGATATCATTATAGTTATAATATATGAGTATTGAATATATTTATAAACTATAAGAAGATGTGTAATTATGAAGTAAGCCTTTGGCTATAGTGGTAAAAGGTGAAGATATTCTTAAACCACAAGGTTGTGCCTAATTTTGATAGGGTAATTATAATTAATATAGACCATTTAGAGAATGATTATTTCTAAATTAGAGGAGTTTACCTAAAGTGTTACTTAAAGTATAGAAATAATATTTAGTATTTGTTATAGATAAATTGGGGTTAAATAGTTTAACTCAAATAAGAAATAATTATGTTAATTGCATATGAAAAGAATGTTTGTTAATGAATTAAAGGTATGGGAGTTTAATTCATTGATTGGTTTTGTATAAATCATGAAGAATGAATTTGAAAATTTATTCTTGAGGGAATTTATAGGATTCCCTCTAAATTCGATAAGACTTCTCCAAAATATGATCCCAATGATTATCATAAACCTATGTATGATGTTATAAATTCTTAAGATGGCTTAGAGAAAGGAATTAGTAGATTTCTTAATTGCATAAAGAATTTTAAAGGAACAAGTAGATTCCTTAACAATATTAAAAGTACTTAATGATAAAATGATAACTTAGAGAAAAAATTTGGGAAATTCTTTAATTGCATCATTTAAAAGGAACAGTAGGATTCCTTTATTTGTGTAATTGATAAAGAGGGATTTGTAGATACCCTTCTGTACTTGTAATATTGGACATCTTAAGTTTATGAATATGAGGAAAGTATATATTTTGGAGGCTGGGTTTATTCAACATGAGGGTTCCCAGGATAAAACAATGTGTCACTTTAATTGTGGTTTGATTTGTTAATTCTTGTGCATGTTGTTTTTACTTTCAAAATGAAAAGTGATATAATATGATGATATGTTAAATGTTTGATGAAATAGCTATGCAATTCTTTAGATTATGACAATGTGTACAATTGTTAAAATATGATGCAAAGAATGTATGTTTAATTTTAATATGTTATTGATTTAAAGAAAATTTATTATTTCATTTACTTTCTGAAATGTTATTGGTTATCCGAATTATGAATAATGTACCTGTTAACAATATCAATTTTTAAATTCTATTGAAAAATATACCTTTCTCAAATGGTTGTTACAATCTCAAGAATTATAATGTATTGGATTCTATTCCTTAAGGATTAATGTAATTATGTCCACCTCATAAATATTCATGGATGGTATAACCTAAAACATTATGATAAAAAATTATGGATTGATCTGATTTGGAACTCGGAGTGGGTTGGAACCCACAAAAAGGTAATTTGGACTTGAGTTGTAATCCAAGTCAGACTTTACATTCTGAATTAAAAAAAGAATGTACGAGGAGTAGGTACTCCCATAAAACTAGGCATTGGATAGCCATTGGAAATGTTAAAATATCCAATGATGATGAATCGTATTTCTTGGTCTTTACTTCTCATAAATGATTCAATCCCACTCCAAAATTCTTATCTACCTGACTGAGTTGTAGGTCTATAGACATTGATAAGGATGAAATGAATATCATCAAAGTAGCAAGTGATTAAAGAGGCTATCCAATGCCTAGTTTTATGAATGGTTACACAATATATTATTCTACCATGGTATTCTACAAAATTTGAAATGTTAAAAACAAGTGATATGTTACGCCCACTTGGAAATTCCACTTCATATGCATTTCCTGAATCTTGTTTTTCTATGATTCTGCATGGTCCAAACTTCTTCATTTTTAGCTTGTTATAGGTTTTAGCAGGAAACCTTTCTTTTATCAGATAGACCATAACTTCATCTCCCACTTCGAATTCCTTAAACCATCACTTTTGATATGACCTTATCTTGTACTGAGTATTCATATTAGTAATATGCGTCTTCACTTCTTCATGCAAGCTCTTCAGGTGCTCTACAAAGTCCTCAGCCTCAGCACTTTTCTTTTTCCCTTTGTCCATATTTCTCAACTCAGAAGCATTCCTTGGGCTGCTCCCATATACAATCTGGAATGAGAATTTATTAGTACTCCTATTGAAAAAATTGTTATAAGCAAATTCTTCCTGTGGTAAAACCAAGTCCCATCCCTTGGGCTTATCTCCTACTAAGCATCTCAGTAGATTACCCAAACTTCTATTCACCACTTTTTTTTGTCCATCAGTATGTGGGTGGTATGCAAAACTGAATTTCAAATCTATCTTCAACTTCTTCCACAAGGTTCTCTAGAAATACCCAACAAACTTGGTATCTCTGTCGAAAACTATACTCTTTGGTAGACCATGAAGTTGTACCACCTCTTTGAAAAACAACCCTACAACATGAACTACATCATTAGTTTTTTGGTAGAGAATGAAATGTGCCATCTTTGAAAACCTGTCAACCACCACAAATATGGAGTCATTCCCCCTTTGTGTCCTTGGTAGGCCAAGAACAAAATCCATGTTGATGTCCTCCCATGGTTTCTCTGGTGTAGGTAATGGTTGATATAATCCCATGTTCTATCTCATGCCCTTGGTCATATGGCATACTCTGTAACTTTGTACAAATCTCTTCACATCTTGCTACAACTGTGGCCAATAGTAGTTCTCACTAACGAGGGCCATGGTCTTATCTCGACCAAAGTATCCAGCTAACCCTTCATTGTGCTTCTCCTTGACCATATTCTCCCTCATTGAACTCCTTAGAATGCATAATTGGTTTCCTCCAAACAATATTCCATATTGGATTAGAAAATCCAACCACTTAGTCCTGTCCAAAGTAACATGTGCCAAGCAAGCCCCCAAGCCTTTGTAAAATTAGGATCTTCAAGGTACAAACTCTTAAGTTTATCAAACCCTACAACTTCCAACTTCATTTTTTTCAATAAACACTACCTTATACTTAAGGCATCTGCAACTCTATTTTACTTTCCACTCATGTGCTTCAACACAAAGGTATAACTCTGTAGAAAATCAACCCACTTCAAGTGCCTCTGATTTAGCTTTCCTTGGCTATTAATATACTATAAGGCCTGATGATTAGTATATAGAACAAAATATTTTGGCAAAAAATAGTGCCTCCACTTCTTCAGATCCTGAACTATAGCATAAAACTCTTGATCATAAACTGAATACTTCTTCCTAGCATCATTGAGTTTCTCACTAAAATAAGAAACATGTTTACCTTCTTGACTCAATACAGCTCCTATGGCTCTACCACTAGCATCACAATCTACCTGAAATACCTTATTAAAATCTAGAAGTACCAAAACAAGTTGCTTTGTGACCTTCTTATTCAACATATCAAAGCTCTTATCTTCTCCTAAGGTCCACTTAAATTCTTTCTTATCCCCTCTCATTGTTTCTGTTAGGGGTGCATAAATACTGCTAAAATTTCTAATGAATTTTTTTTAAACACTTGCTAGACCATGAAATGATATTGCCTCGGTTATGCTCCTTTGAGTAGGCCATTCAATGATAGCCCTCACCTTTTATAGGTCCATTTTTAGACCTTTAACTGAGATGACAAATCCCAGATGCACCAACTCCTTCATAAAACTGCACTTCTTCAAATTAATTAGCAACTGCTCCTCCCTCAACTTCTCAAAAACTCTTCTAATATGCATCAGGTGCTCTTCCAGGGTCTTGCTAAATATTAAAATGTCATCCAAATAGACAATGACAAATTTTCCTAAAAACTCCTTCAATACCTCATTCATCAGCCACATGAATGTGAATGGTGCATTAGTTAGCCCAAATGGCACGACCAACCACTCATACAAACCCTCTTTGGTCTTTAAGGCTATCTTCCACTCATCCCCTTCTCTGATATGAATCTGATGGTACCCACTCTTCAGGTCAATATTTGTGAAGTACTTGGCTCCACTCAATCAGTCTATAATGTCATCCATCCTTGGCAATGGAAATTTGTATTTGATGGTGTTCTTGTTAATGGCTCGAGAGTCTGTACACATCCTCCACTCTCCATATTTCTTTGGTGCTAGTACTACAGGTACTGCACATGGACTTAGGCTCTCTCGAATCAGTCCCTTTTTTAGTAACTCTTGGACTTGTCTGTTTAGATCCTAACTTTCTACATGAGTCATTCTATGGGCTGCCTTATAGGGCAAACTAGCTCCCAGTACTAGATCTATATGGTGACTGATCTTCCTCACTGGTGGCAAACCCTTAGGCACATTATCTGATATAATGTTTGGGAATTCTTCTAATAGACCTGAGACTTCTACTAGGGTATCTTTGCATTCTTCTTCCCTAACTCTAGGAATTAATGCATAGCACATATGCTCATGCTTCAAACCATCCAAAAACTTTCTACCTTCAACTAAACATATTATGGCACTGCTACATACCTTTTCGTCCACCTCCTTTAGGGGCTTCAGCTTATGGTGCACTCCATCCTTTTTCAAGGAGTAAGTGTTGGCATGCCCATCATGTATTGCTCACCAATCAAACTGCCATGGCCTTCCCAACAACAAATGGCAAGCATCCATAGGAAGGATGTCACACAGGACCTCATCACGGTAATTCCCAATATTAAATTTTACCAATTATTACTCACTGACCAAAGCCCTATGGTCCTTCTGCAACCACTCAATATGATATGGATGTGGGTGTCTCTTCCTCTCTATCTATAGTTTGATAACCATTCCTTCTGAAAGTAGGTTATCTGTGCTACCATTGTCTATGATAATATTACAGACCTTAACTACACATTTACACCTTATACAAAATAAGCTCTTCCTCTGATCTGGATGTCTCTCCTCATTCAGCAAGGCTCTCCTTGTGATCAACTCTTCTCCTCTTTTTGCTTCTTAGAATTTTTAGATTCAGCACCTTCATCAACAACAATAGCTCGGATATTACCTTCGGGCCTCTTATTTGTCCTCTCTTGGTGTTGTGGACACTAGTATGCTCGATGTCCTTCTTCCCCATAGTGGAATCAGGTTCCACAAAATCCTCCTCTTCCAAACCCTCGTCTAGACCTTCCTCTTCCTCTTTGGTAGCCATTATTTTCTCACGGGGGTGGTAAGCATTCTCCCCCTTTTGTTATTGACTGTTACTTTCTTCTCCAGTCTTCTTTTGGTCCTCATTTTGTCCTCCATTTGTTCTTCCACCAGTTCTTCCACCATGACCTCTTCCTCTCTATTTGCTTTCAAATATCTTGTTCAGCTTATCTTCTACCTTCAAGGCAAACTGGTAAGCATCTTCTATGGTGGTCATCCTGATTAGAAACTCCTCTTGAATACTTGCTCTTAACCCATTAATGCAACGGGCTATCTTCTCCTTGTTGGCCTCAGAATGGCCTGTTCTGATTAAAATTTTGTAGAAATCCTCTATGTATTCTTTGAAAGACTTGCTTGAATGCCTAAAACCCTACATTTTCTTTAGCATATCCAACTCGTAGTCAGCTGGAATGAACTGCCTCTTCAACTTCTCCATCATTCACTCCCACCTTGTTATCCTTTCTTTTCCTCTTTTATTTTTGTCCAACTGTACTCCCTTCCACAAAATACTGGCATGACCCTTCAGCTTGGTCTTAGAAAACTTGACCTTCTCAGGATCTTCAACCTCCTCATACTCAAAGTCTTCTTCAATAGCATTGATCCAGTCAATCAACTCCTCTAGATCAAGATTTCCAGAATACGTAGAAACCTCCATCTTCGCTCTCTTTCCAATATGAGATATGGCTCTGTATAACCTGGCTTGTGAAGGATCTACTGCCTCTTCTTATTCCTCGAACTGGTCCTCTTCTTCTTCAACTTCATATTCACTGCCATCTTCTCTCCTTGGCTCAAACCCTCTACGTAGCTCCTCTTGCAGATCCTGAACTTACCCCTAAAAAGCTCTAAAATCTTCTTCTGGCACCACATTTCTCCCACCACCACGGTTTCTTCGTGGAGGCATTCTTCTCACATCTCTCATAAACCCTAACCACAAATCTTGGTGTAAACTGCCTCACGTTTGACAATTTGTTTACAAACTCAGGAACTCCTGCTCTAATACCACTTGAAGCATATCACTCAACACAAAAAAAACAACACACATGTGTTTTTCCTTTGATCATGTCAGAGAACCAAGCATTTTTATTACTTTCATGCCAAAAAGAGGATACAAAAGAAAGAGACCCTTTTACAATTTTGAAATTTCCCTCTAATACCTTGTTTTCCCCTTTTTCCTGCCTAAAACAATGCATTTGAAATTTAAATTTTGGAGGCAAACTTTCCAGGGTCATAACTTCGCGCTTGTTGCTCCGATTGACTATTATTGCATGTTTTTGGAAAGGGCACAAGATGAACTAAATGGAATAGGAATTTCATAATTTCTATTTCTAATTTAAAATCCTCAAATTTGGCCTTTAAGACCTTAAAAATTCACCTGCAAGTTTTTACTAGTTTTTACTAGCAAGAATTTTCACTAGTTTTGAGAGGGTACGAGTCATTAAAATTTACATATCTCCCAAACCGCTCAGGATATTGGGACGATTCTTTCAGCGTTGGGTCTATTTCTCCATCCTCTAAACAACCTAAACAAGCACTAGAACAAAATGAATTAAATACAATTTGGATGATGTAAGATCACTCTTACAATCCTAGTGTCTCCTGTTGTGTTGAGGGTGGTCGATGGTGGGCACTGGCACTGGTTGGAAAGGAGAGGGCAATCCTTCAAGGGAGGTCCTATGTTCGAATCTCCACCCTACCAAAAAGTTGAATTGGGTACCCAAAATCCTAATTTTGGTGCAGGCAGGGCCGGGTGCAACTCTCGGGTAACTTTGATAGTGTAGAACCCCTGGTCGTGGTCTCTCAGACCAAGGCATCCCCACAAAGGGTTTTTCTTAAAAATATATATATAATTAAAAATATTATTTAAAAAAAAATTATAATAAATCCTTAGAACCCTTAAAAATTATTAGAACCAACTACTCACAAGAGTAATAATAAAACTAATTTATATTGAAAATTGATTAACATTTAAAAATTTAATCTTGATATTTTTAATATTTGTGTATCACAATCAAATATGGGTGGAAAGTCATTTTGCTTGTACAATCAACTTATTTCCTTTGACAAATCAAAAACTTAAAAGAATAATTTATTAAAAATACATTATAAAAAATAATATAAATAGATTATTTTAATTTTTATGTTTATTTTGTATAAATTTAAAAAAAATAAAAATTTAATTTTAAAACTAGAACAAAGTTGTGGTAAATGTAAAATAGTAGTTATTTTAAAAAATAATATTTTTAGATAGAAGTAAAAAAACTAACAATTATATTCTTAAAAAGATAATAATTTTATTTTGAAATATATATTAATAGTTTATTATTAGTACTTTTATATAGACATAAGCTTTATTAATTGGAAAAGTCCATTCAATGTAATTAGTTATATAAATTATAATAAAGTGCAATGTTATATTTTATCAATGGTATAACACCTAGATATATTTCTCTTATTTTTTATTGTTTTTGTCCAATAACATCACTAAAATATAACATCCCACTTTATTATGACTAATATAATTGATTACATTAAATATACGTTCCTATTAACATATTTCTAACGTTTTGGTAGTGTTAATAATAGACTTGCCACCCATGTCAAAAAATAAAACCGCCACCTTGTTTAATAATACAACTACTCGTTTTTCACTCATATCCAAAAATACTATACCTAGTAACTAGAGCATAATTGGTAAAGTATATTCTTTGACCTTGTTCATAGATATCATAAACACTTATATTTTGATTGATAGAGAAGTATTATGTTTTTTTGTTTCAAACTTGCATGCACAAAAAAAATCTATTGGATGTGTTGAAGAAAGTCAAAATGCTTTATTGCAAATATATTGGTATACCATTAAAGTTTGAATTTAATTTAAGTGCCAAATCTAATTTAGATAACTTTGAAAATATTTTATATAAACAACTTGTTGGTAGTCTTTTGACAATTTCAAGGTCAAATACTGCATATGCTATTGGTTTTGTTTCTAGATACATGGCATGTCCTCATCAAGACCATTTGAAGGCAGCAAAAATAATTTTAAAGTACATTTGAGGCACATTTGAACTTGACATTGAATACAAATGTGATGGAGATCTTATACTTGTGGGATATACATATTCAGATCATATAGGAGATATTGGTGATAGAAAATATAATTTAGGTTATATTTTTCATCTAGTATTTGGCCCAATTTCATGGAATGGTAATAAGTCCATGATATCTCTTTCATCACAAAGTAAAATATATTATATATTGGTTCATCAATGATGTCTCAAGAAATAATGTAACTTACAAAGTTAATCAAGAAAGTGAATCTTTATCTTAATTCATCCAACAATAATCATTTGTGACAATCAAATTGTAATTCACCTTGAAAAGAATCCAATTTATTATGCTGTCTCAAAATATATTGAAGTTCATCATAATTTCTTTAATATTTTATTGAAGATGATATAGATGAGTTTGATTATAGAACATATCATTAAGTAACTAACATATTCACCAAAACATTACCATTGGCTAAATTTGCTAAATTTCAAGACATGCTAAGTATATATAGTGTTGGATGCAAGGAATAATTCCAACTTCATTAAAGTGTATTGAAATAAACGTTAAGAAGGATGTTATAATATTTTAATGTTTATTTTATGTAAATTTAGAAAAAAAAAACTATTATAAAGATAAAATATTATTATGATAAAAATAAAATAATAATTGTTAAAAAAATATGATAGTTTTACATAGGGGTGAAAAAGATTATAACTAGAAAAAATGACTTTACCTCTTGTATAATTTCACTTTGATCTTCAATCCAAACTCCATCTATTGATTGGAAAATTTGATTGAGATGGCTTGGGGGAGGGGGGATGGCGGGATGGCTCCAGTGCCAAGTTCCTTGGGACTGTCCAGTCCCACTTTTCCATTTCCCTGTCCCCCTCCCTGAGTTGTTCTCCGACCTAGTTTTTGGGATGCTGTGGTTTCTCAGGTTTCATGTTTTTGACTGGTTTGTTGTTCTTCAAGGAGGGTGTTGTGGTTTTTGGCCCTAAGTACACTGGTTTGGCAATTTTTTGGCTAGCTTGGGGTGGCTTCTAGAAGAGGGTTGGCTCTAGTTTCTTGTTCATTGCTCGGGATCCTCATATGTGCTCTTGATGGATTCAGGGGGACCTATTCTCAGAGATGATGTTCTTTCCCAATCGTTCCAGGAACCCTTTACCTTCAGGATTTCCTTGTAGATCTGATAACTACTTGTTTTTTTTATGGATTCTCAATTTCCTCCTGCAGTCTGCCCTTTTGGTTCTGGGGGACCCCAAGCATGTAGTTGTGGCTTTTACTAGATTCATCCTCTGGCAGGAAAGGGTGGGGCTGGAATATTTCTTGTTGGTTGTTTCAATGGTTTATTTCTTTGCATGTTTATTTATCTTGGGATGGGGGCTCATGATCATCTAATGCAAAGGTAGTGCCATGGTTTTCAACCTGATCATGAAATCCTCTCCAATCATGGGTGCTCATGGGATAGTTTCCCTGTCTCTCCTCTACAGTTTGCATCCCAAATCTGGTTACAAGGGAGATTCGATGGTCTTGGGGATCTCCCATTCCTGTTGTTCCATTTCTAGACCCTACCCCAGCCTGGTTACCTCGTACTCCTGTTGGCGGGATACCAGTGTTGTGGTTCTTCAAACCATTTTTCTACTGGGTTTCCCGTTGGGCAGGATCCTCGAAAACTGCTAGTTTTCTCATTGGGCTAGTTTCTCAAATAGGGTTTTCTGCTGGTTTTCTTGTTGGGCAAGTTTTGTTCATCTGTTGGTTTTCCTGCTGGGTGGGATCCTTCACATCTACCATTTTTCCTACTTGGCGAGATTGTCCAAATATGGTTTTTTGACTATTTTCCCACGAGGCAAGATTTAGTTTTTTTTGTTGTTTTTCCCGATGGGCAAGATTTTTTGAATCTGCTGGTTTTTTCCACTGGGTGGGATTTCCATTTTGGTGGTTTTCGAATACTTCCTGTGGGTGGGACTTTTCAAATCTATTGTTTTTTTCGTTGGGCGGGATTGTTCAGATCTGGTTTCTACTGGTTGTCCTACGGGATGGTTTCTTGTTTTCTGCTAGGTTCCCGCTGGGCGAGATCCTCCAAACCTGCTATTTTTCTTACTGGGTGGGAGTTTTCAAATAGGATTTTCTTCTGGTTTTTTTGTTGGGCAGGTTTTGTTTTTTTGCTAGTTTTCCTGTCGGGCAGGATTTTTCAAATCTGTTGTTTTTCCCGCTAGGCAGGATTCTTAAAAGATGGTCTTCTGCTAGTTCTCTTGCGGTGTGGATTTTTGGTTTTCTACTGAATTTCTCATTGGATGAGATTTTCCAAATCTGCTAGTTTTTCCCATTGGGTGGGATTTCCATTTTGGTGATTTTTGGCTGCTTTTCGTTGGGCGGGATTTTCAACTTCATCATCCTGTTCGTTTTCCCACTAGGTGGGATTTGCCAAATTGGTTGTTTTAACCATTGGTTTGGCCGGTTGACCTATTGTAAAAGGGTTTTTGGATCCTTTAAAAACCTACTCGTAATACAATTTTAACTTACCAAAAAAAAATATAACTATATTCTTTTATTTGAGAAAAATAGCACTTAATGTTTTTTTTGGTAATTAAGGAGATTTTCATTAATATCGGGTTTTGCAGGTTAACCCAAAACCTTGACCAAAATACAGCCTTATGCTGGTAATACAGATCCTTGCCTTACTGAGGATAACCTGTCCTCTACTATTGCTAGCCAATTTAATACCCTAGGGGAGCTAACCCAAGAACTGGCACACACCTGACCACTTCCCCCAAAAAAAAGAGACTCATAGAGCTGACTTCAAAGCTCTCAGATGCGTAAGACTCCAAGTACAATTCCTTTACAGACCATACGAGCAACGACATATGATAATTACAAAAAGGAAATCATCCTCTGTATAGTTACAAT
The DNA here is from genome assembly GCA_028583015.1 of Wollemia nobilis. Classification (NCBI taxonomy): domain Eukaryota; kingdom Viridiplantae; phylum Streptophyta; class Pinopsida; order Araucariales; family Araucariaceae; genus Wollemia; species Wollemia nobilis. The sequence goes on along the minus strand of JAQPPZ010002770.1, from coordinate 136,358 downwards.
ACCAAATTTGTCTAAATTTTTGACCATAAAGCACTAAAAAAAAATAATAATCTATACAGAGACCACCCTAGAGGACCTAGGTCTCCTCCTCCTCCTCTTCGTCAATATCCTCAACCTTTTCATCCTCTTCGTCATCCAAATATTGAACTGCCACAACCAGCTTGTTGCTCTGGAAGCCCTCATTGTAGAACACCTTGGTGAACGTCTCCTGAAACTCATGCATCTGTTGAATTATGTTAGCCAAGGTATTTAACATAAAACATTTGAGAACCATGATAGTGGGGTCAGGTTCCTCATCCTCAGTATCACTTGCTATGGCCTTTACTTTACTCATAATCTATTTTCTCCTTAGCGTAGAAGAATATCTGGTGGGGGTTTCATCAATTCTCAGTTTTTTCCTGGTCGGTCCCCCTTTAAAGCCAGATGAGGATTTAATAGGGCTTGGGGACACCCAGGCCCTATATCTTTCGGTCACTGGCTTGGCCGAGGTATCCTCAATCGTAGGAGGAGCAGATTGGGGAGCCATGGCTAGAGCCCATTTGTATATGACCTTGAATAATCCCTAGTGCATGGGCTTAGCAGAGCCCCTCTTGCTTCGACATGAGTTAATGGTGTATTTCATCGAGTTCATCAAAAATTGAGGAATGCTAATCGGGTTGACGTCCCGAAAGAAGTTCACAAAGGTATAGTGAAAACTTATTAAAGTCTTACCAGGGTCCTCCGCCTTTATGAATTTCATCACATTTTTCATTACCCCGTTCCAAGGGATTGGAAGGTCCATCCTTGTCAACCCTGATTTTGCCTCCTTGAAGATCTTAGGGTTGTCCCTGAACTCCTTCAGCTCCACCTCCCAGTGATGCTTTTGTCTGTGGATAGACCTCCATTTGACAATTTACCTAGTGATTGTGGTGAGCAAGGTTAAGTCAATTACAATCTCACGCCCGCGTATCTCAACTCTACCGTCCTCCCAAGTGTCCATCACCACCTAGGTAATGTCCTCCTCAACCCCAGATAACATGTCAAAGAACTGCATGAACCTTATCTCCGTCAGAATGTCTTGGGCAATAGGCTCCATAAAAACCAAAATTGGCTCAATGTACGCCATTCTCGCTGTGCTCTCAGTGTCCTTATCCTCAAAAACTTTAGACTTGATCGACATAGCAATCCGCATCAAATTGGGTTTTGAAGCCTTTTGGGGGTGGTGGTTGTTTTGAGGCTTCTCAAAGTGAGAGGAAACTTCCTTATTAAGGGTGCCTTTGGTGCCAACCCTCCTATTACCATCCTTCACCTGGAACCTACTCCACTTGGCCTCAACTGACAACTGGCACCGCGTGCCAAGTTATCCATCGCCAAACTCCCTTGTCCTCGTAATCATGTTGAGGCTTGACATGTTGCCTTGGTTGAAAAAACCATGCTCACTATCTCTCTTTAAATTGCCTTGGGCTAATTCAAAGTTATTAACCCCATCGCCTCGAGACCATATCCAAATCTGAATTTTGTTTCTTGGGTCTTTAACTCCGCCAACGAGTCTCTTATTGTTGCTACCCCTTCTCACTGTGCTAACTGTGCCCATGATTTCCATTTGTCTTGGGGGGCTACCCATTCCCCATTTCCATTGGTTCTTGTTGGAAACGATCACGAAGTAGCCACTTTGGAATGATACCCTCCTTCTTGAGATTCTCGTGTCTAGGTCATCCTCGTAACTAGTTTTACTGATCTCCCAATTTTTCAATTTTATGCTCCCCATCATCATGATCCGATTAGGCTGACAAGTTAGACTTTGTTGTTGTAGATATTTTTCAAAAAATTGGTGGGACCACCTATAGCACACGTGATTGGGGGCTACCTAACCGCTCCTCGTGTCTCAGACTTCATTGGCGATCACTTTTAAGGAGTTCATCCATGTCACTTGGGACCCCAAGTGGCTACGTGACAAGTCCATCGACGTTAACCCCATGGTTAGCCAGCTTGTATACCATTCTATTTGCTTCACGATAAACATGTTGGGCAATCTTGTCGTACCTATTCTCAAAAAGGATCCTCGTCTAATTGATGAATGGTTCGATCTGCCAAGGAGGTGTTTTGTTGTTCATTAAAAGATTTATTATGTTCAGTGAGTCTCCTTCGACTATCAATCTGCCTTGGATCTCTTGAGATAACTATAGCCCCCTCCATAAGGCTCTTGCTTCTACCTCATTTTTAGTCTTGATTCCTAGTTGTTCAGAAAAAACCAACACCACGTTACCTCGGTTGTCCCGCACCAATCCTCCAGCTCCTGCCTTTCCAGGATTGTCCCTAGCTACCCCATTGACGTTAAGATTGAGCCACTCAGCAGGGGGAGGGATCCATATAGTATTAAGGTGGGGGTTGGGGATGGTAGCTAAGGATTCCTCTGCAAGGAAAATGTTTAAGGATTTGGTAAGGTTAATCTTCCAGGGAGGGAATTTTTTGGGCTTTTAATGGGGTGATGTTGACATTCTCTAACGTGAAGGTCAAGATTTTGTTGGTAATAGACCTGATGTCCTGGTTGGATTCATTGAAGGCTCTATGATTTATTTCTAACCACATATGCCATAGGAAATGATGGAGGCAGATATTCCACAAAAACCTAAGCCTAAGGCTAACAAAAGGGTTGGGCCAATGTTGAAAGAGTTCGAATATGGTGTTCAATTTTACCTAGGAAATGCTGAAATCTTGGAATAAATCATTGAGGATACTATTGGAAACCGAACATTTGAGGAAAAGGTGATGGGTAGACTCCCAGCTAGCTCTGCACAAGTGACAATGGTTAATAAAAATTATACCTTTCCCTAACAAGTTGTCCATGGTTAGAATCTTGCCTTGGATAACCAACCATGAAAAAAATGAGATTTTGGGAATGAGTTTTTTAACCCACACCAGTTGGGTCTGAAGCTTGGGATCCTCGAAACTTAACAAAATATTATAAGCATATTTCACTAAAAATTACCCACTCTCATTCGTTTCCCAGGATAAACGGTCACCTGCTAAACTAGAGAGGATGATTTGTTGAGACATGTTTTGAATTTATGTGGTCTCGTATTCGAGGTCTTGGATTGAAATTTGTTTCCACCTGAATCTACCTATATCCCTGCTTATGAATTCTGCCACTTTCTCCCCTAGGAGTTCATCAGTATAAACTTTCACCCTGGTTAGGTTAGGGAATTGGGATAAGGCCTCCTCTCTGACCCATTTGTCTTCCCAGAATCTGATCTTATGCCCATTGCCTAGGATCCATCTCAACCCTTTTTTAATAACATCTCTGCTAGTTAGGATGGCTTTCCAAAATGCAGATCCTCTACTATGGATAGTATCATTTAGGAAGTCTATACCTTGGAGATATTTCATTTTGATTATGGTAGTCCATTCAATTTCTTCGTTCGTCAAGAGGTGCCATGCTTGTTTTGCTAAAAGTGTAGCATTTAAGAGGGATAATCTTCGCAGGTTTAGGCCTCCCTTCTCTTTAGGTCTACAAACCTTGCTGCAACCTACCAAGTGGATCCTCTATTTCTCTTTAGATCCTAACCATAAGAAATTCTTTTGGAGTTGTTCAATTTTTTGGTATGCCTTGGTCGGGGCCTTAAATACCGAGAGAAAATAAACTGGGATGCTCTGTAAAGATGCCATTGTTAGGGTGGCTTTCCCTACCTGGGATAACAGATGACATTTCCATCTTGCTAGATATTTTTGGATTATTTCTACCATGTTGTTCCACATGGATTCTTCCGGAGTGCCCAAGAAAATAGGAAGACCTAAGTAGGAAGTAGGGAGGTTGGCAATGGAACATCCTAGAATTCGAGCTATTTTGGTTTGTCTGGGGATGAGGGTGTTAAGGAAGTAGATTTTTCTCTTGATGAAGTTCACCTTTTGCCTTGCTACTTCCTCATACAACTTTAGAATTTCCTTGATTCTTCTGGCCTCCACCACCAAGGACTGGGTTAGAATAAGGGTATTGTCCACAAATTGTTGGTTGAAAACCAGAATGGTAAGGGAAGTGGCCTTTATCCCAAATATTAATCCTGATTGGCATGTTGCTTTGATCGTTATACCTAAGGCTTCGACCACAATAATGAAGAGCATTGGGCTTATAGGATCCCCTTGCCTGAGTCCTCTGCTGCTCTAAAAATATCCTACAGTTGATCCATTAACCAAGATAGAGAACCAAGGCCTAGATATACAACCTTTAATCAATTTGACCCATTGAGTATGAAAGCCAAATTTGAGTAACATTGCTAGCATGAACTCCTAGTTGATTCTATCAAAAGCTTTGTTCATGTCAAGCTTTAAGGCAAAGGAGACCTTCTTGGTCTGACTAGCTGAGTGGAGGGCTTCGTGGACTGTGATGATGTCGTCTAAGATTGATCTTACTTGAACCAAAATCCCTTGACAAGAGTCAATAATTAGGGGCAAGATTTATTTTATGCGATTGGATAAGACTTTGGTGAAAATTTTGTAGGCCACATTGCATAAACTTACCGGTCTGAAGTCGGCCATAGATTTGGAATCCTAGCTTTTAGGAATTAAAGCAAGGAATGTTGAGTTGAACCCCCTAGGGATGTTTTTTGAGTCTTGAAGCTCCCTTAAGGCAGACATCACATAATTCCCCACTATATCCCAAAAGACGGTAGAAACGAGGAGGAAATTTGTTAGGCCCCGGGGCCTTATCTAGATCCATTCTGAACAGGGCAGATCTAATTTCCTCATCGATGAAATGGGCCAAGAGTTTATCATTGGTCGATTTGTCTATGACCTGAGGGATGAATTGAATGAGAGCTACTTTGGCTGCCTCTTGGCACTGAGAGTCCTCGTCTAGGAGAGAACTGAAGTATGATACCACTTCCTCTCTAATCTCTAGGATGTTTTGGGTAGAGGAGCCATCTTGTTTGGTTAGCTCTCTAATTTTATTGTTGCTTCTATTCCGTAGAGTTGTGACATGGAAAAAATTTGTATTAGAATCACCATCCTTTAGCCATAAAGCTCTGGATTTCTGCCTCCAGTACATCTCCTCATAGGCTAGGATGTTATGGTATTCTGACAAAGTAGCTTTTTCTTCTGATCTAGTTGCCTCATCACACAAACCGTTATGAATCTTGTTCTCTATGGTCTTCAACCTTTTTGCTACTACTTTTTTATTCTCAAAAAGGTTTCCAAAGACCTCTTTATTCCAGACTCTGAGATTATCTTTTACTTTCTTCAATTTTTGGGATAGTTTAAAAGAAAAACTTCCTTGATAGGGTTTTTGCCACCAACTTTCAATATTTTCTCTCAAGTATGGATGTTTAATCCACATAGATTGAAATCAAAAGGGTTTTCTGAAGGAGTTGAGATGCGGAAGCTCCATAAGAATTGGGTTGTGGTCAGACGCAATCTAAGGAAGAGATTGCAAGGTTGAATCTCCAAATATGGTAATAGCTTCTTTTGAGAGGAGGAACCTGTCTAATCTCTCCTGGATTAATTGGTTCCCAACCCGACGATTACTCCAAGTATACTTTGTTCCTTTTAGCCTAACATACATTATTTCATTAGAGTTGACAAACTCATTGAATTCTTCCATACTCGATGGTAATCCTGATCCTCATTTTTTGTTAGAAGGATGCAGGGGGTATTGAAATCCCCTACGACCACCTAGGGGATATTGGTGAAGGTTGCATTCAATTGGCTCAGGTATTCCCACAAATTAGTTCTGCCTTGAACTGAATTGGGTGTGTACACATTTGATAAGATCCAAGATCTATTGTTGTCGATATCATGGAATAACACACTAAGAACCCTATCATCATCCTAAATAATATTTCCTTCCACTAGAAGAGTATCCCACAACACCATGAGTCCTCCAGAGGCTCCTCTTGCCTGCTTGAATAATATTTCCCCTTGATTCCAAATTTTTCTTGCTATTGTTCTTGATTGTGCTTCATCTGTCTTTATTTCTTGTATGAGAATAATTGTTGGGTTGAGTTCCTTTCTCATCGAGTTGACCACTATCTACTTTTGTGGGGTGTTTAGGCCTCTCACATTCCATGAGAGGATCTTCATTTGAATTTGTATTTTCTTCCTCTCCCCTACCTTGAGGGGGTTTATCAGTTTTGTTATCATCTTGACTTGGGATAACTTGTTGGATTAGTGTCCTTTGCTTACCATTTGCTATTTCATTACCAATCCTTAGCTTATAATGTTTTGTTGTAGTCATTCTCCCTCTCTTTTTGTCACTACCATAGTCAATGAAACTGGGAGATTTTGTTGTACTTATGGTTTTTTTTGGGCTAAAATGATAAGGGAGAATCTGTTGAAGGATCGGGTTGGAGCATCCTTCCAAGTTTCCTATGCCTACTATTTTAACTCTTGACTCTAATTCCTCCATGCTTTGGTTGTAGACTCCAGGGTTTAAAGTGAGGTTTTTCAAAAAAAGTATGGTGGGGCCCAATTTTTCCAGGGATTCTAGGGATACAGGCAACTCCACCTGATTATTGATTTCCTCGCAGGTCTCCCCTTCAATAGCTAAATCAGCTAGGATTTCAAACTTATTTGAGCTTGGGATCTTGGGGCTTACCTGAGTCCCTGATTTTTGCTGGTGAGCTTATCTCCTTTCTCTAGATGATGATTCTGGGTCGTAGACCCCTAGTGATTATTGTTGTTATTAACAGTTCTGAATATGCCTTTGTTATCTTGGCCCCACAGACCTTGGTTCCTGGGGGATCCTCTAGAATTTAGCTTCCTGACTTCGGCTCTTAGGTTTTCTCTTTCCTCTGCCAAGCTTGGGCATTCATTTTTTAGGTGGCCTTGAGTTTTGCATTTTGTGCAGAAGGCCAACTTGTTTTCATACTCTATCAACTATTTTCTTAGATAATCCCCATAGCCCAGTTCCACGTAGGATAGTAGTTCAAAGTCCAGGTCAGTATTAATGTAGATACTTGCATGCGTCATCCTTGATATTACTAATGTCGAGTGGTCTATGGCCACTAGATCCCCTATAGTTCTAGCAATGCCTTGAAGCCAATATTCATTAACGAACTGGACTGGTAGGTTTGATAGATGAACCCAAATGGGGGCAATATTAATATTTTGCTTTTCAGGGTCGAAATCATCTCCCCACTGCCTTAGGAAAAGGCTTCGTTTACCCAAGAACCATGGTACTCCTGTTAGGATACGGTTAGCATCTTCCTTGTTGTTGAACCTTAGAATGAAGAAGCCCCTAGTCAGAGCAACGATCTCCAGGCTTTCCACCATTCTCCACTTTGAAAGAGCCCACGATCTAATAGTTTCTATGTCCGGTCTTTCACCCAAAAATTTTCCTATCAAGGAAAACTCTTCCAGGGAAAAAAAGGGATCCATGAAGTTTGCAGGGACCATTATCTTGTTATTTTATGGAATGAGGGGTGGGAGTGATTGAAATAAATCACTCTTTTTTCCTTTTAGAGTTTCTACATAGGACAATCCACCTCTGGGACCCGTGGATCCTAAATGGGACCCTTCAAAAGATTTTTTTCCTGTAGGTTCAGGGCCCCAAACCTGACCCTCCTACTCAGGGGCAGTATCCTGGCCATTCCCTGAAGCCTTTGTCCTTTCTGCCTCTGGATCCTCACCTGGATCAAGGTTCCTGCCAAGCACCTTTGAACTTCCTTTGTTGCCTTCGCTTCCTCCGCTCCTCCGCTCCTCCATCCTTCTTCTCCAACCAAAATTTTGGGTCTGACTTAGAATAAATGAGATGTTGAAAGCTAAGAATTTCATAGCACTTAATGTTTAAATATAAATAAATAATCTCTTATTAACACTTTTATAGTATTGCAAATATGTTATATTTTCATCAAAGGAATCAATCATGCACTCAATATAATAAGTTATATTCATTATAATAAAATAAAATACTATATTTTAACATTTTCTTATGTTAGAATTTCCTTCCACTTTAATACTTTTCTTCTATTCTTAATTTTTGATAAATTTAATTTTCAATGTTAAAAATTGGAATAATATTTCTAATTAAGAGTGAACTAATTCACCATATGCAAAGGTATTAAATGTAATGTAAGTTATTAATGCATGCTAATTTAAGTAATGTCCATTGAGAAACTAGTACAGACCATTAATGGAATTAATGTGGCCAGGGATGAGTATCGGAGTTAAGTCTATCGTTACATCCACAGTCATATTTTGAGTTACGTCTATCGTTAGAAAAAAGAAAAAAAATAATAATAATTGCTTTGGTCTTTGGATAATCCAACTATTAGAGACAATAGGTGATGATGAAGTGAGTGGCAGTAATTTTATATTGTGCATGGGGAGGGTGATGTGATAACATTTTAGATTATCTTCTCACCCAAAGATTCGTTATTGCAATCATTTTTTTGATAATGGCTCAACAGAGGTTGAAAACTATCTCTATGTCTTTATATTATAGAGGTTGATAAAGTAGTAGTTGCGCTTTCTTTTATACATTAAAATTTTGCTAAAAACTTAGAGCGCAGGTGTAAGTAACGACACAGGGGTTTCACTCATCCTTTTCTTCCCTTCTGTAGGATGTAACTTTGTCATTTTGGTTGTTGCTTTGCTTTTTAGAGGTGGTGTTGTTGAATTGTAAAGATATAAATAGAATAAGCAACGAAGGTATCCTAGTCAAATAGAGAGGCCGCGACCAAAATTTTCTTACAGGTTAGAGTGGCGTGCTCTATTAATTTGTTGCCTTCTTTTTTTCTTCCTCTTGAGAGCCGATCGACGATTCACTGTGCTTGCTAGGATTTGAGGTTCCAACGATTACGTATATCTAGATTTTTAGGGCTTTTCAAGTGATGGGTACAGAGATTGTGAAGTGGATGAAGAGTAGTTGTTGAATGTGGTCAGTCTATGGAATGCTTAGAGTATGTAGAAATTACAGAACAATTAATTATTCATTTCTTAATTGACTCCTTAACATAGGCATTCGATGCAAGTTGTGTTCCCTTAAAATATCATATTCACAAATTGCTAAAGGTAATAATATAACAGTTGTGTATAGCTTTATACTACATGTACAAGTACAAATTCAGAGCAACGATGAAATAAACTATTACGTTGGTAATCTTGATCTATATTTTTAGAAGGCAAAAATATATATTTTTTTAATATTAAAAAAACACATCATTGTTAGCATTTTTTATCATTGCTATCCTTTTTTTAATTTTTTTTTTAAACATGATGAACCAGACTTTATGTAAAAGTTACACAAAAACCTTTTCTTTTCAAATTATTGGAGTGCTAACCAAAATAACATCAAATGTTAAGGTTAATTTATATGATTCAATAATTATAGTGTCAAGTTTCTTGGTTCATCTTACTTGTCCCAATTTACTGGGCTAAATACTAAGGTTTACTAATGAGATTGGAAATAATGGGAATGAAAAAAAAAAACTTCACTTAAAATTTGAAACTCTTCACTTTTACCACTTGCCTCAAGCCTATTAGTCGACATATATTCATTATATTATTATTGAATTATTTTAATTTATATATCAAAATTACATGGAAGTATTACTATGGGATTTACATAAAATATATAAGTATAAAAAATAGAAAATTAATTCAATTAAATTACCAATTTCATAGTAAATTAAGTGAAAACTTAAAATTATCAAATGACATAAGGTGAAATATATTTAGATCTTAGAAGGTCATACATATACATAATTATTAAAAAATAGTGTAGTATTACTATTATGACTATGTGGTTTATTTAAATAGTGTGGTCATGATATAATGCAAGTATGATCCATTTTAAACCTATATAATTGATTAATTTTAAAAAATTAAGAAATTCTATAGTAATATATTTAAATATCATGATGAAGGGTAAATTTGAAAAAGTTTCAAAGAGGATCTTCTAGAGTTTCGCTCGCATGTTGTTGTTGTCTATTTGTTCTTCCATTGGCCGCCATACCATTTGTGCTCTTTTGAGATCTGCACACATTGTGCCATTCTTAGTTGCTACTCCACCTTGGGTGGGGGGCTCTGTCTCTTTCAATGGCTACCTCTCAGACTGCTATTTCACTAGTTAGTGAAGTTGCAGCTGTTGAGATCCATGCCACTAGTAAAACAACCCAGGAAGTTTATCTTGAAGTAGATCCTCAGTGTCGGACATAACCTTACCCATGCAATATGTTGATAATGTCTGTAATTGGCTTGAAAGTCACACCCTGGTAGGGTAATTTTTTGGGAGGATTCCCAATGACTCGCTAATCCGAAAATGGATTCAGCAAGTCTAGCAGTCATATGGCACAAAAGTTGATCATATTCAAAAACTTACTAAAGGTTTTTTCATTTTTAGTTTGTTTATCCGCAACATGTCATTATAGTTATGAGAAGAGGGCCTTGGTATATTATAAATACCATTTTAATTCTTCAGCCTTGGCATTGTAATTTTATAGTTTCTACTGATGTTTCCTTGTGTGTCCCCATTTGGGTGGAATTCCCAGGTCTCTCTTTACCCCTTTGGCCATTCTTACCATAGCTTGTCACACCCATTGGCAAGTTTGTGTGCATGAAGCCACATAAATTCTATGTTGTGCGATCATACAAATGCATTTGCGTTGAAATTGATTTATCAAAAGATATTAAGAATTCTATTAATATTCAGGTTGGGGAGACCTATTTTCAACAATGAATGGTTTATATCAATCTCTCTAATACCTGTTATTAGTTTCAGTTTGCTGCCCACAAGATAAAATATTGCCCTCTTATGGAGGGTTGATTCAAAAATCAAGTTTCATTAGAGACACCTTCAAACACAAATTAATTTGCCCCTCCCACTAATGGAGGGGAGGAATGAACTTTTTTCACCAGGAAGAACATCAAATAAAATTGACCACAAACTTCTGTGGGAGCTAGTAAAAATGAGTCTCAACCGAGCTCTCAGTCTAGGGTTTCTCATGCAACCTATATAGAAGGAACTTTTTTTTTCTCTTACTATAGGTACCTCTTCTGGTAATAACAAAAAAAATTCCCAATTATTCAAGCCACCCAGTCATCTAAGGAGCTATATTAGGTTTCTCCACCTAATATACCTAGTGAAGTTCCCTCATGAAACCCTTGTTGCTCTCTCAATCCAATTAGGGATAACTCAGGCATCCCTTTGGAGAAGCAACAATAGATAGATTTTTTTTTGAGAAAACCATAATAGGTTTCTCACAAATACCTTTGAATCCTTAGCATATTTCAAGGACTCTGAGGTCCTCAAATAAAATATGCTCCTTGATCATGTCTCATGAACTGCTTATCTTGGAATGTTAGGGGTTTGACACATCCTGTGTGCAAGTACATAGTGTGTCAGGGTTTAGATGAATTCAAGTTAAAAAATGGCAATATTGATATCCTTTACCTTCAGGATGTCAAAGTCACTAATTTTTTGTTGTCAAGTACTTGCTCCTTTCTCTAGCCTCGAGGCCACACCTTTCATACTTTGCATGACATGGGTAAAGGAGGGACAATAATTTATCTTTCATAATTTTATCGTTCTAAAATGATCTCTTGGGGTTTTTATCCTTCTAATCATGTTGTTTGGGTTATGATGGAGATTTATGGCCATATTCTTAGTGTTCTCAACATCTATGATCCTAACAATGCTAATAATCATTATGTTGTGGCAGTGGGAAACACTCTTTCTTCCCCCTGCTGGTTGGTTGCTCTCTGGGAACTTCAATATGATCAAATTCCCACATGATAAAGTGGGTCTGCTTCCCATGAGGTGGATCGTAAGGGAAATAGAAGCATGGCTTTTCATGAAAATAAATTTGAGGCTCTCTGATCCCAATAGTTGTTTTTTACCCTCTTCATTCCGAGTTAGTGCTTGGTTCACATGGTCTAACAATCAACAAGGTGAGAATCATGTTTTGAAAATATTGGATAGAGCCATGCTCTCATATTCTGATATCTTCTCCTTTGAGTGACCCTCTTCTTCTTCTCCATTTATCTCTGTCCATATCGAGCCCTGCTTGTCTGACCACTCCTCCATTTTATTTTCCATCTTCTACTCCCCCTCATCTTTCTCATTTGCAATTTTACCTTAATACCTCCATTTTGCATCAACCCATATTGAGGGCCTATGTTATCAAAATTTGGAATCTTGTCCCTAGATCAAAAGGGGCCTCATGATGGATTAATTGGTGGAATGCTACTATCCTATGCACTGCCCACTTTCTATGCTTACTTGGGCATAAGATTGCTAAGTTTCATCATCGCTCCAACACTGCTCTTAAGCAAGAGTTGGAAGTGACCTCTTCTCAACTTTAGTCCAATCCTTTCAATGAGGAGCTTTAAAGACACCTCACTATGGTTAAACACCAACTTATTTTGTAAGAGCACTATGATGCCAAAGGATCTCAAATCAAGGTAAGGTTGCATTGGATCAAATTTGGAGATAGGGTTACCAAGGAGTTCTCTCAGTGCTTGCATCCTCGTAATAAATTTTTGAGTATTAAAGCCCTTAACATTAAGGGAAAGCATGTTTCTAATATTCCTAGTATTCTCTCTACTTTTGAAGATCATTACCAATCTATTTTTGTGGCTCAAGCCCGCTCCCTACAGCATGATGAGACCCTTAAATCCTACCTTTCTGTGGTTATAGAATGACTTTTTGATTCTCAAAGAGTTGCTTGTGATAAGGCCCTATATTTGAAGGATATGGAGGAAGCTCTTTCTCATATGGCCAATGATAAATACCTTGGTCTTGATGGCTTCCCTTGTGAATTCTACAAATCTCTTTGGGGTATTGTAGGGTCTGATCTTCTCAAAGTCTATTAGGAGGCCTTATCTAAGGGTTTTTTGGGTCCTAATATTAATCAAGGGATCATTAAATTTATCCCCAAGTATGGTGATCTTGAAATCATCACCAATTGGATACCTATTACTCTCCTTAATGTCTCTTATAATATCATTACCAAAGCCCCAAATTTACGCATCCACCATCTCCTTCCTATTATCGAGTGCCCAGAGCAAACTAGCTTTATTCGTGGTGGATACATCCTTGATAATATTATTGTTGTCTAGGAAGGTATGGAGTGGGCTTGTAATTCTAACCAACATTCTATGTTCATAAAAATTAACTTTGATAAATCATATGATAGGATTGATTGGTCCTTCATTCTAGCCATGCTTAAAGCTCTTGGTTTTGGGCCTTGCTTTATTAGTTCTATGGAAATGTTTTTTGTTGAGGCTTTGGCTATTTTATCCATTAATAAACACAAGTCCTCAGCCATTGGTCTCTTTTGATACATTAGACAAGGTTACCCTTTAGCTCTTTCCCTTTATGTCTTTGCTACTTAAGGTCTTGGATATTTACTAGCTCATCACGCTGCTCAAGGTTCTATTCAAGGAATTTCTCTCCCTGGAGGTGAGACTCAGTTGGTCAATGGTCATTTTACTGATGACTCTTTCCTCACTCTTATTGAGGAATAAGGTGTCATTCAACAAGCGCTTGCTTTCTTGGACACTTTTTTTAGATTTTGGATCCTCCATTCAATGGAGAAAGACCCAATGTTATAGGTAGTCTCTCAAACCAATACCCCACTAGCTTAATCAATATCAATGGAAGATCATCCAAGAGGAGGAAATTTTTCATTTTTTAGGTATTCCTTTTGCCTTTAATGAGTCATTGCCAGATTTATGGAAGTATGTTGTTAATAGGGTGGAACAAAAACTTACCTACTGGTCCACTAAGAAACTCATCCTTGCTGGTAAATTTCAAATTTGCACTAAAGTCCTTGCAACCACCCATGTTTATTATTATTCTTGTTGGGTCCCATCCAAAAATTGTTATAATAAGCTTGATAAGATTCTGCAAGACTTCTTATGGTCCTCCTCCAATAATGCTTCAAGATTCCATCGTTTTTCCTAGGAGTATTGTTGTCTTCCCATAAGACATGGTGGACTTGGCATTATTAATACCCAACATCAAGGTTGGGCCCTTTGTATTAAGTGGGTCATCAGAGACCTCATAGGTAATGAGGCCTAGAAGATTCTCAACCAACACTGTATTAGTGAAGGTTCCCATTTTGGGCATAGGAGTTGGAAGGGCATGGGGTTCCCTTCCCTCCATGTTGCCCTTGTGTCTATCAAAGTATCAGGATCCTTCATCATTAGGAGTATTTGGAAATATTGGGAGAGTGTTAAACCTTGGCTTATATGGAATGGACAAAGCTTTTTGCATAGCCTCTCCATTAACCAAATGAATGTCTGGTGTTCACATGTTATTACCTACTAGGCTTTCCTGCTTGCACAGGTTCCCTGGGTTCATGCACTGAGATTCTTTTACAAATGCGTGTGATGCATCACTAATTTCTTTTATCGTCCTACCAAGGATTGGCTCTCTTGGGATGAATTTAGAGCTAAATTTAGGTTTAATAACTCTAACAAGGATACATTTGAGGCTATCAAGGTTGCTCTCCTTGACTCCATGTTACACAATATTTTTGTGCTTTCTTAGAGATCTTGGTGGAAGGACTCAAAGTGGTTTCTAAACAGTCCATTACAAAATTATAAGGCCCGATTTGGGTATGGATGGATCTCTCCTTGCCTCCCCATGATTGAGAAGCTCAATCAACGTTGGAAGGTCTCCTCCTCTTGGCCTTTTTGGTTGCATAGGTTCCAGACAACTTGGGATCCTTTATTGGAGCCCAAAATTTCTTGTTTTGCTTGATTATTTTGCACCAAGGGCTTCCTGTTGGGGAGCATCTACAACATTTAGGCATCCCCAACCCTTCTTGTCCTTTATGTCTTAAATCTAAATACTTTATCCATCTTTTTGGGTTTGTGCTCATGCTCATTCTCTTTGGGAGTGGTTTTTTTCCCTTTTTCGACCCTATTCTTTTGCCATGTTTGAGTGGAAGCATATAATTTTGGGAGATCCCCCACCATTACCGATTATTTTTTTGAAGTGTGGCACTTGTTTTGTATGGCGACCATGTTCAGTTTATGGAGAGCTAGAAATGATTGTATCATTGGTAAGTGTACTTCCTCTTTGCACATCTCTGCTTTTGAGAAGTCTAATATTATTTCTTCTGTGTATTTTCAAATTAGATTTTAGGCCAATAAGGTGGTCATGGAGCTCACTCATATTTAATATCTTATTAAACTATGGGGGAACACATCATGCTCAGTAATTCAGGATACTCCTTGTAGCAAATCTAGGTTCACACAACAGTGTCACTCACTCTCAAACTGCACTCCTATACCAGTTCAAGGTGCTTACAGAGATGGTTGTGGTTATGTGACTGTTCCTCTCTCCCCCAACTCCTCAACTTGATGCTTGGGGTAACTTAAGAGTTTATGGTTGGGTTTATGTTCTTGACACTTCTAGACAGGGGAGGGACTCATTTTCAAATTCTCTAGGTGGGAATCAGGGGTGGCTAAAACTTATCAGTTTATTCTATCCATCAGTTATGTAAATTGTTATCAATTTATTATGTCCATCAATTATGTAAACTGTTATCAGTTTATTCTATCCATCAGTTGTGTACACTATAATTTGTTCTATTAGATTCCCACTCTATTTTGATAGGGCAGTTTTTTTTGTATGATGGTATTAGCCACGTGGCGTGTTTATCCGCCTCTTTTTTTTTGTTTGTAAAAATGTATTTTGTTAATTCTTTAATCTATGTTTATATATATATATATATATATATATATAATGATAATATTTTTATAATATATGTAATATAGGTGGGAGGGCTTCCATCCCCTATGATTAGTTTAAATATAGAAACTCGGAAAATATCATAGTTACAAACATTAAGGATGATTGCTTGTAATATAAGTATATGGTTGATTGAAATACTAGGGTATCATGGTTAAGATATAATACATGGGAGATTGATTTTAATGTCATGAATAACCAATTAAAAAAATTGAAAGCTTAAAAATTATTATAACACATGAATGATATTATTTGTTATTATTTATTTTTTAATTATTAATAATCAATTTATAAATACAAAATAATATATTGATTAATTAGTTATAAAATAAAATGTATTAAGTTAACTCTAAATAGTAAGTCTAGTGTTTGACTCTAAAAGGAAAGGATTTTACACAGTGCTTTAATGATAAAAAATACATATTATTGCCCCATATAGCCATGGCCTCGTGGACATTAAAAGTCTAGTTTACTTTACTTCCATCTAACTTATTCCTTTGCATTTTAGTCTTTCCAAATCTAATAGAAGATGAGATTAAAAAATCTATTTGAATAATCTGTATACTACAACTAAAATTATGTTTATGGTATTTGTTCATATCTTTGATTATGTTTCTTATGAAATTTGTTAGTGTAAAGCTTTTTAGTTGTATAACTTCGTAATGTTGTTAATGTTTATTGATTTTTCAACAATCCAAATACTTTTTCTAATGTATTTTTTATTTAAATTTAAAATTTATTAATATTTATTACTTTTTTTAAACAAGCTATGTGGCTTCTAATAACAAAATATTTCATTGTTCTCCTTGCGTTGCTACCAGGTTAATTAAACCATATCCAACTCACTTTTCATGAAATATATTCTTCATTCATCTTTTTTTTAAAGATATTCTTCATCTTTCTCAAATTATTAAGTTTATGTAATCAAATCCGTAATATGCTATTTATTAAGAGATAAAATCTCACTTATTCAATTATTTTCTAAATTTTGAATTTTTTCTAGATGAAAATCAACACCATGAATGGCTAAAATATTTTTCATCCACTTTTTATATTTAAAAATATGCCAACTATAATAACCGTTCAATTCCCTAATACCTATTTTTTTAGGGTCTTATGCATGCCCTTGATATCCAAGATATCATTTTCATCATCACTCTGTATTTTTATTTGTGGGATTTGTCCCACTTCTGAACATATGTGATATTTGTTGTTTTTTCCGTATCAATATCCCTTTGAGTTTTCTACTCTATTTATTTTTATTTTTACATATTCCTCTCTTTTTTTTCATTCCCACCACCACTTGTATCTTCATTGGTATTTTTGATTTTTTCACAAGGAGACTTATCATCTATAAGTTTATCCTGCTTTGAAGGATCTAAAGTTTCAGAAATAACTTCAAAAACACTTTCTTATTTATATTGTCCTAGAAACCCTAAAGTAGAAGGAGGCTCCTTCATAGTAATTTTCTTTTTTTGCTTTCATAAAAATTCCAAATTGTCATGGATTTTCTCCATCCTCATTTATTTATTATGTTGCTCTTGAAACCCTAAAGTGCAAGGGATGAACTCTACACTATTTCATTTCTATTTCCAAAAGAAAATTTTATACTACTTGAATAAAATGAAGACCTTTTACTTGGAACAAACTAGACGTCTTTTGCCTCCTTTGTTTCAAAATTTTCCTCCACATCATCCTTTGCACCTTTAACTCCTTTTGAATTTGAACTTTCTCATTGTACTTTCTCATCCCTTGTATCTTTCTTTGTTTCTTTTAATGGTTGATCCGAGCGAACTATGGTGGCCTTTACCATCTAATGTTGTAGATAAGATTTCTTTATGTCTTCTTTTGGAGTGGAATTTCAATCTAATATAGCTTCTACTA
The DNA here is from genome assembly GCA_028583015.1 of Wollemia nobilis. NCBI lineage: Eukaryota > Viridiplantae > Streptophyta > Pinopsida > Araucariales > Araucariaceae > Wollemia > Wollemia nobilis. Next base: position 118,801 of record JAQPPZ010002770.1, on the reverse strand, counting down.
TGGTATGATTTCCTTGCTTTATCTTGAAGTTTCTCCCTTCACCAAATTTGTTTCTCTTTTTTCATCATTTTCACTTTACAATCTCTTGTCATATGTCTAGTCTCATAACAATTATGACATCAAAATGGAATATTTTTATAATCTACTTGTTGATCCTATTCTCTAAATTCAAATTTGATCTTAATGGATTGTGGCAAAGGTATTAACATATCCATGAAAACACACATTTGGGTATATATAACATGTTATCACTTCTTAGAATTTGGTCCCTCTTAGATGACATCTCTTAGGCTATTTCTAATATTCTTCAAAACATCCTTATTGTTAAGTTGATATGGAAGTCCAAATAGCCTAACCCACATCATAAGCCTTTTAATAGTTGTTGTCTCAACAAATAAATTCTCCCTCAATGGTATTAAATAAAGGGCACCTATCTCCCTAAACCATGGACCACCACCCATTATTTTTAACTAATTTCTAAACTAGAAAATATGATGAGGAAAAACCTTTAGGAATGAAATTCATGGAGTAATTTTCTTTCAATCCCTACTTCCATTTAATTCAATTTTAAATATTAAAAATCTCGGCTAGTATCCATGAAACTTAGATATTAACCATTTGCATTTAATAACTAGTTTTCATGCTTGATTATCTCATCCTTGATAATAACTTCTAGTGTTGCATTTTCTTCTTGCATCAAACTTGCCATATATTTAATCTTCCACTTATCTCCAACTTGAGTATCCATACTTTCAACTTGGGCTTTCAAATATAGATTTCCTTCTATGGTTGTACTCTCTCCTACCTTGCACTCTCTAATAGCTCAATACTAATTAATTTATGGTAAGTTAATATTATTTACTAATTTTATATAATAATTATATATACTACTTTTTATGGGTGAAATTGAAATTTACCCCTTAAATGAAAATTGAACTATTTCCTTCACTTTAATGGAAAATAAACTATATAAAAAAATTAACAAGTTATATGGGGTTGAAATGTGGTATGCCCATATTACATTATGATCACATAGTGGTATTACAATAGCTTGTAAATTATGAATGTTTGGTTTGATAAGATTTGAACCTTGATATTCTCACAAAGACACTAAGAGGGGGGGTGAATCAGTGTAGCAATTTAAAATACAGATCTACAGCACTTTCAAACTTAAGCAGAGAGAACTTAAAACAGATACAACAAATAAACAAGAGAGCAAACCACAACACAAGATTTACCGAGGTTCACCAGATTTGGCTACTCCTCAAAAATTAGACTGCTTGGACACCCATCCAAATCCAGCCTTTACAAAGCACCAACTTTACAAAACAATTTATCTGCACCAACAGAAAGGAGCACCAACCCCCTAATACCAAGCACCAACTTGGACTTCAGATTTGAACAGTTTTTATGACATAAAAATGCCTTCTCTACAACAAGACCCTCACTGGTCTAAATCCTTTAAAAAAAAAACTTCATATTCTTACAGCTCTGCTATTATTTCTTACAGCACTATGTTCTGTACTTTTACAGCATTGACTTCTGTACTTTTACAGCACACTGCTCTGTACTTTTACAGTACATTGTTCTGTACTTTTACTGCAATATCCTCTCTGCACTTTTCACAGCACAAAGCTCTCTGTTCACTTTTCACAGCAAAAAGCTCTCTGTTCACTTTTCACAGCACAATATTCTATACTTTTACAGAACATTGTTCTGTACTTTTACAGAACTCTGTTCTGTACTTTTACAGCACACTATTCTGTACTTTTATAGAACTACTCTTTGTATTTAATCTGCACAAAACACTCTGTATTTTCTCTGCAAAATACTCTGTATTTTTCTCTGCAAAATACACTCTCTGTCCTCTTCTCAGCAAAATATTCTCTCTTGATTAATTAGCTTTCACAGCACCTTTTTCCTTTTATCCGGCAAGTCACAATACTCTTGCCACGTGTAGAGCTCAACCCTAACCCTAACTTTATGTGCACGTAAAGCATTCTTACAGCACAACATACTGCGTTGTTAATAGCCTTAAAAGCTTACTTATGTCTCTGACAGACTTATCTGTCCACTTTACTGCTCTGACAGCTTTTCTCGGCTCTTTGTAAGTAAATTTGATGTTCTGACAGATTTATCTTTCTATTTACAGCTCTAACCGTCTTACCTGCCTTTTTATGGCTCTGTCAAACCTTACCTGCGTATTTACAGTTCTGACAGCCGAACCTGCTTCTCTGACAGCAGAACTGCTGCTCTGACAGCAGAACTGCCACTCTGACAGCTTTTTGTCTTCTTCTTTGCAAGTTGGCGCAAAAATCGAACATGTCGCGAAATCGTGACAACATTTTCTCTCTCCTCTCGTGAAAACTCGACACCCACGAAAATGAAACATGTCACGAAATCGTGACAACATTTTCTCTCTCCTCCCGCGAAAACTCGACGCCCGCGGAAATGGAACATGTCACGAAATCGCAACACATTTTCTCTCTCCTCTAGTGAAAACTCGACATGTCACAAAATTGCGACAGTTTTTCAGCATTTTCTTTCTCCTCATTTTTGTCGCGAAATCGCGACACATTTTCTCTCTCCTCAGCGAAAACTCGACATGTCACAAAATTGCAATAGTTTTTCTGTATTTTCTCTCTCCTCGATTTTGTCACGAAATCGCGACACATTTTCTCTCTCCTCAGTGAAAACTTGACATGTCGCGAAATCGTGACAATTTTTTCGCATTTTCTCTCTCCTCGATTTTGTCGCGAAATCGCGACACATTTTCCCTCTCCTCAGAGAAAACTCGACATGTCGCGAAATCGCGACATTTTTTTTACATTTTCTCTCTCCTCGATTTTGTCGCGAAATCACGACACATTTTCTCTCTCCTCATCGAAAACTCGACATGTCACGAAATCGCGACAGAAAACATGTCACGCTATCGCGACAGTTTTCTTGTATTTTTTTTTTTTTTTTCTGAATCTGGGCCACTTCTGTCTTCTTGGAAATTGACCTGCACTGTTCGGCTGACCTCTGAACATCTGTCCACTGCAACAACAATTGATCTATCTGTTTGAGTTGACAACAATGACAAAACTGTTTATGCACCTTGCTCAACAATCTCCCCCTTTGGAATTATTGGCAACACATGTTCAATTTGCACATGTTCAATTTACACATGTTTAATTTTCAGAAATTCTTCTCCCCCTTTGACAATAATACCAAAGGGCTGTAGACTCCCCCTGAGTCTATGCACAACATTCTCAGGCACACACTATTACAGTTAGCATAAAATACAAACAAGAGCAAACAAATATATATTAAAGAGTTGATAATCAAATATATAAATGCTCCCCCTGAGAATGTGTTCCCAAAAGCTAATTAGTTCTTGGGTAGTGTGACCACACCCAACTTACTGTGGAGATATTCAAAAACTTCCTTGGGTAACGGTTTAGTGAAGATATCTGCTACTTGCTCTGTAGTTGGAACAAAGTCCAATTTAACTTCACCTTCTGCAACTTTATCCTTCAAAAAGTGATACCGGATTGCAATATGTTTGGTGCGAGAATGCATAACCGGATTCTTTGAGATGTTAATTGCACTGGTATTATCACATTTAATTGAAATTGGCTCTTTGAAATTAATACCCAGATCTTTCAGTGTTTGTCTCATCCATAAAATCTATGTACAGCTTGTTGTTGCTGCAATGTATTCTGCTTCTACTGTGGATAGAGAGACTGATTCTTGTTTCTTGTTGTGCCATGCTACCAACCTTTCTCCAATATAGAATGCACCACCACTGGTACTCTTTCTGTCATCTATACAACTTGCCCAATCTGCATCTGAATATGCAATAAGAGTGAAGTCTTTTCCTTTTGGATACCATAACCCATACTCCATAGTACCCTTGAGGTACCTAAAAATTCTCTTCACAGCTGTCACATGAGTTTCTTTTGGACTAGCCTGAAATCTTGCAACCATGCAAACCGCCTGTAATATATCTGGTCTTGTGGCTGTTAAATACAGCAGGCTTCCAATCATGGATCTGTACATGGTCTGATCTACATCTAGAGAAATGTCATCCTTTCTCAATTTGCAACCTATTGTCATGGGAGTGCTTACAGGTTTACTATCCTCCATTGTGAACTTTTTCAGCATTTCTTTCACATATTTAACTTGAGAAATAAAAATCCCCTTTTCACTTTGGTTAACTTGTAGTCCGAGGAAAAATGAAAGTTCACCAATCATAGACATTTCAAATTTTTTTTGCATTTTATTTGCTATGTCTGTACATGACTCATTATTTCTGCTACCAAAAATTATATCATCAACATAAACAACAAGGACAATAAGTTGGCCATTGTCAGTTTTGACATACAAGTTACTATCCACCATACCTTTCTTGAACCCTTATTCAGTGAGATAGTTGTCAAGTCTTGCATACCATGCTCTGGGTGCCTGTTTCAAGCCATACAAAACTTTCTTTAACTTGCAAACAAAGTTGGGATTATCACCAAGTTGAAAACCATCTTGTTGTTCAATATATACTTTTTCTTCAAGATTTCCATTCAGAAATGTTGATTTCACATCCATCTGATAAACTTTGAAATTCCTGTGGACTGCTAAAGCCAGAAACATTCTTATTGCCTCAAGTCTAGCCACAGGTGCAAAATTTTCCTCAAAATCAATCCCTTCAACTTGAGCATAGCCTTTACAGACCAATCTTGCTTTATTCCTTACAACCTGTCCGTCTTCATTCAATTTGTTTCTAAAAATCCATTTTGTACCGATTATGTTTTTACTTACAAGCCGTGGTACTAACTCTTAGGTTTTGTTTCTCTCAATCTGGTCTAGTTCTTCATTTATTGCCTTCATCCAACTTACATCTGTGCTTGCTTCAGCAATATTCTTGGGCTCAATGTTGGATAACAGGGAGTAGTTACTTACTACTCTTCTTCTTGTCTTAACACCAACTGTGGGGTCCCCTATAATTTGTTCTCCGGGATGATTTTTCCGCGACTTCCAGTTTTAAATTTATTGTTTTCTTCTACTTTTGAATCAATATTTAAATTATCTGGGTCAATTTTCTGATTCTCTTCTGATTCCTTTTCTTCATCTCCTTCAATAACATCTTCATAAATAGGGTAGTTATTTTCACAACTGACAACTTGTTTCCTATCTTCATCAAATTTAACATCAGCACTATCTACAATTTTCTTTAGCCTTTTATTGTAGCATTTGTAAGCTTTTCTTTTTGATGAATAGCCAACAAAAATACCTTCATCAGCTCTATCTTCAAATTTACCAAGATTATCTTTCGTTCTTTTAATGTAACACTTGCTGCCAAAGACTTTGAAGTATTTTGTTGTTGCCTTCTTGCCGAACCAAAGCTCATAAGGGGTTTTGCTTTCATGAGTCCTCAACATGCACCTGTTTTGGATGTAAACTGCAGTATGGACTGCCTCTTTCCAAAATCTGTCTACAATTTTTCTTTCAGTTAACATTGTCCGTGCCATTTCCTGTACAGTTCTGTTCTTTCTTTCAACAACACCATTCTGCTGAGGTGTCCTTGTTGCTGAAAACTGTCTTCTGATCTCATATTTTTGACAGTATTCTGCAAAATCTTCTGAGATGAACTCTCCTCCTCTATCTGATCTTAAGAATTTGATCCTCTTTCCTGTTTCATTCTCAACTTGGTTTTTGAAAGACTTAAACATTTCAAAAGCATCAGATTTATGCTTTAAAAAGAATATCCAGGTCATTCTGGAATAGTCATCTATGCAAAGCATAAAGTATTTATCACCATTTATACTTTGAGTTCTCATGGGTCCACATAAATCAGTATGAATTAGTTCTAAGGGTTTGCTGGTAAAGTACTCCTTTGATTTAAATGTGGCTCTAGTTTGCTTTCGCTTTTGGCAAGAAGCACAAATACTATTTAGTGGTTTGCCAATGGAAGGTATATCTCTTACAGCCTTTTTTGAACTTATTTTAACCAAATTGTCAAAGCTGATATGACCGAGCCTTTTGTGCCATAGCCAATTTTCATCTTCTTATCCAATCAAGCAAGCTCCTTCTGAGGTCTCTGAGAGAGTGTACAGATTTCCAAAAGTCCTTGAACCAGTAGCAATTAACTTCCCACTGTTAGCTTTTCTCACTTCACAACCCTGCTTCTTAAAAACTACTTCATGACCTCTATCACAGATTTGACTTACACTGAGCAGGTTATGCTTCGGACCAATTACAAACAAGACTTCTTCGATTTGATCTTTCCATCACTGATCTTGACAAATCCTTTGCCAACTATCTTTGCTCCATCATTATTTCCAAATTTTACAGAACCACCTTCATAATTCTGTAACTTCTCAAATTTTTGCTTGTCACCTGTCATGTGACTGGAGCAACCACTATCAAGTATCCATGGTGCTTATTTGTTCTGTGCTTTAAAAGCAGTCTAGACAATCAAATATTCTTTTTCTTTCCATTCTGGTTTGATAGCAAATTTGGCAACTTGTTTTGCCTTTCCCCTTTCATTAGCTTGTGCCTGATTTTCAGTAAAATTTTTGTTTTGTTTCAACCCATTCGGTTGAGATTTTCTACCCTAAAAATTATTTGTTGCAAAAGTGCTTCTGTAGACACCAAAACAGCACCATTCGATTAAGTGACTACAAACACTGATCGCATGCACATACACAACTTTCAGGGCAGCCTTTAGAGGTCAAACAGTGGTCTTGACCACTTGCACAGCAGTTCGAAGGGTCAGAAAAGAATCAAAAGCAAAGTATCTGAAAGCAAACAAGCCTTAACAAAAGGGGAGCCCAGCCTTGGACGTCACGAAATCGCAACGTCGCGATATCGCGACGGTCGCGATATCGCGACGTCGCGATATCGCGACGTCGCAAAATCGCGTCGCGATATCGCGATGTCTCGAAATCGCATGTCACGATATCGCACGTCGTGATATCACGACGTCGCGATATCGCGACGCGCGATATCGCGACGCGCGATATCGCGACGCGCGATATCGCGACCGTCGCGATATCGCGACGTGCGATATCGCTCGCGACCGTCGCGATATCGCGACACGTGATATTGTGACCGTCGCGATATCGCGACCGTCGCGATATCGCGACAGACCCCTGCCTTCGCGCCTGCCAGACACGTAAACATATGCATATAACCACTCAAAAGCCGACACGTCATCAGTTAAAGGCAGAGTTAAAGCAAACATTAAAAATGATTTTAAAAAGCAAATATCCAAAGAAAGCATTCAAAGCAATTTACGACGAGCTTTAATGGAATAACAAGCGGTTTCAAAATATCCGATCCGAGGCCATGCCTCATAACTTCCGATGTCAGTGCGAGCCATGCTTAGTAATGACCCGATAAGGATCAAATCTGAGCGGCCCTTACGGATTTAGGGTTTAAACATTAATATCTCAGAGGCCGGATCCTCTATAAAACCGGATCGATACAATGAAAAAAAGAGGTTACGAAGCATTTTGAAAAGCAACGAAGTGCTGCCAAAGTAAGACACCCGACTGCATCCCTTACGATTCATTTTCTTCTACATACGGAGAGTATGAATCTGGATCCATGGATCTACCCATTCGTCGACAAATCTTAGTGTATTTTTAGTTCTTTTACATTATGGTTTTGAATTCTGATTTCAAGCATGTATTCACCGGCTTTTTAACAGTAGATTTCATTATGTTCTCGTTAACTTAGAATCTGTTGTTTTAAATCATTTAACAGGTGCTATTAAATGTTTTATTGTTTCTCTGACCGTAGGAAATACAGCAGCAAGCAAAGACTCATCACCACAAGCGGCGGCAACACCGTAGCCCGCCCATTTTGCATGTGGGCATGCGGAAAGAAATTATTGTTCATCTGTTGTAATAAAAAATCAGACTATTGTAACCGAGTTGGAATTAATATAAAAAGGCGGTGCTCTTACCTTTTGATATGATTACATCCGTGTTATTACATGCATTAAACTAGTTCTGTTTTTTTATTGCATCTCGGTGTTTTATTTCCGAAATCTCATGCTTTCAGTGGCGATCACGGTGGGACCCAGGTCCACAGTTTTTATTTTTGGATTAAGTTACTGATCTAAAAATTGCTTTTTACAGGTACGCTATTCGTCTCACCCAGGGACGATTACGAATCTACGCATTTTTCAAAGAAAATCAGAGACATCCAGTTAGGTAGAAAAGAGGTAGGGGTTTTTATAGCTTCTGTCAAAATTTCTGTTTTTCGGTCTTCTGGTTTTTTTTTAGTTTGGACGGCTTAAAAATTGTTTTATACTTTATTTAAATAAGGGTAGAAGAATTTTAATTTTTCTTGCTTTATTTAAATAAGGGTAGAAGGATTTTAATTTTTCTTGCTTTATTTAAATAAAGATAAGAAGAATTTTAATTTTTCTTGCTTTATTTAAAGAAAGATAAGAAGAATTTTAATTTTTCTTGCTTTATTTAAAGAAAGATAAGAAGAATTTTAATTTTTCTTGCTTTATTTAAAGAAAGATAAGAAGAATTTTAATTTTTCTTGCTTTATTTAAAGAAAGATAAGAGGAATTTTTTTTAAAATTTTCTTGCTTTATTTAAAGAAGGATAAGAGGATTTTTTTTTAAATTTTCTTGCTTTAGTCGTAAACTTTTAATTTTCTACTTGCTGTTTTCCAGTTTGTAGTATATGTCTGGCATAGGGAAAGATTTCTTTTTCGGTTGCTTGTTTCAAATTTGCAAAGTAAAATGAATCCCACACACCACGTGGTACTTTAAACCAAGGCGTTGGTCGTAAAACCCCAACCCTTGAGCAAGACCAAAGGTGGATTCCATTATCACTTTGGCTTGAGATATTGCATCCATTACCTCGATCGCGACTGTTGCTAGACGTAAATCCTGACGAAAGCTGACCGAGTGTTGCTGGGGTGATTCCCATGCACGCGAGGATAAGTCTTCTATGGTAGGTGTCATAAACAGAGCGATTCCCCTTCCGTACCGCCTATGTTCCACGTACCATCCGCTCTCACGTACCTATAGTCTCCCTCACGTAAGGGCGGGTATATAGAGAGGTTGGTATATCGGTCCGACAATGGTATATTGAAGGGGCGACCATTTATGGGAGTCATATGAGCCAACATTATGCATTTAAACGTTCTTCCAAAATTGCAAACACAAAACAAAACATCAAAATGCACTAAACCAGTTTAGGACACACTATCAATCCTTAAAAGAGATAATCACGGTTTTGTGTATGTGTGTGTTCATTTCTGCTTAGTGTAAACAAAAAGACAAATCATCATAAACGAGATAAAATCTGCTTAGATAGTAGAGAAGCAACACAATGGTGTACACCCGTAGCCAAGCCCAATCAAGGGCGGACGCTGCAGAAGGTGCACAAAGAGAGGGCGCTAGTCGCCTTCCCTTTAACCCCAAGGATTTGGTCATACCACCTTGGCGGCCTGACACACAAGGCGGTCCCCTCCACACCTTAACAGATAAGGACTATGGGGGTACCCCTTCTAGGAGCACTCCTGTTCAGCATAGCACTCAACACACATCCTCCCATGAGGGGTACATCCATAGGAGAGCTACCTTAGATGCTCGTTATGAGCGGTCACCGTGCGATGAAGCGCTGAGTCAACCTAGGGTTCGACGAGAGGAACCACATGGTTACACTATCCCTCTTTCAACCCCTCCAGTTGTCAGGACTACAAGGACAAATTCAGAGCACAAGGCTCCTCAGGCAGGCCAAGCCAACTCCGTCCGCCAAATCGTGCTCACTTATGAAAGAGAGCATGAGGAAGATTCCTACCTTCCTCAAAAACAATACACATCACGGGAGCAATACGCCTTCGCACCTGCTAGATATCATGGTCACACTCTGAGGCCAGCGCCTCAGATAAATGCCGCTACCCCCATCAGAGAGAGATGGCCTCTAGAGATCTTGGATCACTACGACCAAGATAGATATGTCAGAGAGGCATCTAGGCCTTCTACACATGAGGCGACAAGACCAACTATCTTAGAGCCTATCAAGCATTTCGCACGTCGGGTGCAACTCACGCAACGTGAGCGAGACCGACTATCGTTAGAGGAACTGTACCATATTAACGAAGAGCGCCTTCAGCGCCAGAAGGATGAGTTGTTCCAACACACTATGCAGGAAAGGACTCCAACCCCTCACACACATAAGACAAAACATTATGAGAGGCACAAATCCGAACCTCTTGAGCAAAATAGGGTAGACCACATCGACCCGGCAGTCGCCAAAAAAGTCATCCGCCAAGCTCAAATAACGCAGGTTGAACAAGGTCGCCAGGAGTTAGAAAACTTATACATGCAGCGCAAAGCGGATAAGTTGCGCTATAAACTACCTGAGAAGGCGCCAACCCCTTGCATCCAAAGAGCACAACAATATGAGGAGCACAACCCCCGTGTGCGAGACGAGTCTTCGCGACCTTATCAAGCATCACCCCCAATGCCTCCTAGACATGAGCAGGAGGCTACTCCTATAAACAATGACGAGTGCCTTCCTCAGGAACCCACTCAGGTTTATGGGCCACCCTTAGAAAGTCACCAAGAAGCCTCTGAGGAATCAGAGCAAAGAGAAGAGCTGGATGAACTGCCCTACCAAGACATGGGGGTGCTATTCAGCTACCCCTCCATAGGTCCCCAGTTTCTCAACACGAACCAATCAAAGCGGAGGAGCTCAAATCTCCCGATCTATGCAAAGAGCTAGAGCACTTAGAGTTGGTGGAGACCAAGATTTTGGAGCTCCCAAGGCCCAACTTACATGAGGCTCTTTTCGAAGAGGATCAACCTCTAACCGTACTCACCGATGATGCAGGTCCTCCATATCTCAGGAATCTATAGATCCCGATGAGCTATACACATTGTTCGAAGTTTCTGAGGAATCATAACAAGGAGAAGAGCTGGATGAACTGCCCTACCAAGACATGGGGGTGCTATTCAGCTACCCCTCCATGAACCCCAAGTTCCTCAACAAGAACAAACCAAAGAGGAGGAGCTCAAATCCCCTGATACATGCAAAACATTGGAGCACTTAGAGTCGCTAGAGACCAAGATTTTGGAGCTCCCAATGCCCAACTTACATGAGGCTCTTTTCGAAGAGGATCAACCCCTGGTTGTAGGGCTACCTGATGATACAGTCCTCCATATCTCAGAATCTCCAGATTCTGATGAGCTATACACATTGTCCGAAGGTGAGGATGAAACAGAGATAGCTCAAAGCAATCACATACGACAACATCGACATCCCATAAATATCGATGAAGCATGTCAAATGATAAACATAATACTAGGGCATGAGTGGCGCATAGACCCAGCCTACCAACATCACATGTCGATCCCACTCCTTGGGGAAGGTCACGAGCAACTTCCACCCAGAGATATCATAGCACCATCAGTGTCGAAGGCAGACCCTGTCTTCCTATCCGTGCATAAGGCCGATCCATTCGTGCCAATTCCTACAGAGCCGATCCGGTGCACAAAGATTGTCAAGTCAGGGTACCTCTATTCCCTCGAAGAGCAAGTGGATTACACCAAATGCTCCAAAGGTGTCCATAAACCCTTTGGTCAAGCCCAAAAGCTCCAAGGATTATCACAATCGCTTGGTCACCCCAAAAGCTCCAAGGATTATCGCAATCTCTTGGTCACCCCAAAAGCTCCAAGGATTATCGCAATCTCTTGGTCACCCCAAAAGCTCCAAGGATTATCGCAATCTCTTGGTCACCCCAAAAGCTCCAAGGATTATCGCAATCTCTTGGTCACCCCAAAAGCTCCAAGGATTATCACAATCGCTTGGTCAAACCAAAATGCTCCAAGGATTATCACAATCGCTTGGTCAATCCCAAATGCTCCAAGGATTATTGCAATCGCTTGGTCAATCCCAAAATGCTCCAAGGATTATCACAATCGCTTGGTCAATCCCAAAGGCTCCAAGGATTCTTGCAATCGCTTGGTCAATCCCAAAACGCTCCAAGGATTTCCACAATCACTTGGTCAAAAATCATGAAAATTCAAAAACAACAAAAATCACCAAAAACAACAAAAATTTGCATCTCATTTCTAGGCATATTCAAATTCATCAAATAGAGAATTCTTCTCGCAATTCATCTTCATATTCACCAAAATCAATCCATCAAAAATACAAAAATACATAGCTGCATCCAAGCATTGCATCCATACATTGCATATTCATGGTCGTACAGGTCAAAGGCACCATAGGCTATCATGGTTCTACTAGTCCATCTTGTTCCACACTGTTCCATTTTACAAAAACAACAAAACACCATGCACTTTACCACACTAGAGTCAGTGGTCTCTTAATGTATCAAGAGTTTTTCGTGATCCAGTCATCATTTTGCTCTTTAGCAATGAAATGTATCAAGTCAAACAGATTTTACGAAGGTAGAGTTACACTTGCAATACACCTTGTTACGTAACATCCCAACACAAATTAAAACACATAAAAATTCCCGAGTTGTGTGAACGAAGGATGAAACCTGCACAGTAATCCAGGTTACCATAAGCGAAACGGTTATCTTGCTCATCCCCCTGTGCGAATGACCCCAAGAATGCTGAGAGTTGGCAAAAGGACAAGCATCCTCCCTACCCAATTCCCTAAGAATCCCAAAGTTGCAAAACGTCAAAAATTTGCAAAATGTCAAAACTTCAAAATTTGACACCCTACAGTGCACATCTCAAAAAGCACAAAGAATAGTGATTATCGTCACTCCATATCCAAATCCCTTGCTCAAGAGAAAAGAAAAACAAATCAAAATAAACAGTGATTATTATCACTATAACGAGCAAGTATCCCAATACAATTGAAGAAAAGAAGGGAGTTGACCTTGAATCCCTGGAACTCTCAAAGATTCTCGACAGGTCATGAGGCAAGCCTCAGTACCGGTTTGGTTGATAGCCTATCGGTCACTGGCGGTAAACTTCTCGCATGACGATATATCTGTCACATTAACTTGTGTACAGATCAATGTTTGCATGTGGATGAGCTAGCTTATGGTATCCTGGAGAACACCGCAGATTAATCTAACTACATACAACAAAGGAGTTAGTGGAGCTAATTAGGTGATCCTCAGTACAGGTTCGGTTGAAAGCCCATCTGGCACTGGCGGTATCCTGACAAATACCACATAAATGAACTCAATTGCACACACAGGGATGTGAAATAACTTGGTTAAAAACAAGTCCGATTCATACCTTGTTCAAAAGTCTTGTAAGATAAAGTACAATCATGGCTAGTGAGTTAAAACCGTCTGAGTCTCGAAAACCTTAGCTACATTTCTAAACCAATTACACTACTTTTCATCCTTGCAATACCATCAAAAAATACAAAAAGAAGAAACACCACATTTGTACATAGCAAAGTAATGGAGTTCTAAACAGTCTATGGTGCCATAACCAAATATCACCAAGTCCATACATCCATTTCATTTCTGCATATCACATGCATTTGCATTCATCATGCATCCATCAAACTAAATCAACATACAACATTGGTAATTATCATACCATATGCATCCATCCATATCAAGTAGCATGCACCCATCAACATCAATCATTGTGCATAAAATCATGACATCTACGTAAAGAAAGAAAATCAAAACAACAAAAACATCACAAAAATGCAACACAAAAAGAAGCAATAAGCATTGCCGGACACGAGTGCTCTTGCACTCAACCTCTTGGCATAGAAAATCGATGTCGGGGCTCAAATTCTCATTCTCCTACTTCCCTAAGAAGGCTATCATAGCTGGACCGCTCCACGGGAAGACGGGTTTTTGATGATTTCACCCCATTATGGCATCACCAAAAGGGTTAACACCCACCAAAAATAGGTCCAAATGTCAGGAAATTGCACGTGCTCAAATGGAAAAACATCTAAAGCCACCCTAACCTAAGTCATCTTGGGTCAAGCGACTCGTCGCTTTTCTCACGAAGGTCATTCCCTCATCGATTCGTCGCTTGAGGGGGTAGTCACACTTAGTCACCAATCAACAACCACACACCCAATCAAGGCAATGACATGCATTCAAAGAATCATTGACAAAGACAATCACGCTCCTGCTTGGGGCAGTAAACAAGCAATCATTAAACCGATCAAATACTTGGCATTCCCGAAGCATGAACACAAGGTTCCCCTGTGGATAAAAGGTTACGCCCTTTGCCTAATCATGACCGATCAATGTCCAAGCTCAAGTCACACCTCACCAAAATAGGTTAACACTTGAAATCAAATTCCTTAGCTCGTCGAAGCAAGGATTCAAGAATGCATGCCCTTTCCATACTTGGGGCATTAAAAGTTGGTTAGGTTACCAAGAAACCCTAATCATTAGTGCTTTGGTCGTATATTTTTGCTCAAGCACTGCGTCACCCGCAGCGCTTCCCAAAAAGGGGCATCTGTAGACACCAAAATAGCACCATTCGATTAAGTGACTACAAACACTGATCGCATGCACATACACAGCTTTCAGGGCAGCCTTTAGAGGTCAAACAGTGGTCTTGACCACTTGCACAGCAGTTCGGAGGGTCAAAAAAGAATCAAAGCAATGTTAGTCATCTTCAAAACAAAGCCTTAACAAAAGGGGAGCCCAGCCTTGGACGTCGCGAAATCGCGTCGCGATATCGCGCGTCGCGATATCGCGACGGTCGCGATATCGCGACATCGCGACCGTCGCGATATCGCGATGCACGATATCGTGATCGTCGCGATATCGCGATCGTCGTGATATCGTGATGGGGGGGGCGATGTCGTGACACGTCGCGATATGCGTGGGAGACACGTAAACATATGCATATAACCACTCAAAAGCCGACACGTCATCAGTTAAAGGCAGAGTTAAAGCAAACATTAAAAATGATTTTAAAAAGCAAATATCCAAAGAAAGCATTCAAAGCAATTTACGACGAGCTTTAATGGAATAACAAGCGGTTTCAAAATATCCGATCCGAGGCCATGCCTCATAACTTCCGATGTCAGTGCGAGCCATGCTTAGTAATGACCCGATAAAGATCAAATCCGAGCGGCCCTTACAGATTTAGGGTTTAAACATTAATATCTCGGAGGCCGGATCCTCTATAAAACCGGATCGATACAATGAAAAAAAGAGGTACGAAGCATTTTGAAAAGCAACGAAGTGTCTGCCAAAGTAAGACACCCGATTGCATCCCTTACGATTCATTTTCTTCTACATACGGAGAGTATGAATCCGGATCCATGGATCTACCCATTCGTCGACAAATCTTAGTGTATTTTTAGTTCTTTTACATTATGGTTTTGAATTCTGATTTCAAGCATGTATTCACCGGCTTTTTAACAAGAGATTTCATTCTGTTCTCGTTAACTTAGAATCTGCTGTTTTAATCATTTAACAGGTGCTATTAAACATTTTATTGTTTCTCTGACCGTAGGAAATACAGGAGCAAGCAAAGACTCATCACCGCAAGCGGCGGCAACACTGTAGCCCGCCCATTTTACATGTGGGCATGCGGAAAGAAATTACTGTTCATCCGTTGTAATAAAAAAATCAGACTATTGTAACCGAGTTGGAATTAATATAAAAAGGCGGTGCTCTTACCTTTTGATATGATTACATCCGTGTTATTACATGCATTAAACTAGTTCTATTTTTTATTGCATCTCGGTGTTTTATTTCCGAAATCTCATGCTTTCAGCTTCTACAGTTTCTTGCAATATGTCCAAAATTATGATAGTTATAACATTCAACTGCATAATTCATTAATGAAGAAAAAACATTTCTATTGGAGAAATTCCTTTGAGCTACCTTATACCTGCAATCTGAAATCTTATGACCATAAGCATTGCATTTAAAATAGTAACCAGAAAAGAAATGATTAAACCTGGGTGCAGGTCTTTGCTAGTTTGAAGTAGGAGCCATGAATCTTTTCCTTCTAGGATGTGTGACTTTTGTGAATCCATATTTGTCAGTACTCTTCTTGAGTCTGTCATTATTGCTTTATTTGGCATGAATTGTTTTTTTCTTGATCAACCTTGATTTTTTCTTCTTTCTTTATGGGTTTAACATTTAAGGCCTTTGAACCCTTTGATGATTCTCCTTCATCGAAGCTCAAACCAAATTTGATGCCGGAAGGCCTTTGGTTATTTAAAATTTTATCCAGCTTTACAGTACTTTCTTCAAACTTATGATAATGACTCAATTTCTTATTCATCTCCTCTAGCCGCATCCTTAACTTAACAATGTCTTCTTCTAGCTTGCTGCATTCAACTGTCTTTACAGTTAATTGTTCATCAAGAACTTCAGATATTTTCTTGAATTCATCTGTCTAAACTTTCAAGCAATTTATTATTTCATTGGCATCTTCAAGCTTTCTTGAAACCTTTTTAATCTTTTTCCTTTCTATGCTTAGTTCTTTAAGAGCAGCAACTAACTCACCTTTCAGATAAACTTCAGCCTCATCCTCAGGTACTTCATTACATTTCAATTTTTCCTCTGTTATTCTTTCTTCAAAAGCCATGAACAGAGCTTCACCTGCTTCTTCTTCAGAATCCTCACCGGAGTAGTCTTCAAAAGAGCTGACATTCTTGGATATGAAGCTTTTCTTCTTGGAGTTGCTTTTTCTGAACTATGGTTTCTTCTTCCAGTCACTTCTTTCTTGGTGTGTCCCTTCATCATTTTTATTTTTCTCATTCATTGGACATTTAGCAGCAAAGTGCCCAAATCCTCCACAGTTGAAGCATTTAAACGGTAACTTACCTCTGTACTTTATTTTTCCCTTTATTAGTTTCCTAACAAATCTTGCTTTTGTTTCATCTGAAGACTCTTCTTCTGCAAATTCTTGATTAGCTTTTATATTCTTGTGAGCTTTAAAAGCAGCTTCATTGTCAGAGGGCTTAGTTTGCCCTATTCTCATTTCATATGCAGTTAAAGAACCATGCATTTCATCTAAGCTAAAAGAATTTAAATTTTTAGCTTCTTCTATAGCAGACACTTTAGAATCAAATATTTTATGGAGAGTTCTTAATACCTTTTTCACGATGACTGCATCTTCTATTTCCTCACCGAGTCCTCTAATTGCATTAATAATTTCATTGACTCTCAACATATAGGCCTCTATGTTCTCATCATCATTCATTTTTAAAGCCTCGAACTAAGCTCTATGAGTTTGAAGCTTGGCTTCCTTGATCTTGTTGTCTCCTTCATGGATGCTCTACAGTTTGTCCCACATGTCTTTTGCTGTCTTATAGCTCATGATCCTTATCAGTTCACTATCAACTAACCCACATATTATAGCATTCTTTGCCTTGGAGTTATTCTCAAACTTCTTCTTCTCTGCAGCATCAGATGGAGGAGTAGAGGATATTATGTACCCACTTTCTACTGACTCCCAAATGTCATAACCCAAAGCACACAGATAAGTCTCGCATCCCGAGTCTCCGGAAAGAGTAATTAGTTCCATCGAACAAAGGAGCTTTGTTGGATGAAAATCCTTCACCACCGACCATTGTGAATCTTCCAAGATCACCTTAGCTGATTAAGCTAGAACAGGAACCTTGCTCTGATACCAATTGATATTCTCATAAAGACACTAAGAGGGGGGGGTGAATTAGTGTAGCAATTTAAAATACAGATCTACAGCACTTTCAAAATTAAGCAGAGAGAACTTAAAATAGATATAGCAAATAAACAAGAGAGCAAACCACAACACAAGATTTATCGAGGTTCACCAGATTTGGCTACTCCTCAAAAATTAGACTGCTTGGACACCCATCCAAATCCAACCTTTGCAAAGCACCAACTTTACAAAACAATTTATCTGCACCAACAGAAAGGAGCACCAACCCCTTAATACGAAGCACCAACTTGGACTTCAGATTTGAACAGTTTTTATGACATAAAAATGCCTTCTCTACAACAAGACCCTCACTGGTCTAAATCCTTTAAAACAAAAACTTCATATTCTTACAGCTCTGCTATTCTTTCTTACAACACTCTGTTCTATACTTTTATAGCACTGACTTTTGTACTTTTATAGCACACTGCTCTGTACTTTTACAGTACACTGTTCTGTACTTTTACTGTAATATCCTCTCTGCACTTTTCACAGCACAAAGCTCTTTGTTCACTTTTCATAGCAAAAAGCTCTCTGTTCACTTTTCACATCACAGTATTCTGTACTTTTACAGAACACTATTTTGTACTTTTACAGAACTCTATTTTGTACTTTTACAGCACACTGTTCTGTACTTTTACAGAACTGCTCTCTGTATTTAATCTGCACAAAACACTGTATTTTCTCTGCAAAATACTTTGTATTTTTCTCTGCAAAATACACTCTCTGTCCTCTTCTCAGCAAAATATTCTCTCTTGATTAATTAGCTTTCACAGCACCTTTTTCCTTTTATCCGACAAGTCACAATACTCTTGCCATGTGTAGAGCTCAACCCTAACCCTAACTTTATGTGCATGTAAAGCATTCTTATAGCACAGCATACTATGCTGTTAATAGCCTTAAAAGCTTACTTGTGTCTCTGACATACTTATCTGTCCACTTTACTGCTCTGACAGCTTTTTCGGCTCTTTGTAAGTAAATCTGATGTTCTGACAGATTTATCTTTCTATTTACAGCTCTGACCGTCTTACCTACCTTTTATGGCTCTGTTAAACCTTACCTTCGTATTTACAGTTCTGACAGCCGAACCTACTTCTCTGACAGCAGAACTGCCGCTCTGACAGCTTTTTGTCTTCTTCTTGGCAAGCTGGCGCAAAAAAGGAACATGTCGCGAAATCGCGACAACATTTTCTCTCTCCTCCCGC
Source organism: Wollemia nobilis (assembly GCA_028583015.1). Lineage (NCBI taxonomy): Eukaryota > Viridiplantae > Streptophyta > Pinopsida > Araucariales > Araucariaceae > Wollemia > Wollemia nobilis. The sequence goes on along the minus strand of JAQPPZ010002770.1, from coordinate 99,967 downwards.
AAAAACTCGACACCCGCGAAAATGGAACATGTCGCGAAATCGCGACAATATTTTCTCTCTCCTCCCGTGAAAACTCGACGCTCGCAAAAATGGAACATGTCGTGAAATCGCGACACATTTTCTCTCTCCTCCAGCGAAAACTCAACATGTTGCGAAATCGCGACAGTTTTTTGGCATTTTCTCTCCTCGTTTTTGTCACGAAATCGTGACACATTTTCTCTCTCCTTAGCGAAAACTCGACATGTCACGAAATCGTGATAGTTTTTTCGCATTTTCTCTCTCCTCGATTTTATCGCGAAATTGTGACACATTTTCTCTCTCCTCAGTGAAAACTCGACATGTCACGAAATCGCGACAGTTTTTTCGCATTTTCTCTCTCCTCGATTTTGTCGCAAAATCGCGACACATTTTCTCTCTTCTCAGCGAAAACTCGACATGTCGCGAAATCGTGACAGTTTTTTCGCATTTTCTCTCTCCTCGATTTTGTCGCAAAATCGCAACACATTTTCTCTCTCCTTAGCGAAAACTTGACATGTCACGAAATCGCGACAGAAAACATGTTGCGATATCGCGACAGTTTTCTTACTTGTCTTTTTTTTTATTTTTCTGAATCTGGGCCACTTCTGTCTTCTTGGAAATTGATCTGCACTGTTCGTCGACCTCTCGAACATCTCGTCCACCTGCAACAACAATTGATCTATCTGTCTGAGTTGACAACAATGACAAAATTGTTTATGCACTTTGCTCAACAAACCTTGGTCTCCTCGAAATTTAAGGAATTGATTAAGCCAATGTCATTTAATTATTAAAAATAATTTTTTGTTTAATCTTATGTGACTGGTAAATTAGCACTTGAAAGGATTTGATGGTTTGAATTTTGATTTTTGAGTGGAATATACCATCTAATTATCCTAGTTAGTTGTTTTAAAATTGATTTACTTATATCATTTACCATTTTTTATTTATGAATGTGCATGTTTGTCCAAGAATCTCTTGTATAAATTATGTCATTGTATAAGCAACATTATCTCTCATATAACTTACGGATGTGGCCTCATATAAATAACATCACCTCATATGACTTATGGTCTTTAGCCTTATGGTTATTAAAATTATTTTCTTTCACAATTACCTTGCTTTCATTATATTTTTTTTAAATTATATATTTTTACATTTTTATCTTAAATAGTATATCTCAAAATTAAATTTATTGTCTTAGATACATTAAAATAATTTTAATTAAATATATTTTAAATTTAAATAAGTTAATAAAATACATTTTAATTCTAAATAAGTTAATCAAATATATTTAAATCATTGCTAATCGTATAAATTCAAATAATCAAATACCTTGACTTTCAAAGAGGAAAATTAGGTTTGAATCTTGCAAGACAATAAAAAAATAATTTTGTAATACCACTATGTGGTCATAATCTAATATAGGTAATGATCATTTCAATATAATATAATTGGTTGTATGGGATTAAAACAAGTCCCACCCATATTACAGCATGACCACATAGTGGTATTAAGATAGTTTGGCAATTATGCATACATCATTGTGCAAGATTCAAACCTAGGTCTCCTTGAAAGTGAAGAATTTAACTAGTTGAGCACATGTTATTTGATATTTTAATTACTAATTATTATTTTATTCTTAATAATCAATATGTGGTTTCTATTAGGGGTCACTCCCATCAAAATACCAAAATATTATCTTTTCCATCAGGTTAATTAAACCATATCCCTCTTGCCACTTTTATAAAAAATATTCTTCACTTCCTTTTCTATCAAATATATTCTTCATCTTCCTCAAAATATTATGTTTTAGAAATTAACTACTTACAATAATTTTCAATAAGATATGAATTCTCACTTGGATAATTGCCTTCAAAAATTTGAATTTCATCAAGATGAATATCAACACTATGATTGACTAAATTATCTACTATCTAATTTCCTTCTCTATAGATGTGCTAACATTTCCAAGAGTATGTCTCCAACAATAGTTGATGAACATCAATAATAATGTGATTTTTTATTCATGTTTCACATCTATTTTTGTTAATAACATTAATGATAATTTGTGAATCCCCCTCAATTAAAATATATTTCCATCCCTATTCAATTACAGTTTTGCTCAATGTAACAATTGCCCTAGTCTTTATGGTGTTGTCTCTTATGATGAAGGAAAGATTTGATGAGGATAATGGCACTCAAAGTATGTTGTCAAGATAGGGTTTGATGAAGAAAAATTGTTGTATGGGGATGGCAGCAACTTTCTGAGGAGGTCTAAAAAATTGGAGGAATGTCGTGATGGCATCGGGTCCGGCACAGAGAGTGCATGCTCGTGATGTTTTTTCATCTGAAAATGACTGAAATGAATAATATTTTCCAGTGCATGTCGGGAACTGCTTGTTAAAGAACAATGGATGTTTGGAATGATGTGAAGCCAGGTCAGTTCTAGTGGTTCAACCAGACTCGATGGCAAAAGATGCGGAGTATCTAACCAAACATGCCCTTATTGGCAAATTTTTGGGTATCCGAATTTCTCTCCCCTTTGTGGAGGCTTGGGTCAGGAAGATTTGGAATCCTGAAGGTGATGTGGAGGTGATGCTGAGTGCGAACAACTATTTTATGGTGGTTTTCTCTTGTATTATAGATCGTAACAAAGCATTTGGAGGGGGTCCTTATTTCTATAACCAACTGGGACTCTTTCTTAAACCCTAGCATGTGGGTTTCAACCCATCAGAGTAGTGGCCGTCATGGGTTCCAGTATGGGTGCGGCTTCCATGGCTCCCATTGGAATTCTAGAGAACTGATATCTTGCATGATTGCCCTTCTGCTTGGGAAGCTGATTGGACCGTCACAACAGAAAATGGATAAAAATGTAATCTTTGTTGCTCGTATTTGTGTTGAAATTGACTTAAATAATCCTATTCCAGATTCTATTGAAATACAATTTGGATCAACTACATGGGTTCAAAAACTTGACTATGAAGCTCTTCCATTTTGTTGTCATATTTATCGTGAATATGACCACCTGCAAAGAAAATGCCCAAAGTTTATCCTGCCTGTGGCTTCAAATCCTGGGCCCTCTTGGTCTGGACAAATTTTGGATAAAGGAAAATCTCGATAAAGGAAGGGGAATGGGATATGTAAGGTTTTGTTTTGGTAAAATCCCAAAACAGAGGACAAAGGGCAAACAAAGACCTTAAGGATAGCCAACAAGATGCTCTGCTCAACCGTTTGGAAATATTAGATTATCTTGATCAGTGCATGGAGATACCTGAAACGTCACTACCTGATGCAAATATAACAAGGCCAAATCAGATGTCTCTTCTTGAGGAGGAACATAAGGAATTAGATCTAGGGGGTTTAAATGAAGAACAAAGGGCTTTGGATATTAGTATAGGGGACATGGATGGGTCTAGCCCTATAGGGGAAACTATTTTAGAAAGTGGAACAGATTTAGTTATGCCCTCTCCTACTCAGGCACTGATGCAGACATCCTTAGACTGCAAAACTCCTACGGTGTTGGGATTGCAATAGAAAATAATTAAAAAAAAAAAAATTGGATAAGAATATGAAGGTGGGTCGGAAGAAGGACTAGGATAAAATTAAGTTAATGGGGGAGACTTTGGTGGAGTCAAGCTTGGTGAGAACATTGGACTCCCATTTTTATAACCCCCAAAAATGATTATCCTCTCATGGAATGTAAGGGGGTTGAACAACATCCCCAGACAAAAAGTTGTTCATGATTTGGTTCGTGTGCATTCTCCGGATGTGGTGTTTATTCAAGAGACTAAATTGGCTATTGATAGTATGTTCAATATTGTTCCCAAGTTGTGGAGAATGGGACAATGTCAGTGTATTGGTGCATGTGGATATGTTGGTGGCATCGCTTGTTTATAGGATTCGATTAAGATATCCCATTTTACTTGGATTTCTAGGATATGGTCTATTTCGATGGTCGAGCATGATAATGAATTTGGTGAAACCATCCTACTTACAAATGTGTATGCTCCTATTGATTACAATGGTAAAGTGAATTTGTGGGAGCACATTTGCTTTGTGAGAATTTTGGTTCCCCTGTACCCATGGATTTTGGCTGGAGACTTCAACTCTATCACTTGTCTAGAGGAGAAACGTGGTGGGGTGGACCGTCTCGAGCCTTTTTATTGTCTTCAGTGCTCATATCCAAACCCTAAACTTGGTTGACATAAAGCTATATAATGGGATCTATACTTGGCATAATAGAAGGTGTGGGGAAGCTTCCATTTCAGAGAGACTGGATAGGTTTTTGATATCCAGTTATTGGATGGGTAATAACAGAAGTGCTAGTTTTGTGATTCTGGAGGGTAGGGGATCTGATCATTGGCCTATCAAACTCTTTGCTTTGGAGTTAGGGCTAAAAAAGAATCCCTCCTTTAAGTTTCAACTTATGTGGCTTCGTGATCCTAAGCTTCATGATTTCATGTGAGGCTGGTGGACCACTAGCAAACCTTCTCATGGCACCGCTATGTATTCTTTTATGAAGTGACTACAATTTGTAAAACATAAATTGAAGATATGGAATAGACTAAATTTTAGGAACCTTTCCTTGGCTAAGTTGTTATCTCTTAGGAGGATGGAATAAGCTTCAAGGAAGATTAGAGATCAGGGATTCACGAAGGAGCTTCTTGTTGAGGAATCTGAGGCTGCGAAAGACCTTGCTGAATGGGAACTGAGGGAAGAAATTTTTTGGAAAAAAAAGCTTGAGTAGATTGGCTTCAGGAAGTGGAGAGGAACACAGCCTTCATTTATAACTCAGTTAAGGCTCGTCATAATGGTAACCTGATTACCTCTCTTATGAATTCTCAGGGTGCCCTGCTCTCTTCTTTCAGGGATATTTTAGAAGAGACTAAGAGGTATTTTTCCTCTCTCTTCAAGTAGGACTCCCTATCAGATGATGAGAATGAAAAGCTTATTCTAAACTATATTCCAGTGATTTTTTCTAGAGCTATGACTGAGCACTTGATGGGTCCAATTTCCCTTGAGGAGTTGGAAAATGTTGTATTCAAGATGAAAAAAGGAAAAGCCTAAAGCCCAGATGGATTCCTGGTTGAGTTTTATCAGTATTTTTAGGATTTAATAAAATTTGATCTTTTGGAGGTGGTCTATGAGTCCCAAATAACAAATAGATGCTAAGGGCCCTAAATGCTACCTTTGTGGTGCTTATACCCAAAAAAGAGGGAGCAAATTACTTGGATATGTTTAGGACTATTGCTCTTTGCAATGTTGTGTATAAGATCATCACAAAAAATATTGATGAGAGGCTGAAGATATGGTTGAGCAAAATCATCTCTGAGGAGCAAGGAGGGTTTGTTACTAGCCGATAAATCTTGGATGGGTTTGTTATTGCTACAGAAGCTATTCACTCGATGGAAACTTCTAAGGATAAAACTATGTTCATTAATTTGGACATGGCCAAAGCCTATGATCGGGTCAGATGGTCCTTTCTTCAGAAAGTTATTGCTACTTTTGGATTTGATGAGGAATGGATTAGATGGGTGATGAGTTGTGTTTATTCTTCCTCATTATCTATTCTTGTTAATAATTAGCCATCAGAGCTATTTGAGGCCTCAAGGGAATTGAGGCAAGGATATCCTTTATCTCCTTATTTGTTTATCATTATGGCGGAAGGGTTGGGAAGATTGCTCAAGTCTCAAGTCATGTAGGGTCTCATTTAGGGGTGGAAGTGGGATAGTATTTTGCCACCTCTTTCCCACCTTCAATTTTTTAATGATACTACTTTGTTGGGATTTGCCACTATCATGGAATTTAGCAATATTGGACAGTCTCTTGACATATATCTTGGTGCTTCTGGACAATTGATTAATGAGGACAAGTCTTCTATTTTCTTTTTCAATAGCCCTCCTCTTATTCAAGCTAGGATTGCTCGCATTCTAAGATTCCAGGTTGGGACTTCCCCCTTCATTTATCTTGGTTTTCTAATTTCATATCATCCTCTACCTAGATCTTCTTGGCAGTCTATGCTTGATAATTTTAGAAGGAAGGTGAATCACTGGACTTTCATATGGCTATCCACTACAGGTAGAGCGTTTCTCTTAAAATCTGTTGTTCAAGATTTACCCATTTATAGATGTTTTGTACAAATATCTCCCTCTCACTTCATCAAGGACATGGATGCTTTGTCAAGACAATTTTTATGGTCTGGAAAACTTGATCAATCTAAATGGAGTTTGGTTAGGTGGGATTCTATATGTAGGTCATTGCAAGAGGGAGGCCTTGGGTTGTGACAAACAACTCTTTTTGGGCAGTATTTGGCTATAAAAATTTATTGGAGATGGTGTACCTCTCAAGATCATATTTGGGCTAAAATATTATCTTGTAAATACTTGAGAGGTATTTCTGAGGCTGAGGTCTCTAGAGTCAGCTTGGTTGAGAAAGGTTCAGTTATCTGGGACACTCTAAAAAGAGGAGCTAATTTAATCAAGCAAGGTTTGTTCTGGATTTGCAATCAAGGATCAAATGCTCTTTTTTGGGAGGATTCTTGGGATGGCCACCCTCATATCTTGAATCAATATCCTAGGTTACGTTCCCTAAGCATTTTTTTCTTGGAAGAAGGTTGGTCTCGTGTGGAGGACTTTAAAAAAATCTAGTCTTTTGGAAATATGGAGGTGTACAAGTGGAAAGTGATGAGGCCAAAAATTGCCTCATTTTTGACTTATCTTTGACATCTTTAATAAACCTTTTTGAAGTGTTTTTATGTTAATTTTGCTGATGAAGTACAATATATACTACTGTTTTCATGTTTAAATGTTTAGAAGCATTATATTCTGTTTTGCTGATTTTCTATATTTTTTGTATTCTGTTTTGCTGATTTTACGTATTTTCTACTTATTTTTGTTGATAAATCTGAAAATAATGATTTATTGTGAAAATGTGATAGTGCAATCATGTGCTGGGATACACAACGTTCATTTCATGCCTTTTGAAATGTTCAAATGCAAGAAAAATGCCAAAAATAGGTCAAAATTACAAACTTGTTGAAAACTGTATTTGCTATTTTTTTGACCCATACAAATTCCAGCCAGCTATGCATACATAGCAAGGCTTGGAATTTGTCAAGTACAACTCATAAGGAGCATGCAAATAAGTTTGTTGAGGTCTTCATAAGTCTACTCCACCAAATCAGCAACAACGGATTCGCAAACTGTGTTGTAAACTGTTATTTTAGAACTACTCCGGAATAATAGGAAGACTGCTCCGGAACAACAGTAACTGCTCCGGAATGACAGAAACAAAAATAGTTTTGCTCCGAAATATGCGGAACAGCCCAGTTTTGACCAAAACATGCAGAAAAGGTGGCAGAATGGCAGGAAAACGGTGGGAGCAGTTGTATTAATTAATTGTACACCTTTTTCAATGCAAAGACCCCCCAAAACTTGCAACAAACAAATCAGATTTTTATGTAACCATATTCTACATTTCAGGAATGCAGTTTTAACAGCATTCCTGAAATGCCTGAATATTGGAATTGTTCTACACCTGATTTGGCATATTTTTAGTATAAATAATTAGCTCCCAATCTGGTTGAGCTATTAGAAATTAGGAAGGGTATTAGGAGCTTTTAGGAATTATTAAGTAGCATTTTCAAAATTACGTAATTGTAACATGCAAAATTTTTTTGCATGTGTATAATTCAATAAAAAGTGCAGTTTTTATCAGTTTTGGTGTATGATTGAAAGAGTAATCAAGAAGTAACTCAGAGCTGTTTCTTCACCTTCTTATGAACTAGGGAGCAAGGGCCCACTTCCGAGGAACGAGGGAAGGTTTTTACCGAGTTTTTCTTGTTAAATACATGCTGCAGCGGGGAGATAAGAAACTTGTTATGTTTTTATCATTTTCATGCACAACTTTACTTTTCTGAAATCATTTCCAGATTCTGAATTTATTGTTTTATCTGCATTATTATTTTTTGAGTTTTCCATTTCTGTCATTTAATTCTGCAAATTAGTTACAGTTTATTTTTACTGCAATTCTGATTTTTTGCAACTTTCCTTTCAGTTCAGTTTTTGAATGCATTTTTTAGATTTAGCAAAAGTAAATAGGTTTCATTTAAAAGTCATTTCATTTCTGCAATTTAAATTTAGCAAATGTAATTAGGTTTCATTTCAGTTCATAGGATTATAAGCAAGCTAAAACCCCAAAAAACTGAATAAATATGCCATTTCCTAAGTAAACTAATCTTCAACTTGCTTAGCCTTCTATCGTATACAGCCTTTGGACACCGCCCTGGATTTGACAATTTAATGATTAAATGATGTGTTTAACGACACTCATCATTTTTGGCGTCGTTGTCGGGGAACACGGTGTTGTTAGAGGGTAAAAGCAGTCCAATAATTGTTAAATGTGCTAAGTTGTGAACTTCAGAGTAAAATCTGGATAAATAACTGGTATAAATAACAGTTTTTGGATAAATTGAATTTTAGTTTATTTAGAAAGCAGGCATAGCAAGAAACCACAGGAAGAAAACTTCACAAAAGGTTGAAACTATGTTGTCAAATTTTTTTCCCAAAAATGTTGGAATGTTTATAGAATCTCAATCATCCACTTCAAGAACTACAGGATCATTTGAGAAATCATTACAAGAAAGAAATATTAGTAGTTCAACACCACTTTTTCTTGACAAATTCATACAATCAGGCCAAATTGATAAGATTTACAATTGTTTTGGGGAGCCTATAATGGAAGAATCACTAGAGAATCAAAGGAGATCCAGTAATGTGGTCCACCTTAGTGCAACTAGTGCACCTCCTAGAACTTTTCAAAACCCAATTCAATTAGATCTTAATCAAAGTGCTCCCATGAATATCATTCCACCTTCAGTGTTACCAACTTTCAGGGGAGTCACATCTGAAGACCTTGATATGTTTTTATTTGAGTTTAAGATTGTGTGTCAGGCTCATGATTACATTAATGACAAACAAAAGCTCAAACTGTTTCCTTCCACTCTTAAAGAGTCAGCTCTACGATGGTTTATCACCTTAGCACCTGATTCAATTAGAACTTGGAATGAGATGGAAAACATATTTTTGGAGAGATACCAAGAATATTGTCAAGTCAATAATCCACATGATGAATTTCTTACAATGAAACAAGAGGAAACTAAAATTTTAGAAGACTATATAGATAGATTTTCTTTTGTTCATAAGAGATGCGGTAATGTTGAACCTAAAATGTGCAAAGTCATATTCTTAAGAGGACTGCAAGATGAATTTAGGGATGCATTGGATATTTTGGGAAGAGGAGATGTACATGCACTTGAATTTCAGGAAATCATTAAACTTTGCAAAAGATATTCTCATTCAAGGCATAAAAAACACAGAATTGGTAATGATAAACATGATTTGAATGAATGCATGAAAGAGTTTACTAAAACTGATATTTTTGTACATCTTGATAAAACAATCAATAAAAAAGGTAAATCTGCTGAATCTTCAGATTGTTCAAAATGTAGTAATAAGCAACACTCTCTTCATAATTGTCCTTTAAACAAAACATTTATACCTGCTACATGTAGCATTTGTCAAAAAGGACACCCCACAGATCAATGTAGTTTGTTACCAAAACTCAAAAGTGTCTTTGAAAAACAGTCTCAACCTATGAAAGAACATAATTTTGTAGGACAAGGACAAGGGAGTAATTTTATTAAGTTTCCATATCAGAATGCTTCTCAATTTCCTGCACATTGGGGAAATAATCCTTGGTATATGCCATGGTCTGCATCAGGTCCACTTCAACAATGTTGGAGTCAACCATCATGGGCATATTCCCAAGAATGGTCTCAACATGGCTGGGTGCAACAACAATGGAATCAACAACATCCACCATGGTTACAACCAAAATTACAAGGGAATCAATGGGTACAACAGCAAAAACTGTACACAGGGCAACAACATTATCAAAAATATAAATTAAACTTGTTGCCTACTCATACTCATAACTTCTCTTATAGACAACTACACCAACAAGCAAACCAACCTCTGTTTTCATTTCAACCTGTGGTCAATCCTAACATTGTTAAACAGGTAACCCCTGTATCTATGGCTGAATCAGAAAGTACAACCATAATGAATGCTAGTGATTGTGATAAAACTCAATTGTGTTCAGGTAAAACACTACTTGAACCTATTCCACTTATCAGTGTAGAAAAAGGAGTTAAAAGGAATAAACTTGAAAATAAATCTACACTAAAACAAGATCTCCCACAAGATAACTCATCAAAGCAAGTACCATGTTTTGAACAGTCTAAAATATCAAAATTGACATCTTCAAAATCAGATTGGATAAAGGAATTAACACATTTAACTGTTAAAATCTCTTTACTTCAGTCTATTAAAGATGTGCCAATCATTAATAAGATTGTTCAAGAAATGTGTTTTAAGAAACGAAGGAAAAAGAAGAAAGTGTATCCTGAAAACATACATGTAGGTGAAAAATCAGTAAACTTGTTTACAAGAAAATTTACTCCACCTCAGTGTGACTATCTAGGAAGTTCATTGTTTCTTAAATCATATAAGGAAAATAAAGATAGCAATTTAACTTTGGCTTCCATAGTTGTAAAGGATAACGAAGAACAGTTTGATTCATCCAAAAAATTTGTTTTTGCTAAAAGTGTTCAAAATTCAGATTTTAAAGATGAACAAACTACTATTAAACAATTATTATGGAATGATGCAAAACAAAAACTTGAACATTTGTCACACATTCCAGTACAAAGCAATTTTCTTCATTTACCACATGGATGTCATCATGTTTTCTCATCTTTTCATTTCCATTTATCAAAGTTAATTCCTTCAAGAATTGTTTTTGATAAACATTCACAAAATTTTCATTCTCTTTTACCACTCCATTGCTCTCTTAATTTGTTAATGCAAACTTTTCCAAAAATCAATGCAGTACAACCTGGTATGAAACAAATTGAAAAGCAGCCAAAACAACCTTTGAAAAATAATAGTTGGTGACTACAAGCCGGGAAGTAAATTTGTTTGATATATTGATTTATCTTAATGCTTTACTAACACTTTGTACATCTTTAGCAGTTGGCATTAAGTTATTGCAGGTACAGGAACAAATTTTGCAGTTGAGTGCATTTGATGAACTTTGGTTGGAAGCACTTCACCAAACAGAGTTCGATCAACAAAAATGGAAAGTTTGGCATGGTGATCACATTAAGAGCGAGCAAGGATGAACTAAAAGAATTTGAGAATGGAGTTCAACTTTCTTTGGTTGATAAGTTAAGGAGGAAGTTAGTGGTGAATGGATATTACCTTCAGATATACCATACACCATTAACTAAGAAGGAGTTCTTGAAGCAGATTCCATTGGATGTACACATGATGGAAGAGAATTTCTCTTCCATATCAGATTCAGGGTGATGCTAAAAATTTTGAAAAAAAAAAAGAAAAAAATACACGAAAAGCAAAAAGAAGAATAATCTTGTTTGTAAATATCCTTCATGGGTACAAGCAAGAAGAGAAAAAAAAAAAATAGAAGTTGGTTGAAAACCAGAAATGGCAGCCTCTTCTGATGAAAAAAAAACGAAAAAAAATAAAAAATAAAAAAAATAAAAATAAAAAATTTCAGAAAGTGAAAACCTCTCAGGAGGCACTTCTGAGTTGGCTTACATGAAAACCAGTTATCTGGCATGTTTGCCTTGTTTTCTTCCATTACCATTGTCATCCATTTGTCATCATTGTCATTCATTTCTCACCATTGTCATTCATTGTCATTCATTTCTCACCATTGTCATTCATTGTCATTCATTTATCGCCATTGTCATTCATTTTTTTGCCATTGTCATTCACCAGCATTGTCATTGTCATCACCAACATTGTCTCTGTGTATTCAGAATTATAGCATTGCACTTGTCAGATAGAAATCAGCAAGTATATTCAATTGTACAGTTGCGGAGAAGTAATCAAGACAGGTATGTGTTTCTTTACATTTTAAACATTGTAAATAGTTAAAGTATGTAGTGTATAGATTCACTTATTAGCATTTAAAGCATTCATAAGGTTTAGATAAGGATGTCTATTTAGTCAAAGAAAGGGGGAATGACAGAAGCACTGGAATGAACAATACTCCAGAATGACAAAAATGCTTCAGAATGACAGTTGCTTCGAAACATCAAAAGCTCCAGAATGAATAATGTTGTTTGTTGTTTTGAAATTTGGTTGCGTCGAAAGGATAAGCTTTGGAATGCATCAATTTTTCTTTAAAAAAAAAAGGAAAATTCAGGAATTGACAAGTGGCAGTTTTTATCAAAAAAAAAAAAAGGTTTGTTGTGCAAGTTTTGTTTCGGCACAAGAAACAGTCCTTTCGAAATTGACGAATTCGGCCCAGAAACGCAATTCCAGAAAAAAAAAAAAATAGAGAACTTCAGAAAACTTTCGTGAACAGAGCAGAAGAGAAATGGGTGGCAAGAAGAACATAGCAGAACCAGAAACCAGCCCTGTAATTGCCTTAGTTGAATACATAGACTCTAATTCTGAAAAAGAGTCAGAGGCAGAAGAAAATGATGAAGAGGAAGAAGATATTCAACTACAGCTACATGCAGCAAGGAGTGTAGTTAAAACACAAACAGGTTGGATAGAAGCATGTGAAGCTTCTATTACAAAGAAGGACCAGCTAAATGCAATTTTGCAGCAGAAAGTGAAGGATTTAAAGGCCAAAATTGCATCTCTAGAGCCACAACCTGATGAAACAGGGCATGAAATTCAAATAGTTGATATTCTGCTAGAATTGGCAATAATTGCACTTGGAGCAAATTCACTTGTCATAGAGAAACCTGCAGTTTCGTTGTTGAAGAGGAACGAGGAATAGGAAAATTTATAGTTCTCTCCAATTCCTACTGCAGGTATTGAACCTGATTTGCCCCTTATAGCAACATAAGACATAGGAATTCAAGTTGAATTGCCTTTGGTAGAAATAGAGGAAAAAGGGGTGCAAGTTAATTTGCCTTTAGCAAAAACAACAAAAATTGAAACACAAACAGATTTATTAAGGGCTGAAACATCTGACAAAGGAATACAGGTAAATGATCATCCCTGTTCCTTGGTTCTTTAACAGTGACCCACAACCAGATGAGCAATTTCAGCAGTGGCTCCAACAGATAAAACAGACCAAAGGATACTACAAGGTTCCTGGAGCTAAATTCAGCTACAAAGATAGAACAATGGACAGAGATCTTTGTTCTATTGTAGCTTCACAGAATGCATGAGGACATGCATTAAGATAGGTTGGGGGGAATGATGAGGCCAAAAATTGCCTCATTTTTTACTTATCTTTGACATCTTTAATAAACCTTTTTGAAGTGTTTTTATGTTAATTTTGCTGATGAAGTACAATATATACTACTATTTTCATGTTTAAATGTTTAGAAGCATTATATTCTGTTTTGCTGATTTTCTATATTTTTTGTATTCTGTTTTGCTGATTTTCTGTATTTTCTACTTATTTTTGTTGATAAATCTGAAAATAATGATTTATTGTGAAAATGTGATAGTGCAATCATGTGCTGGGATACACAACGTTCATTTCATGCCTTCTGAAATGTTCAAATGCAAGAAAAATGCCAAAAACAGGTCAAAATTACAAACTGGCTGAAAACTGTATTTGCTATTTTTTTGACCCATACAAATTCCAGCCAGCTATGCATACATAGCAAGGCTTGGAATTTGTCAAGTACAACTCATAAGGAGCATGCAAATAAGTTTGTTGAGGTCTTCATAAGTCTACTCCACCAAATCAGCAACAACGGATTCGCAAACTGTGTTGTAAACTGTTATTTCAGAACTACTCCGGAATAACAGGAAGACTGCTCCGGAACAACAGTAACTGCTCCGGAGTGACAGAAACAAAAACAGTTTTGCTCCGAAATATGCGGAACAGCCCAGTTTTGACCAAAACATGCAGAAAAGGTGGCAGAATGGCAGGAAAACGGTGGGAGCAGTTGTATTAATTAATTGTACACCTTTTTCAATGCAAAGACCCCCCAAAACTTGCAACAAACAAATCAGATTTTTATGTAACCATATTCTACATTTCAGGAATGCAGTTTTAACGACATTCCTGAAATGCTGAATATTGGAATTGTTCTACACCTGATTTGGCATATTTTTAGTATAAATAATTAGCTCCCAATCTGGTTGAGCTATTAGAAATTAGGAAGGGTATTAGGAGCTTTTAGGAATTATTAAGTAGCATTTTCAAAATTTTGTAATTGTAACATGCAGAATTTTTCTGCATGTGTATAATTCAATAAAAAGTGCAATTTTTATCAGTTTTGGTGTATGATTGAAAGAGTAATCAAGAAGTAACTCAGAGCTGTTTCTTCACCTTCTTCTGAACTAGGGAGCAAGGGCCCACTTCCAAGGAACGGGGGAAGGTTTTTACCGAGTTTTTCTTGTTAAATGCATGCACGGAGGGGAGATAAGAAACCTGTTATGTTTTTATCATTTTCATGCACAGCTTTACTTTTCTGAAATCATTTCCAGATTCTGAATTTATTGTTTTATCTGCATTATTATTTTTTGAGTTTTCCATTTCTGTCATTTAATTCTGCAAATTAGTTACAGTTTATTTTTACTGCAATTTTGATTTTCTGCAACTTTCCTTTCAGTTCAGTTTTTGAATGCATTTTTCAGATTTAGCAAAAGTAAATAGGTTTCATTTAAAAGTCATTTCATTTCTGCAATTTAAATTTAGCAAATGTAATTAGGTTTCATTTCAGTTCATAGGATTATAAGCAAGCTAAAACCCCAAAAAAACTGAATAAATATGCCATTTCCTAAGTAAACTAATCTTCAACTTGCTTAGCCTTCTATCGTATACAACCTTTGGACACCGCCCTGGATTTGACAATTTAATGATTAAATGATGTGTTTAACGACACTCATCAGAAAGATCCGCAAGAATGTCCCCATGGGGGATTGGCCAAGGACAGAGAGGTGCTTGTTATTATTCTTATGGGGAGGCCTTGTTCTTCATTGAGGGGTAAAGATATTCTGGCTTGAAACTTTGATCCTAATGGAACCTACTCGGTAGCCTATGGTTATTAGGTTCTTGATAAGCAAAAGTATGGGAGTCTTCCTGTCACTTGGTGGAAAAATATGTGGAACAAATTTTTTTGGCCAAAATGTAACTTCTTTCTCTAGTTGGTAGCTCGTAATAAATGCCTCACTTGGGATAATGTGAGGAAGAGGGGATTTTAGGGTCCCTCTTTTTGTGTCCTTTGCGGTAAGAATGAGGATGACTATTCTCATTTATTTTTCCAATGCTTCTTTGCCAGAGACATTTGGCACTGTTTGTGGAGCGCCTGGAACCATCCATTTTTTATGTGTTGTCCCTAGTGGAGTTTTGAAGTAGTCTGGGCAGACCTCCGGCCAAGGCCCCCTTTCTTCGGATGGCTTGGAATTTGGGCCCTTCTTGCATCATTTGGAAAATTTGGCTCGAATGGAACCGACACATATTTTAGGGCAATTATTTGGTTGTTCAACAGATCTAGCAAAGGATCCTGTATATGGTTCAGGAAACCATCCATAGCAAATGTGATGTGGACCCTCTTTTGGATTCTAGGGAGGAGAAGGTACAGCAAGCCCTTGGTCTCTTTGGGGATGGTGTGAACTCTTCTATCCCTAGTAGGGTTCCTCAGCTCAGTAAGAAATTTAGGAGACATGGTAGGTGGAGGCCACCCCCTAGAGGAGTTTTAAAAATTAATACTGATGTATCGTCCAGGGGTAATCCTGGACATGCTGGCATTGGCGATGTTGGGAGAGATTCTACTGGTGGTTTTAGTTTTTTCTTTTCCATTTATAAATGTGTTCACTCCAATAATTTTATGGAAGCTCTTGTAATTCTTGAGGCCTTGCGGAGGGGGTTTTCTCTTGGTTGGAATAGGATTATCTGTGAGTTTAACTCTCAAATTGTGGTTAATATTTTAAATAGTAAAAGGGTGGAGGAAGTTAATTGGAAGTTGGCCTTTGTAGTCGTTCAGATTCTTAGAATGAGTGAAGAGTTAGAATTTATATCCTTTGTGCACATTCCAAGGGAATGGAATGTGGTTGCTGATTACCTGGCCAAAAGGGCTTCTGAGCTGCTAGATCCTTGGATTATCGATAATTGGGAGAGTCTCCCATCTAGGGACTCTCAATGCCTGTGGGAGTTGATCCACAAGGATGTACAAACTTAATGTGGTTTGTTCTTGTTGTCTTTTTTGGGTGTCATTCTAGTCTAGTGGTTTTAGCCTGTTTGGCTATTTATTTGAGTCCTGGTTGGAAGCTCAGTTGTACTCTGTAATCCAGACTTTTTATCAATAATTTTTTACCCCTTTATTTAAAAAAAAAAAAAATGCCCTAGTCTTTACATAGTTATTAGTTAAAGTTCCATGTGATTCTAAGTGAAAAATTTCTTCATTATTTTGAAAAACATTGCCTCCATCAACTTTTTCTTAAGTTCCTTTAAAAGCACCGTTAAAATTAATTTGGTAAACCCAATGTCTAGATATTTCTATTTTACCATATATCATAGCAAATCCTTTGTGTTAATTCCATTATTAGAGATGAACCTTCCATATATATTCACATCCTATAATCATGGGGCTAATTTTTTTTTTGTAATTGAGACTTATCATGATGGGCACTGAAGTATGGGAAAAATGGTGCATCTAACAATGCTAAACAAGATGCATCTATCGCTAATGTCGAATAATCATTACAAAAGAAGCATTCAAGTAAACATGATAAGATAAAAAAAATGCGAGAAATGAATTTTTCTTTTATTATTTTAATGGATCAAATCACGGTTACATAAATTTCCTATTGAGGGCTCTAAATTGATACACTTGTTACAAAATGGTGCCCAAGGATCAAATCCTTTTAGTAACTCGGGTGCACTTCCAATGTTCTTCCTCGTACCCACAATTGAAGTGGGCAGGCCTACGATGCCACCACTTGGTTCTTTGATCTTATAATCCTATGCTCCTTCCTCATATGTTGTAAAACCTACATCTAACCATAAGGAAACCAAATTTTTTAAATAGCGAGTGCGGATTGTGAAACATGCAAAAGCAATACATGCAACTATATACTAGAAAGTGTAAATATGCAATGTGCCTATCTAAAAAAACTCCAAATGCTTCCAAATAATAGAGGCATGCATAAATTATGATTTTGAGAAGATATAATTGAAAAAATAACAAAAATTGCATCCGAATATATGCCACATTCGCGGTGTACCTATGAAGCCTACAAAACCCAAAACGAGCAATTTCTAGCCCTAAACATCTCCAAATCAAACCAAACATGGAAAGAATATATAAACTAATATTTAAATAGGACCCAAGAGAATAGATTGGCAAAATTGGTCACATATCCATGTGCATCTTTATATTGGCCCCATAAACCTGGAAAATCTTAAAGTGCGATATCTCACTCAATATAACTCCAAATTGCATGAAATTTGAATAGTAGGTTCATAATCTATCCTATAATAAGACTATTTAAAAATAGTATAAAAATCATGCTTCAATATGTGCTCATCCCTTATAGGGATGGTGATGACTATCATAGTCTAGGGACCATTTTGGGGTGGGATAGCCACCAGATATGTTGATTGTCTGCCATCAATTCCTCTATGAATTGTTCAAGGACTCTCTCAGGGGTATTGTCATCAAATTTAGGGGTGAAATTCACTCAATTGGTTTGGTTTTATAGACTAATTGTACCTCTTGAGTCACTCGATAACCTCCTTTGCTAGGTAGATATTTTAAGAGAAAAAGGACACAAAAGGTTGAGGGGAAATCTTGGTAGCACTTCATTGCATTGTCCTAAAACTCCTCTCTATATTTTGTGTGGAAAATGGATCCTCTTTATAGCCAAAGGAGGCTCATGGATAAATGTTCATGCAAGGACATGCAGGGCAAGAGGCATCATTTATCCAAATTTTAGCATGCATTGGGGGGAAGAGAATCTCCCTTTTTGACCTCTATTCTATAGCATGTCATAAGGATTTTGTACCCTTAGACCTACATTCTCAAATAGGTGGGATGAATGGCAGTTTCTAGGTGTCATTTGTCCTAATTTTGAATTTTTCTAGGTCAAAGGCCTTGAATATTCCACCCAGTGATGTAGGCATACCCTCATCTTTGGGTGGGGCGATGGTGATCTGCCCTCATCCCTGGGTGGGATGGTGGTGTCTATATGCCCCAAAACTTTCCAAAAGTGGGGTAAAATCTCCCAAAACCTTGTAGGAGTGGTTGGCAACCACTGTGTAACTTCTGAGGGCTTCCCTAGAGGGCCATATGATGTCAACTTAGCCATTGCTTTTGGTCACCTAATCATATTGACATGATTTTAGTATCTACATGCACCATGCTTGTAAAAATTCTACAAGAGAGGTAATAATATAGTTCAAAACTTGGGCATAAGTTTAAGATTTTTTTTTAATTCTATTTTTCCTAATCCAACATTTCATCAACTCTTTGAATCTCGATGGAGATACCCAATATATTTTCATATTTTTAAAAAATATCCCCAAATTTTGTAAGAAAAGGAACAATGAAGAACCAAATTATTTAATATTTATAGATCATTCTCATACAAGGCACACCTAAAAGGTCCATGATATCCTCTTCTTTGTTGAAACTCTCATGTAAAAATCTTGCTTTGGAATACTAACCAAACGAAAATTAATCAAGAACACAATCTTATACTGAGAGGGGGTGAACATTATAAGACCACTTTTTACTTTTCTTTCTCAAATAATTATCCAATATATCAATGGCAATATCAACAACAATAATCAAAGCAATGCACAAATAACCACACACAATAGAGACACCAATTTAATGTGGTTCACCCAATGTAGGCTACTCCATAGAGAAAATCTTTTACTAAAATTTTCTCATCAAATATCTTGGGAATCCTTCCCTATTACAATGTTTATGGATATTTGTCCAAAGGAGACACTAATACCCTAATCAATTTCATGGATACCTATCCACAGGAGACACCAATCCCCTTTGTTGGTTTGTGTGCACCAACCCACATAACTCCTCTGCTCTAGTTGGTGATCCTCTAGAAGACTACTACCTCCACTGCACTGGCTTGTGGATCTCTCTCCACTGAAGACCTTTGTCCTCACTGCCCTAGCTAGTGGATCTCTATCCACTGGGATTATTGTCATCTACTCTTTCACCTCCAAAGCTTACTTTTATTTTTGTTAAATATTTGTCTCAAATATGTACTAAACACATTCCTTTGGTCTAGCACAAATGATGAGGGCATCACATTCCTAGGTTATGTTTTTCTTTTATTTTCCTAGGATATATTTCCTTTGCCCCTTTCCATGTGAGGCTTCACCTCACGTAGGTTGATATTTGGAATTAGAATTGTTGTTAGTTGTTTGCTACTCCATAGGGATTGTTAGCTATTATTTCATAAGGCATCTTCTGCCCTATTTTCCTCTCACACGCTTTGCTCTATCTTGTGTGATATAAGGGGATTTGGTTGTTAATTGGTATTTCAAAAGCCTATTTAAACCTTGGCAAATTAAATAAATATTAGCTTGATTTGTATTTTAATTGGGCTTTCATAAGGCTCTTTTTGAGCCTTATTATTGGTATCAGAGCTAAACTTTCCTCGACCCTGAATGGGGAATTTCGGTCCTCAAAATTCTCCCTTCCTTCCATTTGGTGCCTCTGGCATTTCTATTTTTTTCTTAAAAATTGTATTTCAACTAGTTTGAACCAGCAAGGAACTGGCATCCCTCATCTGCCTGAGTGGAGGACTCTGGATAACTTTCGATGCCTAGGTGGAGGACGTCGAACGACCTGAAACAATGACAACTCTGGATGACTAAACCGCTAGTGGATAGCTCCGATCAATGGTGGCTAGTGGACAAAGATAACCTGACAAAAACAGAAACACATGTGTGTGATTGACCCTAAGCCCTACACGGAGGGTTATAACATAGCGATTAGAGGACTGTTGAAAGTCTATGGGCAAAATGGTCTGACCACTGAAGAGATGGTCGATTCTTACTATATGTGTTTCTCTTTTTAAACCACCAAATTGATCTTTGGATCCCCCATGTGGGATAAATGAGCTAAAAAAAACTCCACCATTATTTTGAAAGCTACGCGAGGGCCGAGTTGAAATTCCAGTCAAAAATGTAGAAATTTTCTTCGTGATCGTAGCGAAAAATTGGAGTACAAAATTTAGTCGATAGCCATTAGATGGTTGAGGAAAATAACCAACAGCTTCAGTTTAGGACTGTTGATGAGGATTGATGTTTGATCACTCATATGACCCCTCTAGTAATTCCTAGCTAGGTTTGCATAGTTTATTTCTTGTAAATTAATATTGTAAGTGATTCTATTTCTCACATGCACTTGTGGGCACTAGTTATCTTCTAGTTGTCATTTAGGAGTGTTAGTTAGGAAGTGTGAACTCAAAGTAGGAAGTGTGTACTTCAAGATAGCTAAAATAGATCTTATAGTTAGCATTATTCCTTTCTTCTTAACTTAGAAGTTACGTGCATTCTCCTTTGCACTTTTGTAGCTTATGGTTAAGCATATTGGATCAAATCCATGATTTGATGGGTTTGGTTATGTATTTTGGGCCATTAGAGCCTATATAATGAGTTTGTAAATATAATGAAGTTAGTTGGATTTTCAATCCTTTTCATTGGTATCAGAGCCTAGTTTATGTTTGCACTAGGGCTTGTGAGGTGAGAGGGTAGGAGATAGAATATTTTTTTATGAGAAATTATTTCTCATTGAGACTCGGTTCAAGCTCAAGGGGAGCTTGAAGACCATTCATAGAAGAAATTTTCTTCGACGTCAAAATCCTCGTTCCAACTTTCTTCGTATGCTCAAGGAGTATAGGAGAAGTTTACCCCGATTCCTCTCTTACAAAAATCCCTTGGCAGGTTTGGACTACTCCTACGGAGAGATGCACATTAGGGAGCCATTTGTTCCTGCCATTGTTGAGTCTTGAAGATTGAGGAGTTTTTATACCAGGTCGTGTGTCGACTTGGGACTGGTGGCCTTTCAAACGTTGATCGTGTGTCGATCAGATCTTGAAAGGAGTGCTACTTCTCTACAAAATTGAAAATTTTTGATAGATCTAGGTGAAAAATTTTACCTTTAGATTTATTCAATGCAAAAATAAGCATTTTTGTAAAAATTTAAGTTTTTAATTTAAATTCTTATTTTATTTAAAAACTTAATTTTTTTTGTTAATTAATATATTTATTTTGATATATTAATTAAAAAAATTTATTGTAAAAAAAAAAAAATTGAAGCCTAAGGGCTTGTTTGCCTTTTTTCGGCTGTGCACCAGAACTGAGGGTGCTTGGTTCGGCAGCCGCGGGGCTGGTCGAGTGCGTCAGACTGATGCACTTGGTTCGGCTGATCGTCGGCTTGACAGCCTGACAGCATGTCAGGCGTCAGCACCTGTGGCAGACGCTGTCAAGTGATAGCGTCTACATCGCAGTGTCGTCGGTAGCATTGCCCGATGCAGAGTCAACGACAGTTTTGCACTCAGCTCCACTGTCCACCAGCCTGATAGCCTAACAGCCTTTCAGGCATCAGCACCTATGGCAGATGCTGTCAGTTGACAACATCTGCATTGCAGTGCCATCGTTGCTAGCATTGACCGATGCAAAGCCGGTGACACTGATTTTAGGCGTCTACAGAGCCTACGACAGATAGCGACTATGGGCTGTGGCTGTCCACAAGTGGGCGATCGCATAACACCGTGTCGATGCGGTGCGGAAGCCGAGTGGTGATTGGTATGCCCTAAATTTTGAAATTGCCTTAGGAAACATGCAAGAACTAAACTCGAAATTGCCACTTGCATCGCTCGAGTTGAGGGTGGAGTAAATCAAGGGTAATAATTGTAATTTTTTTTAATTTTACTATTCTAAGGTTTTGCATGTAATTTTTTTTTTATTAATTTAATTTTTAATAACTTAATTAAATTAATTAATCTCCCGATTAATTAAAATTTAATTTTTAATTAAGTTATTTTTAAATTAATAAAATATAAATTTTAAACCTTAGGTTAGTTTAAATTTCTAAATTTTGAGCCTTAGGAGTATTTTACAATTAATGGGCACAACATTGTAACAAGGAATTTCCAATTTTTACCTTGATTTTTAGTGCTTTTCCATTTTACTCTTGGCTATACCGGTTTCACATGGCTTGACTTGGTGCATGGCGACTTGCACATGTTGTAAATGCTTTAGCGGATAAAGCTAATGATACTACCATGGCGGAAGTTCTTGGTAACCTTGCAATGAAGGTAAATGATATTTCGTCCACAATGCTTCAACTTCACTCATGATTCTGCTAGAGTTCGTTGAAGTGCCACTTTATGATGGATCCTGGAACCCAAAAGTCTTGAATAGTTGGATTCCTGACATGAGTTCTTGGTTTTATTATACTCACTGATGAGGATATGGTTCCATATGCTAAGCTCAAACTTTTGGTTTAGCTAAAGTACTTGTTGAAATTAAAAGAGGTCATGATGAACTCACCTCATGGGATGAGCTTGTAGATGCTTAAGACCAATTTTTATCCTTCCAATTATTCTAAGGAATTGGTCATTAAGTGGTTTTGATTTCTACAAGGTACTAATATGACTGTGCAGGAATATATCGTTCAATTCAATAGGTACAAGATACTTTTGAATGTAGAGGAAGATATTAAAGCTTTGATTCTCAAATTTCAAAGTGGTTTGTTGGAACATTTTTACAGGGAAATTATGTTTGTTTCTATGGAAACATTGGATTCAGTTTTCAACCAGGCGCAACTTGCGGAGGACAAGTTTAAAGTGCATTCGAGCATTCCACATACTGTCTCAAGTGGTTGCGAACTCATCAAAAGGGAATAGTTCTTTCCACAAAGAAGAATTTTGCTCAAAAGAAGAATGTTTCTTCTCCATCCTCTTCTTCTCCTTCTCCTTCCGCTTCTACTCCTTCTTCTTCCTCTTCTTCTTCTAAACCTTCTTCTAAAAAGTTTTGTAACTATTGTAAGAAAAAGGGTCATGAAAAAGCTGATTGTTTTAAGCTTAAGAAGAAAAGTTTAGTCATCACTACTCAAGAACAGGATGCTTCCAAAGGTCCCCTTGAGTCAGTAGGAGAAATTAGAGTATACACAAAATTACGAGGTAAGCTCAATGAGGTTACCTTGGTAAATGTAAGTTCATCAGGGAGCGCTTGTGATGCTTTGTTCATCACTCAAGCTCATTTGGTCCATAATTTTGCAACTGATTGTATAGTGGATAATGGCTCACAGAAAAATCTAATTGCGAGGTCCATTGTCAAGCGATTGAAGTTACCTATGGAGCCTCATCCTCAACCTTAATATTTGGGTTGGAAGGATAGTTGAAGAGGCTCAAAAATCACTCACACTTGCACATTAAAATTTGCACTTGGCCCACATTTCATAGATCAAGTCACTTGTGATGTGACTCTTATGGATTGTTGTGGGATTTTTCTTGGACCAACCTTTTCAGTATGATAGGAGAGTTGTTTATGATGCTTTCAAAATAACCTTCACACTTCAAAAATATGGTAAGGTCTTTCTCATTAAAAGCACCAACACTCCTAACATCATTCTCAATTCCAAGCAAACAAAAAGAGTAATTAAAGAAGGTAGTGACGTTGCTCTAATTTTCATTCTCTCTTAAAACACTTCTACATCCACATCCATTCCAAAGCAACACTCTTCAATGGATAAAATATTGCAAAATTACTCACACATATTTCAGGAGCCAAAGTCTCTTCCTCCAATTCACATAATTAATCACAGCATTGAAATCATTCATGGTTCTTCACTACCTAATGCACCCATGTATAGACAATCTATTTTGCAAAATGAAGAAATAAAAAGGCAAATAGAAGATTTGTTGTATAATGGTTTCATTAAGGAAAGTACTGCTTGTGCATCACCTATTTTGTTAGTTCTTAAAAAATATGGCACTTGGAGATTGTGCATTGATTTTCATGCTTTGAACAGAATTTCTGTAAAGAATAGATATCCATTACCACACATTGATGATTTATTAGATCGGCTCCAAGGAGTTAAGTTCTTTTCAAAAATAGATCTCAAAAGTGGATATCATCAAGTGCGTATCCAAGCTGAGGATACATGGAAGACAACTTTTAAGATGAATATGGGCCTCTTTGAATGATTGGTCATGCCTTTTGGTCTTACTAATGCTCCTGCAACCTTCATGAGGTTGATGAATGATGTGTTTAATGATGTACTTGACAAATTTGTAATAATATATCTTGATGATATATTGATTTTCTCAAAAACTTGGGAGGAACACTTTAGGCATATCCATCATACACTTGATCTTCTTGTGAAGAATCAATTATATGCTAATTCTTCCAAGTGTTCTTTTGGCAATACTTCAATTTCTTACCTTGGTTATGTGATTAGTGAAAGTGGAATTCAGGTAGATCCCATGAAAGTTGATGTTTTACTTAAGTGGTCCCCTCCTTCAACTCTCACTGAGTTAAGGAGTTTCCTAGGACTTGCAAATTTTTATCGCAAGTTCATTCCTCAATATTCCACTCTTGCAGCTCCATTGCATTATCTCACTAAGTCTAAAGTTCCATTTCATTGGGAGAAAATCCAAGAGATTGCATTTGAGAAACTAAAAAAGAAACTTTGTACAACATCTGTGTTAACTTTACCTGACCTCTTTCAACATTTTGATATTGAAACGGATGCCTCTAAAGTTTCCTTAGGAGTCGTACTTAAGCAGAATGGTCATCCAGTTGCTTATCATTCAGAAACTTTTTTTGCTGCTAAGTTGAACTATTCTACATATGACAAGGAGTTGTATGCATTAGTTCAAGCTATCAAGTACTAGAGAAATTATCTTTTGGGAAAAGATACAGTAGTACACATTGATCATATGCCTCTCAAGTTTTTACATTCTCAAAGTAAAATTGAAGAATCAAGACATATGAAGTGGGCCTCTTACCTCCAACAATTTCACTTGGTGATCAAGTATAAAAAGGGGAAGAGTAATATTTTTGCTGATTGTTTGAGTAGGCCTCTTGCCGCTCTTGCCTTAATAGTTATGTCCACTTCACACTTGGGATTTCAGACTTGGCCTAATCAGTATTCACAGGATCTTGATTTTGGAAAAATATTTGAGCAAGTACGTATTCTTCTTCCAATTTGCGTCCTTTCCAAGATTTCTACATCAAAGGACTTATTTACAAATTGGACAAGGTTTGTGTTCCTTGTGAGCCTAGAGTGTCACTTCTTAAGGAAGCTCATTCTACACTTTATGGTGGTCACTTTGGGAAACACAAAACACTTCATCACTTGCAAAGATTTTTCTATTGGTCTAAAATGCAAAGGGATGTGTTGAGATTTCTCAAACAGTGTGGTTTGTTGTCGCTCCAAACCAGCTAACAGGAAGTTTGGCTTAGGCATGCCTTTGCCAATTCCTTCCCATCCTTGGGAAAGCATTTCCATGGATTTGGTTAGTGGTTTTCACATGATAGTGCAACAACATGATTGTGTGTTCGTGGTGGTTAACAGATTCAGTAAAATGGTTAAGTTTATTCCATGCCGCAAGACAATTTCTGTAGCAGACTTAGCCCAATTGTTCTTTGATAGCATTTGGTGTTCCTTTGGTCTACCTACCAGCATTATATCGGATCGTGATTCCCATTTTGTGGGTCACTTTTGGCATTCTTTGTGGAAAATTTTGGGAGTTTCCTTAACTTTTCCATCGCCTATCATCCACAGTCAGATGGAGAGACTAAAGTGGTAAACCGTACCCTTGTGCAAAGTTTACGAATTTATCATCATGCTTCACCAGCAAAGTGGGACTTGAGTCTCACTCATATTGAACATGCCTACAATAGGTCCCTACATTCTTCTACAGGTTACTCACCTTTTGAGGTTTGTATGGGATTTCAGCCCTTTGCACCTTATGAGTTACCTTTGTCTTTGCCTTCTCCTATCACTTCACATCTTCAGAAGGAGCAAGACAAGGCACACTCATTTATTCAACACTTGCACAATCTTCAATCAAAGGTGATTGAGATTTTGCAAAAGACACAACAATGACAGAAAAAGGCCATGGATCGACATCGAATTCCTCATCCATTTTAGGTTGGTGACAAAGTTTGGTTGCATCTTGACAAGCGGCATTTTACTGATAATACTTATAGTAAAATCAAACCAATTCGCTATGGGCCTTATACTATTCTTCAATAGGTGTCCGAGAATGCTTTCCGCCTTGATATTCCAGCACACTTGGGAATTCATGACGTCGTCAATGTAGATCTTTTGAAGTTGTACTTTGACTCTACATTGGAGACCGCACTAGCTATCGGTCATCCTGTGGATGTGGTTCCTGATTCTCAGTTACCATTGGATTTCGATCAGATCTATGACACGAAGACTTGACAAACTCGCCAGGGGTCTACCACCTCATATCTTGTGGCTTAGTGAGGACAGCTGTCACATCAGGCTCATTGGATTTCTTTTCATCAGATGTCCCATGACTTTCCTACTCTTTCGAAAGCATTGGAGTCCAATGCTTCTATTGTGGGGAGGCATGATGAGGATTGATGTTTGATCACTCATATGACCCCTCTAGTAATTCCTAGCTAGGTTTGCATAGTTTATTTCTTGCAAATTAATATTGTAAGTGAGTCTCTTTCTCACATGCACTTGTGGGCACTAGTTATCTTCTAGTTTTCATTTAGGAGTGTTAGTTAGGAAGTGTGAACTCAAAGTAGGAAGTGTGTACTTCAAGATAGCTAAAATGGATCTTATAGTTAGCATTATTCCTTTCTTCTTAACTTAGAAGTTATGTGCATTCTTCTTTGCACTTTTGTAGCTTATGGTTAAGCATATTGGATCAAATCCATGATTTTATGGGTTTGGTTATGTATTTTGGGCTATTAGAGCCTATATAATGAGTTCGTAAATATAATGAAGTTAGTTGGATTTTCAATCCTTTTCAACTGTAAACCCTATGCATTGGTTGTAGATGAGTTGGATACTACTTAGGTTGTACGACGAGGTGTGCTCTATTTGGATGCACATCAAGAGAACAAATAAAATAGGATACTGTGTTGTTATGTGTAGAAGCTACTATGTATATCGCAAGGTTACATTGATGGCCACTGTAGATGAAGGTAAAGTTACAGACCAGGATCTAGATAGAACCACCTACGTGTATCATGGTTTTTCAATGAACGTAGTGAACGCGTGGTTTGGAGACAGTGAGCTCTGTTGCTCATTTTTGTTGATGATCAAGTAGATGTTGTAGATGGTGAGCCTAGATCACCCTGTTCAGTCTATGACAAGGGGCATAACCTTATTTTTTATTTTTTAAAATCCTACGACAACACACAGACTGTATTTTTTACTTTGGATATAAATTCCACATTTGATGTGGGTAGGTCTTTTATGACCTTTAAGTGGGCAAAGGCCCACTATTACTTTCGACCACCACGCGGTGGTCAGGCGTACCTCGCACGGTGGCCGCCACCCACTAGTTGAAGGTGGAAAGTCTGCCATGTGGTAGACCTGCGGACCACTTCCATTGCCCGATGAAGGTTGATTTTAATCCATTTTCATTGGCCTTTCGAGATATAATTTTTGCCCCAACATAATTTTAATTCAAAGTTTTAAATAAAATAAATTATATATTAATTTAATTTCTTTTATCTTAAAACTTCATTAAGTTTTAAATAAAAATTAAATTATATAGTAATTTCATTTATTTATTTATTTATTTTTAAAAACTTAATTATAATTATTTAAAAAAAAAAATTGGTAAATTTCTTATTCGGTAATCATTATAAAAGCAACATTGTTTTGCTTGCATGCTTTAAAGTCATAGCACCCTTGTATTTGCCCTGCGAGGCAAATATTAAATTCTTGTTGGCTTCTAAGTGCTTGAAAACCATAGCATATTGTAATTGCCCTTTGAGGCAAATATTTTAAGCCTTGATGGCTTCTTAGAGTGCTTGAAAATCATAGCACATTGCAAATTGCCCTGCGAGGCAAAGTTTGAAGACCTTTTTGGCTTCAAAGAGTGCTTGAAAATCATAATGCATTGCAAATTGGCCTACGAGGCAAAGTTCGAAGACCTTTTTGGCTTCAAAGAGTGCTTAAAAATCATAGCACATTGCAAATTGCCCTGCGAGGCAAAATTCGAATACATTTTTAGCTTCAAAGAGTGCTTGAAACTCATAGCACCATTATTATCTTTTAGAACACATGTTTCTGTAGGTATTTGAGGAGTTTAATTTCTTCTCCCATTTTGGGATTCCAAACTTGGTGGATTTGTATAGAGTGCATTTCGGTGGTACCCGACACTCTCCTTCTAATGCATACCACTTCATCCCACATGGGAATCATTATACTCATTTCTTTGAGATATTTTTGATAGCCTTTTTGGCTTGTACCATCGAACATAAGGCTACTACTTTGGAGGATCACATGGCCAGACTAGTTGTTGTAGTTAGTCTCATGGCCTTCCGGACCTTGGTCCTTTTTAGGTGGTCATTCATCCTCCATAAAAACTCTTCTTGTTGCTTCTACTACACCTCTATTGTTCCACATCAAGCACCGCAATGGCCTCTTTCTAGGTTCCATTTATTCACAGGTTCTAGGTTTTCAAAAAAATTTGCAAATCTAGCAACAGGTCTTTACTCCTTATCTTTCCTTGGAAAGGGAGTCCTCTCGATGTTGTATCTCTACACTGGCATCCTCGGGTATCCAGGATGATTTTCCACTTGATTATGAGACCTCTTTGCAATGATTGGTGACTCACCCTTCCACTCTTACTGTGTATGCATTGGATTCCAATGCTACTTGAGTGAGGAGGTATGATGAGGGTATCACATTCCTAGGTTATGTTTTTCTTTTATTTTCCTAGGATATATTTCCTTTACCCCTTTCCATGTGAGGCTTCCCCTCACGTAGGCTGATAGTTGGAATTAGACTTGTTTTTAGTTGTTAGCTACTCCATAGGGATTGTTAGCTATTATTTCATAAGGCATCTTCCACCCTATTTTCCCTCTCATACGCTTTGCTCTATCTTGCGTGATATGAGGGGATTTTGTTGTTAATTGGAATTTCAAAGGTCTATTTAAACCTTGGAAAATTAAATAAACATTATCTTGATTAGTATTTTAATTGGGCTCTCATAAGGCTCTTTTTGAGCCTTATTAACAAATCTACTAAATATTTGTCTCTGGTCTACACTAAACATAGTCCTTCGATCTAGCACAAATTTGCTCAATCTCTGTCTCTAGTTCACACTAAACACAGTCCTTCATTCTAGAACAAATTTACTCAATATCTATCTTTGGTCTGATACAAATCTACCCTCATGTTTTCACCAAAATCTATCCTCAAACTATCCTCAAGCCTTAACACAAAGCTTGATCCAATCACAAATCAACTCTGCTAGATCTGCCCCAAACCTTAACTCAAGGTTTGAACAAATCAATTAATCAACTCTGCTCTCAAGTCTTCTCAAAGACTTACCTCAAACCTTCCCACAAGTCCTCTCTAGAACTTTCTCAATCTTCTCAACAAGTCTTCACCAAGACTTGTCTCAAATATTCTCAACAAGTCCTCACTAGAACTTGTCCAATCTTCTCAACAAGTCTTCACCAAGACTTACCTCAAATATTTTTGTAAGCTTCCATAAAATCTCACACAAATCTGTCCTTAAAATTTCACAAAAGCTTCCTTAATTCTATCCTTAAGTCCCCTCTAGGACTTACTCAAATCTGCCCACAAGCTCTCACAAAAGCTTGCTTCACTCTTTCCTCAAGTCCACTCTAGGACTTACTTAAATATGTCCACTAGCTTTCACAAAAGCTTATTCAAATCAATTGCAAAACATGCATATAAAACACAACTCAATCTCACACAGAAAACCTCTTTAATCACACTAAGAAGTTTCATTTAGAATCTTGTTTATCCATAGAAGCATATAGAGAATTTTTAGAGACTCAATATGTTTCACACTCACAAACACTCAATCACTTCCAAACTCTTTTTCAAATCAATTTAGAATAAAGAACAATTTGTTTCACATAACTTGAACTATCTTTCCAACACTCTCAATCAATAATGCTCATCAACTCCAACCAACCAATCAATGAAACAAAGCTTACTTACAAACCCTAAATAAGTGTTTCACAATTTTTCAACTCTCACTATGGAACTCAAATCTTAACTCAATATGATTCCAAACTCACGTAAAAATGATACTCATGTTATTTCACAAACCCTAGTTCAATATAGTTCTCAACTTCACATAACAATGATACTCATGATCTTGCACAAACCCTAGTTCAAGATAGTTCTCAATTTCACACTCAATTTTCCTCACAAACATTCACCAATCATGCATGTGAAAACTCACTCAAACATTTCCAACAATGCTTATCAAACAAAACCTTTTCACTCCAACTTGCACTTTACAACATTCAACAATATTTCACTCACAAGGATGATATGCCCATACCTTTTGTTTTGATGAATATTTGACCTCAAAACCTGTCTCAATCACAAATCACAATCAATTTCTTTGCCAATATCAACGGTTAGATAGCAAGAATATTGACTCAAATATTCTCACTCAAATAATTCCCTCAAAATTAATTCACCATTACAAAAATTAACAAAACTCAGATACACCTTATTATCTCCAAACTTGTCCAAATACATCCCAACACATAAAAATCAACTTTCTTTGATAACTCTAAATCAATTAATAAAATACCAAGTTCCTTTATAATTTCAAAAATAATATTCAGGAATTAAACCCTTAATATCCTTATCACTCCAACCTTAATTTAATTTTAAATACCCAAAATAATATAAACTTTAAACACCTTATGACTCCCTACTTTCCAATGTGTTCTATTTATTCACGTGGCCTTAATGCGCTCCCCAACCTTAGGGCTAATAATAATTAAACAAAAATTCAATGCTTACCTTAACACCTTGTCCCACATGCAAAATAGATAGTGCACGCCTTGGCTACGCCTCGAACCCACGACCTTGTTGCTGCCGCTGCACTCTAGAAATAGTTGGGCCACACGCCCACACAGGTCTAAAAGTGCAGGCGCTTTGCTATGCTATCTTTGCAAAACTCGGTGCTTGAATAAAACACAACAAACCTCCTCAAAATGACTTCACGGGGATTTGAAACCCCAACCTCTTGCCACGCAAACACATTAACTCTACCTTAGTTAGCAACCACGCTAACCAGCATTTTGGTTACGCGCCTCATGCACTTAAACGTTAGCTTACCCACCAAAGGATTTAAATCACACGGATTTCCTTCTATCTTTCTAACAATACAACGCACGATTCTTTTGCCTTTGGGTACACGAATATTGCATGGATAATGAAAATAAAACTTTAGTCCCCTTTTTATATCCTTTAGCTTATGCACTTTAATAGCGGTGATTATTTTGAATTTAGAAAATCTATTTAATAAAATATTTTATAGCTTTTACCTTTGGCGCCCAAAATCTATTTAAATTTAAATTTTAACCTTTAGGTTAAAATATTTAAATTTAAATAAATTAAATTAAATATTTTGTAACTTGCTCAATGGATCTTTCAAGGAGTAAATTAATTTTAAATTACTCCTTGGACCTTTTCTCTTCACCTCAACCTGTAACTTGGAGCATTATAATATTAAATATTATAATATCATATTTGCCTTTCAAATCTACTTTGCCCTCCTTGGGACTTCCTTTTAAACCTACTTCTCCTTCCTTGGATCTTCAACCTTTTAGACCATTTTAGGCATATAATATTAAAAATAAATATTATATTTTATTCCTTTAAACCTTTCCTTGCCTTTTTGAAAAACCTCCTGGTGACCTTAATGATGATGAAACTGAAACAACAACTCTTGGCATCAATGACAACAAAACTTGCTAATATTTCCAACAATCTCTTCCTTTGTCATTGATGGCAACCCATTTTCCTTTTACCATTTCTTTTACCTTTTTTAGTTTTGCTCCCCCTGAGAAACTACTCCCCCTTACTAAATGCTCTCCCCCTAACTCAAATCTCTTCCCCTTTGATATCAATGGCAAAGGGCCACCTTTGGGGCTTGGGGCTAAGAATGAGACTCTTAGCTTAGCCCCTCCTCCACCTCCTTTCTTGAGGTGGTTAATTTTGGGGTGGGAGTATCTCTACTCCCAGCATACACTGACCTTTACCTTTGTCCACTTTCTTCCTCAACTGATCCTTCTGATTCCTCTAACTATTCTTGTTCCTGCTTGTCTCTAGAAGTTCTGCTCTACACCACTTGGCTATATGCCCAATATTATTGCACTTATACCACTTAATGTTTTGATTCCTTGAAGGTGAAAATATGTTGAAGTTTCTCCTGGTGAAGCCATATCCATTCCTATCATGAATCCTGTAATTAACTGCCTTGTGACCAAACTGATTACAAGAGTAGAAATACCCTTGAAAAAGCTACCTGTGTCTGAAATTTCCATATTCATGTCTTTCATTTGTCTTGCATTGTGTAGCCTTGTGCCCAAACCTGTGACATGAGAAGCAACGTCCATTGAAAAACCTTGCCTTGACCCCATTGGTCTCTTAGTCTCTTATATCCTGTATTGTTTCTTGTTCCATTTGTTTCTCATTTGTGCATTGTTCTTCTCCTTTTTGAACTTTCTATTGTCGAACTCATCCTTATAAGTCTCACTTTCTATTAAACTCTCTTATTCTTTGGAGATTGATATTGGCTCCTCTCCTTGTTCTCGGTGTTCCTGTTCAAAACCAAGTCATGTTTTTTTTTATGAAGATCTATGTACCTTGATAATCTTATCCATGGTTTTTGAGCTTCTCCCAAACTTGTGTAGCTTATCTCTAGACTTTTTTACTTCCTTCCTTAGTGAGGCTACATGCTCTAATCTTTCACATTCTAAAACCTTTGCTTCGAATTTCTCTTTAAATCTCCTTGTCTTAGCTATTGAGTTGGTTAGATCCTCTATAATATTTTCTTTCTCTTTATCACATTCTTGAAATTGAAGCTTGAGTTTTGAGTTCTGCTTTCTTACCTCTCTTAATGCATCAAGTACAGAAATAAGCTCACCCTCAAGATCAACTTCTCCTTTCTCTAATTCTTCCTCTATATCTTTGCCTTTAGGATCATCTGCATTCCTTTCTGATTTGTCTTCAATAGGAGCATCTCCTTCTTCTTCTATTACCAAAAGTAGACTTTCTTCTAGTTCTTCAAGAGCATATTCATATTCATCTTCACTAAAACTGAATTCATTCTTTGTACAATTATCTTCAAGATGACAAAATTTACCACATCTAAAACACTTGAGAATTAATGGTGTTCTTTTTGCCTTTATCTTCACATCTTCTCTTTCCTCTACCAAAAATATAATTTTTCTTCATCATTATCTAATGACATTCCATCACTATCACTTGAACTCTTACCTGCCTTATCTGCATAAAAAATCTTCTTATGCCTTTGGAAAAAATTCTTTCCTCGCTTGCTTTGTTCATCCATGCTTTTCTTTTGGTACCTGTGTTTTCATGTTTCCATATTCTTATGATTATGTTTGTCATCATCATTTCTACTTCCAGCCTCTGGACAATCATATGCATACTAACAAATTTCGTACCTTTATACTTTCTTGAGTCCTTGTTCCTTCTGCCATATTTTTCTTCTTCATCATTGGATAACTCATTGCTTGAATCTGACTTCTTACCCTTTGTCTTCTTTATAACTTTGAATTTTACTTCTTTCTTGGGAATAGGTTCCTCTTTTATTCTCATCTCAAAAGTTGTGAGAATTCCATGTAACTCATCCCTTGTCAAAAGTTCAATATCTTTAAACTCTTATATGGCTGAAATATTTTCACTATACCTTCTTGGGAGTGACCTTAAAATCTTATGACAAACATCTATTTATTCAACTTTAAACCCAAGTCCTTGCATGGATTTAACAACCTCATCCACATGAAGTAGGTATGCAACAATGTTTTCCTCATCCTTCATCTTTAGATCTTCAAATGTTCTCTTGTAATTTGCAACTTTATCATTTTGACATTTTTGTCTCCCTCATATATTCCTTTCATCTTATCCCAAATTTCTTTTGCTGATGTGCAATGCATAACCTTTATAAACTTTGTTTCATGCAAACCCTTTAAAATTCCATTCATTTCTTTTGAATTATTAAATTGTAGGAGCTTACCATATTTATTTGTAGGTGGAGTAGTTGGCGGTATATATCCATCTTCAACTGCTTTCCATATTTCATTCCCTAGTGCCATTAGGTGAATCTTCATTCTCACACTACAAAGTGCATTATTATTCCCATCGAACAATGGTGTTGAATTCCTCGATGATCCATTCTAAGAATCCATCTATGTTCCTGTAAGATTTTTCTTCAAGATGTTAAACTCAACTGAAGGAACCCGCTCTGATACCAATTGAATAACACAAGCTTATACTGAGAGGGGAGAGTGAACAATATAAGACCACTTTTTACTTTTCTTTCTCAAGCAATATTATCCAATATATCAATAGAAATATCAAAATTAGTAATCAAAGCAATGCAAAAATCACCACACACAATAGAGACACCAATTTAACGTAGTTCACCCAATGTGGGCTACTCCATAGAGAAAATATTTCACTAAAATTTTCTTATCAAATATCTTGGGAATCCTTCCCTATTACAATATTTATGGACCTCTGTCCAAAGGAGACACCAATCCCCTAATCAAGTTCATGGATACCTATCCATAGGATACACCAATCTTCTTTGTTGGTTCGTGGGCACCAACCCACAAGAGAACTCCTTCTCTTCTACTCTGGTTGGTGATCCTCTAGAAGACTACTACCTCCACTACATTGGCTTGTGGATATCTCTCCACTGAAGACCTCTATCCTCACTGCCTTGGCTAATGGATCTCTATCTATAATAACCCGAGTCAACCCACTTGGTTTCAAGGCATATAAAAGTGAAATTTTCAAAATTTTATCCAACTCTGTCTAGTACAAGCATGCCCAATCTTCACGGATGTCATCTCACTGCAGTAAAAATATTCGTGAGATCGATATTGGCCAAATCTCGATAAAATCACCTTTCTAACTACTTCCTCTCCTTGCCCAAGAATCCAAGTATAGGCAAGGGTTTTTATTTCCAAGGCCCATTTCACCTAGAAATCGTATGCTTTACTCCTCGTATCTTGTCGTAAGATACTAGCGTATGCATGCTAGAGTTGATGTACGTTCACTTCCTTGAAGTACATCAAGGAACTACCACTACCTTGGTAGAAATCCAAAAGTCTTATTTGCATGATGCCCATTTCATTATGCAAGTACCCCTTTGGGTTATAAGATCTTCTGCTCGTGTACTAGTAGGGTTTTCCTAGGTGTGATGCCCATATCATCACCCCTATACCTCCCACTCTATATTATAGAGTCCGACAAACCTTGTCAGGATGAAGGCTACCCCACAACATCCTGGTGGTTGGAAAAGTGAATGTCTACCCACATTCCTTATAACTTAGGTTGTCTTACCACAACCATAAGTATATTACGATAATCACCTTTGTTCTTATGTAAATATTTTATGGTTTAATGTCAGAGTTATGAAGGCTTTGTTCCAATTGCTTTGTAAAATGGTATGGGTTCCTTTATAAATATTACCCTTTTGCATTATCTTACTTGCACAAAGAATACTAATATAACTTAATAGCAGCTTCTATAAAAATTAAATCAAGACATAAAATATAAAAT
Source organism: Wollemia nobilis (assembly GCA_028583015.1). NCBI lineage: Eukaryota > Viridiplantae > Streptophyta > Pinopsida > Araucariales > Araucariaceae > Wollemia > Wollemia nobilis. Next base: position 64,086 of record JAQPPZ010002770.1, on the reverse strand, counting down.
ATAATTCAAAACTATAAAAAAATTAGCAATACTCTTTATAATTTAAGGAAACAAATTAACACTTAAACTAATTAATAACAACTCCTTTAAAATTAAGTCAAAAACATCAAATATAAAATATAATACAAAACTTCATCTATAAAAATTAGCAATTCTCTTAATAGTTTAAGGAAACAATCCTACTTTTAAACTAAGGTTTCCCTTGCTAGGAATGAAAAATTGTATATATAAATCCTAACTAAAAAGTACTTTACCTATCTAATCAAAGCAAATAATTTAACATTTAATAATCATTATGTGCCTATCAAAGTAACACTATATTATAATTTTAATACCATAGTTCATTTGTTACTTAAGTAATGTCTCGATACACTAAAGACAACACTGTGATGTAATTTATTTTATACACGTCTATCTAGAGATAACTCATTTTTATTTGGCTCCATAAACATAAGGATATCTACCTTTGTTTAACCCAATCAAACCATGTTTATCGAATGAGAGTTCCCATAGAATTCACAAAACGTAAGCATTTGAAACTATGTAATTATAGCATTACATCTCTCTAGAAAAAGTAGATGCAACTACTAAAATACACAACACCCAATCCAATACACTTGCCATGAAAACAAGGAGTGTTGAGCTCTATGTATGCACTGGTTTCATGAAACATAAGCGTCCATACAAGTCAGAAAATGTCTTATTTACGATTATGTTTTTAACCTCAAACAAGCTCTAGGAATTTTCTCGAATTTAGAAAGTGCATAATCGCAGAATTACCTTGTTAAAGACGTATTTTTTTCCCAACTCTTTTTCTTATGCATTGGTTTAAGGTTTCTTATTGACCTCACCCTTATGTTGATGGCAACAACGTCTAATATTAGGGCATCCTAGTCTAAGCAACCAGCTCATTTCTGAATTATCATCATATTGGGCTTCCTTCTATGGCTTCCACCTTCTAATTGTCTTTAAACCAACAAACACTTTGGATATAGCACATGTACATAAACAATAAAGCAGAGATATTATATATTTTTTTTATTTCTCTCTTCATTATTTGACAATTATATCTAATATTGAGACTAAGGCAGACGTCCTTCCGCTGCTCCATCAACATATAAATTTAAATATTTTATTCTATCAAAGAATGCTTCTCAACATTATTCAAAACAAAGAGATCTACACTGGTTTTTTTATGAATTCTGCAATTCCACGTCACAGGAAAACAAGCTATACACCCATAGCTTTCCTTGTCAAGTTATTTTTAGAGCTTATCACAACCAAGCATTGGTCTTCCAGCAATCTAAAGAAAGCAATCTGATCTATTTTAAATCTAATTTACAATCTGAATTAAATGAAAATAAAGCTCTACATTAAAGGTTGCAAATACCATTGTTCATTCTGGATAAATAAACTGCAATTATTGAAAGACAGAGAAAATCATATAAGGTGCTCACTATCCTCTAAATAATTGAGGATGATATAACATAAAGCACACATTCATTAGGTATTTTTATTGGTTCTATAGAGAGCAGAGCTGGCCAACGTTCCTCATTAAAAACTTTGAATCGTGCACTATTTCACCACTGGTTTACTTCTTTTAGTTCGAAGTCAAGGTTTCTAATATGTGGATTATAAATATTACCCAGCATTTCCAGATATCATAGCGGCCAAACAATCAATGACAATGCAATTCTATAATCTATATGCACAATATTTACTTACAAATGCACAATGTATTCAACTACTCACCTATATCAAAATTTTCCTTTTTAATATGTAAAATCAATCCAAACAGATTTAAATTTTCAACTAAAGCCTTCAAATTTCTTTTTTCCATTCATTACATGCTTCCATTTAACTTTAATTTCAGAAAAGGAGTGAACTCACAGTTATACCAGTTCGCACCCTCTACCTGCAAACGCTTCCTTCCCTTAATTTTTCTCCCCAACTTTTCCTTCATCACCTTCTATGGAGAAATTCTTTACTCTTTATTTTATAGAGAGAAACCCAACTTTTGCGAATAACATCTGTTAATTTTATATACCAATTTCACTGGTGGCTTGCCAAGTGGTAAGAGAGAGCCAGATCATCGCTTTAGAAATATTACGAGTTAATATTGATTCCCTAAAACTTCCTTACTATATTGAATAAATTATTTTATTATATTATATTTTTATTTTATTATTATTTATTTATTATATTTTATTTATTCCATTTACATTTACATTGTAATGATATATATTTATTTCAACATTTCATTTAACCCTTTTTATAATAATAATAATTTCTATACCTATATTTATTTATTATTATATCTTTTTATTAAGTATTTTGGTTATGTTTGTTATAATGTTTTTTTTTATATTTATGAGAATATATACATATATATGTATATCTATATATATATTAATATTTTATTCAAGCAACCTAGAGATGCATCTACATGAAATGCAGCTACATGGACCGCTGGTGGATGCATTACCTCTAGGATTTTTAGATCCAAATTATGGCGAATACTCCATCGCTCATCATTTCTCTAGACTTACCTTAAGCTGAATAACCTTTTCCAATATCTGAAGGAAGACATTCTAGCTCCGAGCTGCTCTTCCACAGACAACACCTATTCCTGCATCCACAAATACATTAGCAGTATCTTATCCTTACAGCTAATATAAGCAAAACAATAATCACAAGTGTGGGGTTGTTACATAGTTCCCCCCTAAGACTAAACATAGTACCTATGTTTGTAGTGTATAACATTAAAAGTAACTCTTATGAGCAAATACAATGTAGAATATAATGACATACATAATATTGATTCAACACAATCATCATGACTTAACTAATGATAGCCAGACCTAAGATCAATTTTTGAGAAGATCGTAGCTCCCTTCAATTGGTCAAATAGGTCATCTATTCTGGGTAGAGAATACTTGTTCTTAACGGTCATTTTTTTGAGCATCTTGTAGTCAATACAGAGTCTCAAAGTCCCATATTTCTTCTTCACGAAAAGAACCGGTGCACCCCATGGAGAGACACTTGGCTTTATATGTCCTTTTCCAATAGATCCTGAAGTTGAGTTTTGAGTTCTTGCAATTTTATTATGGTCATTATATAGGGTGCTCGGGCTATTAGTGTAGCGCCATAAAGAAGTTCTATTGAGAAGTCAAATTCTCGCTTGGGTGGTAGTCCTGGAAAATATTTCAGGAAAACATATCAAAAATCATTTAGCACTGGATAGGTCTGAAAAATACTTGTTTCAGACTCAATCTCCTCTTTCTTATTAAGTTTGACTACAAAGACTACTTCCTTTCCTGATGGATCTTTTAACCTACATGGTTGTTAGAAAGTGTGGTTCCACTGACTCTCATCCACAATAAATTCAAATTCTTTGCTTGGAGTTGTTAGTGAAATCCAACCATATTTCTTCGAAATTTAATAATGCCTTATGATCCTTGAGCCAATCAAACCCCAAAAATATGTCAAAGGCATGTAGATGTGCTACATAAATATGCCAACTAGTATTTCTCTAAGGTAATATTATCTAAGGGTCAAATAAACACTGATCTACAATATAGGTTTGCCTAGAGTCATACTCAACCTTCCACCCATTATCCATAAATCTAAGTTTTTTTGGTATGTCTCTCAAAATTCTTGGTGAAATAAAACTATCAGTAGCTCCTGAATCAATCAAAATTCTTACATCTCTATTATAGATTTTTCCATTCAATAGAAAAGGTGTGGCTTGACCTTTAAGTTTAGAATTACTTATCGCAACGTAGATCTTATGAGTTGGTTCCGTAGGTTTTGGTCTCTTGTCCGCTCTCATAGGAAATTTTTCAGCATAATGAGGCTCCTTACAGATCCAATAATCAGTTCAAGGTGCCTTATCTCTTTTATCCTCATCGTTGCCTTCCTGGGTACCAGTTCTAGCTTTTTTATCATACCTATTGAAGTTCCCCCTATCCTGACCTCCACGGTTGTTCTGATTTATGTTCCCTTGAAATTTATTCTTACCTTTGTCAAATCTGTTCTTGTTCTCATTTCGTCCCTTGTTACTCCTATTCTTATCCCATCTTGTTGGACTTGCATTCTTCTTTCTCAGTAGTTCCTCTCTATTAGAGGACTTTTGGTAGTAAGCCTTTTTGGCCTTGTAATTATCTTCGTGTTGATGAGCCAGATCACAAGCGGCAGTCAAAGACACTGGCTTAAGCATAAGAAGCAGGTTTCAAATTTTTAGATGAAGTCCAAATAGAAATTTCTGAACTTTAATTTTAGTTCTCTTCTCGTACTCGAGCATATACTTAAGCAACCGTACAAATAGTTTATAGTATTCGATAACAGTCATGTTGCCCTGAGTTAGTCTAGAAAATTTCATGATTTTCTCAAGATAAAATTGAGGGGACAGATACCTTTCCTTAAATATTGTTACAAAGTTTTCCCAGGGCACATCTACATCTTCTACGTTATGGGTTTTCCTATATGTATCCCACCAGTATGCAGTAGCTCCAATCAATCGAAAGACTGTGTAAGAGGTTTTTGATTTGGAAGAAAGAGTTTTGACAGCAAAATATGCTTCCAAGTTGTTTAGCCACCTTTTTGCTTCTTCCCCATCCCCCTTGCCATCAAATTTAGCTATGTCAATTCTACGCATATCTTTGTCTAGTTCATAATCAACTTGCTTTCTTCCAGGATCCACAGATGATTCATCCCCAACAACTACCATTTCTTTACCTTTAGACAAGTTTTCTATTATCTTTTGTTGTTGTGAAATCATCTCCTGTTGTTGTATTAGTTGAGCTTTTTGTTGCTCCATATGCTCTAACATTTGTTCCTTCTGTTGAGCCATATGTTCCATCATCTGGACCCTTTACTAATCCATTTGCTCCCTCTACTGACTCATCTATTCTTGCATTAGTTGCATCATCCAAGTCATTTTATCTTCCTTTGCTATTGGCTCCTTTTCCCTCCTTATTACTCGAGGGGGCTCTACAGTTTCCTCGGTAGCTCCTGTCCTTACTACCCGTCTAAGGACCCGCTTAGGATTCTCAGCCAGCCCTTCCCGTTGTGCCACCATAGGTATTTTTGAGGAACTAACCTTTAATCCGGATGCCATTATCTATTTCAGAAAGAGCTTTGTTATTTTTTTTTTTTAGAGCCTAAAGTGAGTTACAAATTTGTATTTTATTTTTCTTTGACAATATAAAGGTTTTATTTTCAAAATTTTGTCCAACTCTATCTAGTACAAGCATGCCCAATCTTCACGGATGCTATCTTGCTGTAGTCAAAATATCTGTGAGATCGAGATTGGCCAAATCTCGATAAAATCGCCTTTCTAACTACTTCCTCTCCTTGCCCGAGAATCCAAGTATAGGTAGGGGTTTTTACTTCCAGGGCTCATTTCACCTATAAGTCGTATGCTTTACTCCCCGTATCTTATCGTAAGATACTAGCGTATGCATGCCAGAGTTGATGTACGTTCACTTCCCTAAAGTACATCAAGGAACTACCACTACCCTGGTAGAAATCCAGAAGTCTTATTTGCATGATGTCCATTTCATTATGCAAGTACCCCTTCAGGTTATAAGATCTTATGCTCATGTACTAGTAGGGTTTGCCTAGGTGTGATGCCCATATCATCACCCCTATACCTCCCGCTCTATATTATAGAGTCCGACAAACCTTGTCAGGATGAAGGCTACCCCACAACATCCTGGTGGTTGGAAAAGTGAATGTCTACCCACATTCCTTATAACTTAGGTTGTCTTACCACAACCATAAGTATATTACGATAATCACCTTTGTTCTTATGTAAATATTTTATGGTTTAATGTCAGAGTTATGAAGGCTTTGTTCCAATTGCTTTGTAAAATGGTATGGGTTCCTTTTAAAATATTACCCCTTTGCATTATCTTACTTGCACAAAGAATACTAATATAACTTAATAGCAGCTTCTATAAAAATTAAATCAAGACATATAAAATATAAAATATAATTCAAAACTATAAAAAAATTAGCAATACTCCTTATAATTTAAGGAAACAATCCAACACTTAAACTAATTAATAACAACTCCTTTTAAAATTAAGTCAAAAACATCAAATATAAAATATAATACAAAACTTCATCTATAAAAATTAGCAATTCTCTTAATAGTTTAAGGAAACAATCCTACTTTTAAACTAAGGTTTCCCTTGCTAGGAATGAAAAACTGTATATATAAATCCTAACTAAAAAGTGCTTTACCTATCTAATCAAAGCAAATAATTTAACATTTAATAATAATTATGTGCCTATAAAAGTAACACTATATTATAATTTTAATACCATAGTTCATTTGTTACTTAAGTAATGTCCCAATACACTAAATACAACACTGTGATGTAATTTATTTGTATACATGTCTATCTAGAGATAGCTCATTTTTATTTGGCTCCATAAACATAAGGCTATATACCTTTGTTTAACCCAATCAAACCACGTTTATCGAATGAGAGTTCCCAAAGAATTCACAAAATGTAAGCATTTGAAACTATGTAATTATAGCATTACATCTCTCTAGAAAAAGTAGATGCAACTACTAAAATACACAACACCCAATCCAATACACTTGCCATGAAAACAAGGAGCGTTGAGCTCTATGTATGCACTAGTTTCATGAAACGAAGCGTCCATACAAGTTAGAAAATGTCTTATTTACGATTATGTTTTTACCCTCAAACAAGCTCTAGGAATTTTCTCGAATTTAGAAAGTGCCTAATCGCAGAATTACCTTATTAAAGACGTATTTTTTTCCCCAACTCTTTCTCTTATGCATTGGTTTAAGGTTTCTTATTGGCCTCACCCTTACGTTGACGGCAACAACATCTAATATTAGGGCATCCTAGTCTAAGCAACCAACTCGTTTCTGAATTATCGTCATATTGGGCTTCCTTCTATGGCTTCCACCTTCTAATTGTCTTTAAACCAACAAACACTTTGGATATAGTGCATGTACATAAACAATAAAGCGGAGCTATTACATATTTTTTTTATTTCTCCATTCATTATTTGACAATTATATCTAATATTGAGACTAAGGTAGACGTCCTTCCGCTGCTCCATCAACATATAAATTTAAATATTTTATCCTATCAAAGAATGCTTCTCAACATTATTCAAAACAAAGAGATCTACGCTGGTTTTTTTATGAATTCTGCAATTCTACGTCACAGGAAAACAAGTTATACACCCATAGCTTTCCTTGTCAAATTATTTTTAGAGCTTATCACAACCAAGCATTGGTCTTCCAGCAATCGGAAGAAAGCAATCCGATCTATTTTAAATCTAATTTACAATCTGAATTAAATGAAAATAAAGCTCTGCATTAAAAGTTGCAAATACCATTGTTCAATCTGGATAAATAAATTGCAATTATTGAAAGACAAAGAAAATCATATAAGGTGCTCACTATCCTCTAAATCATTGAGGACGTTATAACATAAAGTACACATTCATTAGGTATTTTTACTGGTTCTATAGAGAGCAGAGCTGGCCAACGTTCCTCATTAAAAACTCTGAATCGTGCACTATTTCACCGTTGGTTTACTTATTCTAGTTCGAAGTCAAGGTTTCTAATATGTGGATTATAAATATTACCCGGTATTTGCAGAGATCAAAGCGGCCAAACTATCAATGACAATGCAATTCTATAATCTATATGCACAACATTTACTTACAAATGCACAACGTATTCAACTACTCACCATATCAAATTTTTCCTTTTTAATATGTAAAATCAATCCAAACATATTTAAATTTTTGACTAAATCCTTCAAATTTCTTTTCCCATTCATTACATGCTTCCATTTAACTTTAATTTCAGAAAAGGAGTGAACTCACAATTATACCAGTTTGCACCCTCCACCTGCAAACGCTTCCTTCCCTTAATTTTTCTCCCCTGCTTTTCCTTCGTCACCTTCTATGGAGAAATTATTTACTCTTTCTTTTATAGAGATAAACCCAACTTTTGCAAATAAAATCTGTTAATTTTACATACCAATTTCACCGGTGGCTTGCCAAGTAAGAGAGAGCCAGATCATCGCTTTAGAAATATTATGAATTAATATTTATTCCCTAAAACTTCCTTACTATATTGAATACATTATTTTATTATATTATATTTTTATTTTATTATTATTTATTTATTATATTTTATTTATTCCATTTACATTTACATTGTAATGACATATATTTATTTCAACATTTCATTTAACCCTTTTATAATAATAATAATTTTTATACCTATATTTATTTATTATTATATCTTTTTATTAAGTATTTTGGTTATGTTTGTTATAATATTTTTTTATTTATTTTATATTTATGAGAATATATATACATATATATGTATATCTATATATATTAATATTTTAGTCAAGCATCCTAGAGATGCATCTACATGAAATGCAGCTATATGGACCATTGGTAGATGCATTACCTCTAGGATTTTTATATCCAAATTATGGCGAATACTCCACCGCTCATCATTTCTCTGGACTTACCTTAAGCTGAATAACCTTTTCCAATATCTAAAGGAAGACATTCCAGCTTCGATTTGCTCTTCCATAGATAGCACCTGTTCCTGCATCAATAAATACATTAGCAGTATCTCATCCTTATAGCTAATATAAGCAAAACAATAATCACATCTCTGGGGTTGTTACACTATCCACTAGAGACTATTACCCTCTGCTCTATCACCTCCAAAGCTTTCTTTCAATTTTGTTCAATATCTATCTCAAATCTGTACTAAACATAGTCCTTCGATATATCACAAATCTGCTTAATCTTTATCTCTAATCTGCATTAAACACAGTCCTTCGATCTAGCACAAATATGCTCAATCTCTGTCTCTGGTTCACACCAAAAATGGTCCTTCGATCTAGCACAAATCTGCTCAATATTTGTCTTTGGTCTGATACAAATTTGTCCTCAATTATGTACCAAACTCTATCCTCAAACTGTCTTCAAGCCTTAACACAAATCTTGATCCAATCACAAATCAACTCTGCTAGATTTGCCCTAAATATTAACTCAAGGTTTGAATAAATCAATTAATCAATTCTGCTCTCTTCTCAAATACTTACCTCAAATCTATCCACAAGTTCTCTCTAGAACTTTCTCAATCTACTCAACAAGTCTTCACCAAGACTTGTCTCAAATCTGATCAACAAGTCCTCACTAGAACTTGTCCAATCTTCTCAACAAGCCTTCACCAAGACTTACCTCAAATCTGTTTGTAAGATTCTACAAAAGCTCACACAAATATGTCCTTAAGCTTTCACAAAAGCTTCCTCAATTTTATCCTTAAGTTCCCTCTAGGACTTACTCAAATCCATCCACAAGCTCTCACAAAAGCTTGCTTCACTCTTTCCTCAAGTCCACTCTAAGACTTACTTAAATCTGTCCACTAGCTTTCACAAAAGCTTATTCAAATCAATTGCAAAACTTGCATATAAAACTCAACTCAATCTCACACAAAAAACCTCTTTAATCACATTAACAAGTTTCACTCATAATATTGTTTATCCACATAAGCATATAGAGAATTATTAGAGACTCAATATGTTTCACACTCACAAACACTCAATCACTTCCAAACTCTTTTTCAAATCAATTTAGAATAAATAACAATTTGTTTCACATAACTTGAACTATCTTTCCAACACTCTCAATCAATAATTCTCATCAACTCCAACCAACCAATCAATGAAACAAAGCTTTCTTACAAACCCTAAACAAGTGTTTCACAATTTTTCAACAACTCTCACTATGGAACTCAAATCTTAACTCAAGATGATTCCAAACTCACATAACAATAATACTCATGTTCTTTCACAAACCCTAGTTCAAGATAGTTCTCAACTTCACATAACAATGATACTCATGATCTTGAACAAGCCCTAGTTCAAGATAGTTCTCAATTTCATGCTCAATTATCCTCACAAACATTTACCAATCATGCATGTGAAAACTCACTCAAACATTTCCAACAATGCTTATCAAACAAAACCTTTTCACACTAACTTGCACTTCACAACATTCAACAATATTTCACTCACAAGGATGATATGCCCATACCTTTTATTTTGATAAATATTTGACCTCAAAATCTATCTCAATCACAATAAATTTCTTTACCAATCTCAACGGTTAGATAGCAAGAATCTTGACTCAAAAATTCTCTCTCAAAAAATTCCCTCAAAACTAATTCATCATTACAAAAATTAACAAAACTCAAATACACCTTATTATCTCCAAACTTGTCCAAATACTTCTCAACACATAAAAATCAACTTTATTTAATAACTCCAAATCAATCAATAAAAGACCAAGTTCCTTTATAATTTCAAAAATAATATTCAAAAATTAAACCCTTCATATCCTTATCACTCCAACCTTAATTTAATTTTAAATTCATAAAATAATATAAACTTTAAACACCTTATGACTCCCTACTTTCCAAGGCACTCTATTTATTCATGTGACCTTAATACGCTCCCCAACCTTAGCGCTAATAATAATTAAATAAAAATTCAATGCTTACCTTAACACCTTGGCCCACGCCCACGTGCAAAACGGATAGCGCACACCTTGGCTGCACCTCGAACCCACGACCTTGCTGCTCCCACTGCGCTCTAGCAGCAGTTGGACTACACGCCCACACAGGTCTAAAAACGTAGGTGCTTTTCTATGTTATCTCTGTAAAATCTAGTGCTCGAATAAAACACAACAAACCTCCTCAAAACAATTTCACGAGGATTCGAAACCCCAACCTCTTGCCACACAAACGCCTTAACTCTGCCTTAGTTACCAACTATGCTAACCAGCTTTTTGGTTACGCGCCTCATGCAATTAAACACTAGCTTGTCCACCAAAGGATTTAAATCATGTGAATTTCCTTCTATCTTTCTAACAACATAGTGCACGATTATTTTACCTTTGGATACACGAATATTGCATGGATAATGAAAATAAAACATTAGCCCCTTTTTTATATCCTTTAGCTTATGCACTTCGACGTCGGTGATTATTTCGAATTTATAAATTTGATTTAATTAAATATTTTATAGCTTTTACCTTTGGCGCCTAAAATCTATTTAAATTTAAATTTTAATCTTTAGGTTAAAATATTTAAATTTAAATAAATTAAATTAAATATTTTATAACTTGCTCAATGGGTTTCGAGGAGTAAATTATTTTTAATTACTCCTTGGACCTGTTCTCTTCACCTCTACCTGTAACTTGGAGCATTATAATATTAAATATTATAATATCATATTTGCCTTTCAAATCTGCTTTACCCTCTTTGGGACTTCCTTTTAAACATGTTTTTCCTTCCTTGGATCTTCAACCTTTTAGACCATTTTAGGTATATAATATTAAAAATAAATATTATATCCTATTCCTTTAAACCTTTCCTTGCATTTTGAAAAAATCTCCTGGTGACCTTAATGATGACGAAACTAAAACAACAACTCTTGACATCAATGACAACAAAACTTGCTCATATTTCCAACATTTAAGGCCTTGAGGAAGGCCTCTTATGACCAAACATTCTTCCAATAAAAACCATTAAGAGTATGAATTTTTGATTGGTCCAAATATTCATATCCCAACTTGATTGAGTTACCACCATATTTTGATATTTTAATACCAGCTCATTATTTCATGTAAAAGTACGTAAATAAAAATCTTGAAACATATTTTGAAGCTCATTTGTTATTTATCTTTATTTTCCTTTAACTAGGTTGCTAATAGAAATCTATGATTTAGAATTGTTGCTCATATGAATATATACCTTGTGACCTTTATAATCTAGACATGCTCAAGCCAATGGTTTCTATTCTAAATTAGAGATAAGAGGATAAGGATTCATCCAAGAATTGAACCAAAAATTTGCATAATACCTCTTAGTCATTGACCATCTAATATGTTTCTTGATAAATTGTAAACTATTTTATATGAAGTTCCATTTTGGTGATCATTTAGGTAGGGTTTGTTTCAATAATAATTTCATTGCATAAAGAGAACTTGTATGTTTTTTAAAGTAATAATTTCACCCAATTCTTTCCTTGATCTTTGAATAGTCTATACCTGAGTTTTGGAACTAAGAAAAATCTCATAGGTTTGTAATCAAACCTATCCCTTTGATATTTTATCCTTTGGAAAACCTATCCCACTAACAAATATAAAACCTAAAATTTTCCTCATATCCTTTCCAAAAGAAATCTATTTGAATTTTATCAAATTTGAATGTTATACCTGCTAGAAATCTTGAAAGTGATATCATCTAAATAAGGATGGATTACAATATATTCTTTATGAGTTGCAACCTTCCATTCATAATTGAGAACTTACATTTCCAACCTAATGAACTAGATTTTATTTTATGCAAAATTAAATCCTAGAGGTGCTTTTTTAAATGAGACAAAAAAGTATCCAAATATGTTAATGAAAATTTTGTAATTTTAAACCTTAAAATAACCATAACAATCCATCGTAAATCTAGGGATATGTTGATAAAAAAATATAGTATTAAACAACTATCCAATAGCCTTATCATGACATGATAATAATGAATTAAACTCCATAAACTCAATAACTAAAGGATGACCCAAAATAAAAATATCATCAACCAATTGAAAATGAGATTTAAAGGGACCATTTATTTGACCTGAATATTTTTTATTTTCCTTTCATTTTGTCCTTTGAGAAAGCTATACCCAATGCCTTTGTAAGAAAAATATGGATATAGTGGATCGTGTTGGTAATGTCCACAGGATTAATCAAAGTATCTAGTAGGGGATCCATTGATCAAAATATAGTATTTTGGAATGTTATAATAACATTTAATCCATTCACACCAACCTTGATTAAAACAGATATTTTTTAAAATATCACAAAATGATATTTTTTAGGGTTTGTTAGAAAAGTCTAACAAACCCTCTTATATGCTTTATCATATCTATTTTTATAAGTATAGCTAAATTTTCCATAGAATGAAAATAATGTATCACACCCTATGCAATGATTATACCATTACCATGAGCAAATCATCTTGTTCCTCTAAGATAACAAAATGTTAAATGATTTTCAAACTATTTTCTATAATTTTTAAAATAATTTTATAAATTAAATTACAAAGTCTTATTAGACAAAAATTATCAAATTAATTTGTCTCGTCTTTCTTGGAAACCAATGTAATAAAGATGAAATTGATCTCACTTATTATAGTTGTAGACATAGAAAAGCACCATGCAAAGAGAACAAATAATATATGATATTTCAAATGAGTCTTTTTTAGTACAATAGAATCCTCTTAGGGTGTTTACAAGAGATGTGTCCAAAGAAGGGAGTGATCCCTTCTACAAAATAACTATTATGGTGTAATCCTTTTCCTATGCCACAATCATATGTTGGTGGATTTTTAGTGACCATCGTTGGTTGAGTAGAGTCTCCCAATACCTACACACAAGCAATAAAAAAATATTAGTAGCATCAAGGGTCTACCTTGGTTAGGCCCAAATTTAATACAAGAATCAAAATAATAACTCTAAGAAAAGGTTTAGAACACTAAAAAATGAAGTCACTCTTACAACTCCTGCAGAGTTCTCCTATGCTCTCCTTGCTTGTTGATTATGAAAGAAATGGGTGGATATTTATAAAATTTTAGAGGGGAGAAGGGGTGAGAGTGATGTGGCATATGAGTAGACTTGGAGGACAAGGTAAGGAGAGTGGGGTATGGGCCTTATTTGCCCATGTGTTGGATGGAAGGGGATAAAAACTAAGAGAGTGAGGAATATAAAATTGTAAAAAGGGTTGGTAGAAGATAAGATAAGGTGGGTGAAGCATGGGTATGACATGCTAGTGGGTTGGGTGGGAGGTAAGCTATTTATCTCATGCTAATGAGTGAAAAATCTAGACTATTTGGATGAATGACAAGATGCTTGAGTTGAGAATCTAAACTATTTGGATGAATGACAAGATGTTTATCTTATGCTTGAGTGGGGAATCTAGACTATCTGGATGAATGGCAAGGTGTTTGTCTTATGCCTTAGTGGAGAATCTAGACTATTTTTATGAAAGATAAGGTGATTGTATTATGCCTTAATGGAGAATCTAGACTATTTTGGTGAAAGACAAGGTGCTTGTCTTATGCCTTAATGGAGAATCTAGGCTATTTTGGTGAAAGACAAGGTGCTTGTCTTATTTGCAAGTGGGGTAGATGGAGCATGAGTTAAGGTTAAGTACGGTTAAGCGTTGACCAAGGTTAAGTGTTGACTATGGTTAAGGGTAAATATAGCATAGGGGGATGGTCACATGGTAATCATGGGCTAGGTATAGGAGGGTGCTTAAATAAAAGTGAAGAGTGAATAGTGAATAGTGAACAATGAACAATGAATAGTGAATAGTGATTTTAGAAAAATTAGAAAGGAATTAGAGAGAATTAGAAGAAGTTAGAGGTATTACAAGGGAATTATAAGAATTAAAGAAAATTTAGGGAGATTAAGAGAAATTAGAGGGATTAGGTGGATTTAGAAGGAATATTAGGGATTTTAGAGGAAATTGAGAGGAAGGAAATCTAGGGATTTTACAAGAGATTAGATGAATTTGAAGGGAAAATTGGGAATTTGGGGGTTTTGGGAGGAAATTGAGGAATTTATAAAAATTGATTAAAATGATTTCAAGGCATACAAAATGACACATTGTTTTGGTGTCTATAGATACCCCTTTTTGGACTACGTTGTGTGTGGACACAATGAGGTGCAAAAATATATGACACCAGTTTCTAGACTGATGATGGATAATGATGCATGGATGATTGATGGAAACTACTTTTGTCTTGAAGAGGGGGATGTAAGATTGAAAATTAGAAATTGAGATTGAAAGTAAAAAAAATTATTGATTTTTTTAAGATTACTTGATTAAAATTTGAAAATTGAAGAATTGATTATTTTAAAAATTGAAGAAATTTGAAGAACCGAAGATTATTGAAATTGGTGGAGTTTTTGAATTATAAACTTAGGAGAAATAATGATTACCACATCAAAGAAAATCATATGGAAGAAATTATTAGAAATGCATTTTCAAAAAAATATGAAGAAATATTTAAAAAACTAAAATTCTATGCCAGATGGATAATTTCAATGAGCAAAGATATATGCCAGATGACTTGAAGAAATTGTCTTTGATTCGCAAAAATGCCAAAGATGGGAAGTTCACAAAATTCATCAATTATCTTCATTAAAACTATTTGGAGCATGGTGGAATTCCCAAAATGCTATTATTTTACCTATTGAAGTAGAATAGTAATGTACATGGCATCACTCACTTTTAAGATTTACCAAGAAAAAGAATTTTTTTGAAATGAAAGATGTTAATTGTTATACAATAGATTTAAATATATTAATGAACTCAAGATATGTTGACTTCAATGTGGAATCAATAAATTCCAATATCATAGAATATACAATTATGATGATTTATTGATTCAATTACCAAAATTTACATCAAAAACAAGATAATGACCAAGACTAGGAAGAAGTAGAAACCAAAGAAACAAAATAAGAACAAAGTAAAGAACCAAAGAAAGAAAGTTGAAGATAAAGAAGAACAAAACAAAGGACTAAATGCAATAGATTGAAGACTAAAGGTCTTAAAACCAAATAATGTAATACAGGAAGTGTTGGAGAATATTACATTATTTGGTAGATGATAAAATATGTCCATGGTATAATTATATAGTTGTAAATATTAGATTAGGATGTGAGTTATTAGATTAGGGAGTGTGATTTATATTTCCCCTAAAGCATGTGTCAATGTGTGAGAAGAGTCCTAGTGTCATGTCATAAAGTGTGCAAGAGTGTAGAGTGTGAGAGTGTACAGGTGTCATGTAATAAAAGTGCACAAGTGTGTAGAAAATCAAGAGTCATATGTGTAGATGTCAAGTATACAAGTGAAGATGTAAACTCAAGAGAGATGATATTTTTGTCATATTTTTTGAATATAAAAGGATGGATCTCTCAAATATGTGAGGAGAGAAATAGTCAAGTATTGAAGAGTGACCTTATAATATTATATTATAGAGATAAAGCTCCATGTATTGTATCAAGAAAGCATCTGAGAAAATCGAAGCTCTTATAAAATTCCAACAATAATATTTTAAGTTTGTTTATGCATATTATTGTTATTTCATTAATGTTATGTTCATTGATATTGTTGGAAAATATTAAATGATTTGGTACATGCAAATGTATCCCCATGGTACCTTCATGGTACAAATGTAAATATGTAATAGATTAGGCTTTGTGTCTATAGTTTAGATGAGTGATTTATATTTCTTTTTCATGTAAGTGTCTATGTGTAGGATATGCACAAGTGTCATGTAAGAGTGCAATGTGTAGGATATGCACAAGTGTCATGTAAGAATGTAATGTGTAAGATATGCACAAGTGTCATGTAAGTTAGAGTGCAAGTGTGTATTGAGAGAATGTGCACAAATTTTATGTATGTAAGTGTGCAAATATGTAAAGTGAGGATTGCACAAGTGTCTTGTATTAGGAGTGCATGTAGGAGAGTAAGAGTCATAGAGTTAAAGTATGCATGTAAAAGGAGAGTGAAGAATCTAGTATACAAATGGCAAGATGAGAAGCCAAAGGTCAAGAATAAAGGTTGCATCTCCCGGATATGTGAGGAGTGCAATAGACAAGTATTGAAGAGTCACATTACTATGTCTATATTATGGAGATAAAGCTCCATATAATGTAAGGATAAATGATCTATAGTGATCACCACATAACAAGCATTGATAATAAAGCTTGTATAAAAATTTTGAAATATTTTATTTTAAGTATTCTTCATATATGTACATGAATGATTTTGGCCATTTACATTTATATTTAATATTTTTTATTATTAATAAAAAGGATTTTAAAAGGGTCTCCCACCCTTTTACACGAAAAGTGATCTAGAAACGCACATTTATATTTGATATTATAAATGAATGTTATTTCATTATTATATTGGCATGTATATATATTTGATTGCCCATATATATAATTCTAATCTTGATTATTAATATTTTGACCTATTATATTGTGGCTTAATTATATTAGGACCTATGATATTTTGAGATAGTTAAGCTTAAAAGCCAACATAAATTGGCCAAAGATATTGAATACTCTAATATTGAGTTTGAGTAAAATTCTGTGAAGTGGACCTATGATTCAATCTGACTAAAAAGCCAACACAATCTTCCCTCCTGAGGAAAACTTTGACAATTATCAACTATATTGTAATCATCCTATCATTGTTATTGCATACCTTCTTGAGTGATATGCTCATCACAACTCTATGTCACCCAATTTAACTCTATTTTGAATAAGCAACCACACCAAAATGTAGAAATGGAAACCACACTATATATAACTCCACTAGGAACATATAAATACTTACTACCACATATACACAACAATATGTGGCACATGCACATATAGAGTACACACAACACTATGTGACATACACATGCATGTAAGACGAATACAATACACATGTATTTATTCTCACATGCTCATACATTCACACACTTAAGCATTCATTGCAATCATGCACTTTTCCAAAGATGCATTCATATAGACATTTCAAATCATCTTATAACCAAAAAAATTCTAAAAATAACAACAATAAAACTTAAAAAATACAAAAACAAAAAGCATTCACCAAAACATAATTTAGATTTCATAGTAGTAAATCAACTATAGCAAGAAATAAATATACACATCAAATCACCAAAAAATCTTATCCACTCAAAGAGGGTGAAGTTTTATAGCCACTTAGAGAGGGTAAAGAGGGTAAAGTCTCATATATGCACCAGAAACGACTAAGATTTTAAGTATGAATAATGATATAAAGTACTATGTAACCCATTTATTTATGGATTAAAACAACTAACCCAAACCCTAATGCTCAAGGGTTGACTACCCTAGCCTAGGGACCAAGCTAACAACAATAAATATAGTTGGAATGGCTCTATTAAAGTCATTACATGCTCCTTTAGCCCCCTAAAAGCTTTATCCACAAAACTAGAAATGATTAGAGAGTACTTATTGGTGACCATATTGCATCTTCATTAATTAGATCCTACCACTTGATGAGGAACTCCTACACCTGGAAAGATCGTAGATTATAGACTCAGGACTACAATACTACTTCCAACTAGAGGTTGATCCTCCCTTCTTCATCTAGTACTTAAATATCTACCTAGGACTACAAGTTTTGACCAATAACCTAATTAAGGCAAGATAGATTTTGAAAGTAGGAGCAAGCTCCAACTAACATGTCACTTCCTCAATTCGATGAACCACATTGTAAAGACCATAGAACCAAGGTGCTAATTTTTTACTATATTTGTTCTTTAAAGATAATTTTTTTAAATGCAGAAGCCACCAAAAATATCAACAATCACAAATTTACACTCTAAATATTGCAAATCTAGTTGCTCCTCCATAAGGTTTTATGCCTAACAAAGATTATCCTTGAGGATAAGGAGAAAAAGCTAACATTGTTGAAGTAAATCATCTATTCGACCCATCTTGGAGGAGCCTGGAACATAATTTGCCATAGACAATAGTTTTTAATCATACAATGCATCAAATGGAAACATCTTGAGAGGGAAATGGTAAGAAGTATTATACCACCATTTTGATAATGGAATTCATTTAACCCACTAATATGGTTTGTCTTGGGTGAAACATCTAAGGTAAGTACCCAGACAATTATTTGCAATCTCTACTTGGTCATCCAACTAAAGATGATAAGAAGAGATCATATTCTATTGAATACCACTAAGAGTAAACAACTCCTTCCAAAAGTGGAAAATGAAAATTGGATCATGATCACTAACAATAGACTTGGGCATGCCATGTAATTTGAAAATACAGTCAAAAAATACCTTGGCTACCTTGCTAACAGTGACTGGGTTTTGCAAGGCATAGAGCATACTTCAAAAGGCAAAGAACTACAATAAAAATCACAATTTTACCCTCTGATTTGGGAAGACCCTCAATGAAATCCATTGAGATGTGCTCTCATTGGTGATCGAGGATAGGTAGGGGTTACAACAAGCCAGAAGATTAAACTAATTTCCCCTTATTTCTCTAGCATATATCACATTCAACCACAAATTGCTTGGCATTTATTTGCAATCCTTTCCAAGAAAAAGACTGCTTCACTCACTAATAAGGTTTTAAAAACCTAGAGCCCTACCTATAGTGAAGCATGCAAATTGTACTTAACCTATTAAGGGAGATAAATATGATCCTTCTTTTTGAGGACCCTTCAACATAAGAGAATAAGAAAGTGGGTGAGTTACCTGCCTCTAAATCATGAATTATGCGAAGTCTCAAGATTTGAATGCCAATCCTTACAAAGCTTGGAAATCCACTATGGAACGGAACTGAGGATTGCATTAACAACGATTGTGTCCTCATATTTGCAAGAAAGAACATCGACTATGACATTCTTCTTATCTTTCTTGTATTCAATAGCAAAGTCATAACCCAACAACATAGTCAAGCATTTGTTTTATTTTAGGTAAGAGATGTTCCAAGAAATGCTTGAGGTTGTTATGGTCATTAAAAGGAAAAAATAAGATCCAACAAATAAGGCTTTCATTTCTCCATGGCATGCAAGATGGCTAACATCTCGTTTCAATAAATCGAAGGCATAAAATGGTCATCCTAGACTCTTGTCAAAGAGTTGCTTATTTTCAAGGCATGAAATGGTCGTCCTACATCAAATTAGCCCCAATACCTGTTCCTAAAGCATGACACTCAACGACAAACAACTTGCTAAAGTTGAGCATGGATAAATAGTGGTGGTGCACATAGCCTCCTATAAGGCATTCAAGGCCTTGGTAACTACATCAAAAAAAATAAAGGCATCCTTCTTGGTGAGAGCCAAAGGAAAGTTGTAATCTTCCCATAATTCCTAACAAAAAAAATTTAATACCTTATGAGACACAAAAATCCTTGAAGCTACTTGAGGGATCTAGGCAAGAGCCCCATCCTGCATGGTCTTGATCTTGTTGAGGTCCACCTTGACTCCATGAAATATAATATGACCCAAGTGTTCCACTTTGGGTACCCAAAAGAAAATTTGGATCTGATATATGATTATTCCTTTCGTAAAATATTGATTCTTTCAATATGCACTAAATGGATTTTCTAGGTCTTACTATAAACTAAGATATCATCAAAAAAGACCCACACAAACTTATAAAATAAAGGACAAGAGAAAAAATTCATTAGGCTTTGGAAAGTGGAAGAGGCATTCGACAAAACAAAATGTGTGACAAAGAACTCATAATGACCCTCATGTAAGGCAA
Organism: Wollemia nobilis; assembly: GCA_028583015.1. Classification (NCBI taxonomy): domain Eukaryota; kingdom Viridiplantae; phylum Streptophyta; class Pinopsida; order Araucariales; family Araucariaceae; genus Wollemia; species Wollemia nobilis. Next base: position 43,655 of record JAQPPZ010002770.1, on the reverse strand, counting down.
TGTTAAGTATATCATGTTCTCTAACCTTAATTTAATGAAACCCGATATGCAAGTCAAGCTTGGTAAAATATTTAGCACCATGTAGTTCATCCTACAAATCATCTATAACAAGGATAGGGAACTTATCTTTGATGGTAATCTCATTGAGAGAAAAAAAAATTAAGGAAAATGTACCATGAATTATCCTTGTGCCACACCATGACCATTGAGGAGGAATAAGGATTGATGCTAGAATATATGATATTGTGCTCCAATATCTCTCGAACTAGCTTCTTTATCTTTGACTTTGATATTGGGGATAACAATAGGGATGATCATTGAGTGGTTGAATTCTCGAGACAAGGTGGATGGCATGATCATGTGTATGCTTAGGAGGAAGATCCATAGGTTACCGCAACATACTTATCAACGAGAGATTGCATATTAGAAGGAATATCTAGATAGAATTGCTTGGTGGGTTCTAAAAAGAAACCTCTACCACCCTTCTTCATGGTCTTTTCCATTTTATGGAGCTGACAACCCTCGATGGCAAAGGTTTGATACCCTAGAGATGAATAGCCTTGCCATATTCCTCATATTGTACATACAATCATAGATTAAGAATAACATTCCCTAACTAAAACAACCATACAACCCCCAAGATGACATCCACACTACAAAGTACTATCACATAAAGATAAATTTATGGACATTTGCAATACAACTAACATATTGAAACTTACCCCCATTGGCAATCAACACCCAAAATTTGTCTTAGATCGTAGTATTGACATATAAGCCTAAGGTTTTGGTTGTCTTGTTATCAATAAAAAAATATGAGTACTACCTCAATCAATCAACACATTGACTCATAAGAGTTTGATGAAGCCTTATACCTTGATGGTGTAATGCATTTACAACACGATGAGGGAAAATGTTAAAAGGGTCATAGTATCTATGTCTTGCTCATGATCCTCGACTTTAGTTGGTAGCTAAGGAGTATTAGAATAGGAGCAACATTAGAAATATTATTAAGTTTCTAAGGTTTAAATAGAACAATAATAGGCTAAGAATAGCCTTAGGATATTTAGAAAATAATATCCAAAAATAATGCTAACTAACGCGCTTTACAAAATAAGCACCTAACTACTAACAACTAACAACTTAGTCAAATTGACTACGATGACTAACTAACCCCAAGATATTCATATAAAAGTAACATAGTAATTTATATACTATGCGATAAATAAAATCTACCTAGGAGAATATTAAAAAATACCAAATGAGGTAATACTTATATTTACTGTAGCATAGTAACTCTAACATCTCCCCTTATTAAATTATTTGGATAATGGATATAACTACCCCAATACAGTGAAAAATATCCTGATATGCGGGCTCTTGCTCTGGCTCGGGCTCTATCACAGTGCTCTGGCTGCTCTAAGCAAAAAGTGGTTCATTTCTCACTTTGTTTTCACATCAACGAATGTCCTTATTATAATCTTGTCATCCAACCGGATTGCATGGGTAACCAACTATTGCAACCGCTAAGTGTATTAGAGTAGATCACTACATACAAGGTTCATTTTGTTACAATATGATTTTGCAAAAGTTTTGATAAGGTAGCTAAGGTGTCGATCGCTACCGAAAATGCACCCTTATAAGTTTCCCCCTTGTTGCAAAACATGTTGTAATGGAATTTCTGCAAGAAGTGTGACTAAGGTGTCGATCTCTGCCAAAAATGCACCCTTATAAGTCTTCCTCCCTTTTTAGAAAAAATATTTTGTGAGGTAGGAAAGAAATGTTTATCCCCCCTTAAGTGCAAAAGTTATGCAACTTATGAAGTTTGTTAAGGCTTTTACAAAGATTGCCTCCTAGGCAAATTTCAAAAACTACACCAAAAAATCCCTCCCTTTTATTACAAGTACTTCAAACAAAAAGAGTTTGTTATTTATTAAGCCTAAAAAGAGATACAATCACCCCTTTATTGCAAGTACTTCAAACAAAAACATTTGTTGTTTATGAAGCCTAAAAAGAGGTTTGGAATGGTGCCTGCCTAGGGTGGCAAATTTATTTCCCTTACAAAGTTGTATGGGACATGAGCACCTGGTGTGCTCTTTCTGAATCAAAATTAGAATCAGAATCAGACACTTTACTAGCAACATGGCCTCTTTGTTGTCTATTTTTCCTCTATGATGTGCCTTTGCCATTTGCTTGTTTTTAAACCAACACAGATTGGTGTCATGGTTGTCCTTTTTACAATTTGTGCAAAACTTCTTTTCTAATTGAGGTTACTTGCCCTTATATTTTGAAGATGATCCTCCCTTCTAAAATTTTCCTTTCTTCTTCCTACCTTAGTTGTTCGATTAAAGTACATTATTTGACACTTCATCGCTTTGGAACTGATTTGCTTCCTCGGTTTGAAGAAAATTGACTAACTCCACAGAGGTTACTGTTATTTGAGATACATGAAGGGATGTTATTAACATCTTGTAGAATTCTGGAAGAGCCCTCAATATTACTGAAGTCAGGATAGTATATTCTACTTTTGCTCCTAAAGCATTCAACTTTGACTTTAGTTATGCCACTCTGTAGAGGAATAGTTCTACTATTTCTCCTGACTTCATATGGAGTGTATGAAGTTGATTTTGAAGGTTTAGAATAGTCGATTGATTCTTGCCTTCAAAAATGGTACTTAATGTGTCCCATGCATCTTTACCAATTTTGGCTTCACTTATGTGAGGCTGGATTTCATCAGTAGTTGCTAGCAAAATCAACATGAGAAGTCGTTTATTCTTTTTACCCCATGCTTTTTGATCTGCTCTTGTTGATGTGGGTCTTTTATCAATGTCATCCACTAAATCCCACATTTTCTCTACAAGTAAAAATGGACTTCATCTTGGTTTTTCATGCTTGACTAGTTAGAACTTCAAGCAATTGTGTATCATTTAGGTATTTGTTGATAGTTTCCATGATGAAGGTTCTAGAATTGCACTAAGATGGTCTTTCTTTCACTCTTAATTGATATTTAATGGCACTTGCCTAAAAACTCTCTTGAAGAAAGATGATCAGTTTGAGGAAATTTAAGCCAAACAAATAAGAATTGAAAGAGAATTCACTCTAATTGATATTTAATGGTACCTGCCTGAAAATCCTCCTGAAGAAGGATAATCAGTTTGAGGAAATTAAGCCAAACAAATAAGAGTAAATTTAAGGGTTGTATGGAGAGAATATCAATTTTAAAAATGACTTTAGCAATGAATTACACAAATGAGTGTGAAATTTACGGTTTTGAGTGCTCTTGATTTTGATGACTTACAATTGCAGAAAACAAGAAATTAAATACAATAATCAATCAAAGAGTGCCCATAATTTTTTACCACTTAGGTGTCGGATGCAACCGAAAATGCACCTAATTTGCCAATTTGAAATAAATGTGTTGAGTAATATCGAAAATGCACATTATTACTAATTTTTGCAACAAAATTTTGATTTGTGTTGTGCAAAAATTTGATATTCAATGTCTCATCTTGTTTTACAATTTTGCAAAGAATGTGACAAAAAACAAGTGCCCTTCTTTTTGAGTTGCAAAATAAACAAGTTTTGTTATTCAAGTGCTTCCCCCTTTGTGTTATAATTTTGCAAAGAAATACAATTTCTTGTCTTCCCCCTTTGATTTGCAAAATTAACAAAGTAGCACTCCTTTCAAGTCAAGTCGACACACGACCCACGTTTGAAAGGCTTTCCATATTCAGTCGACACATGACTTGGTTTTAGTGGACCCAAGGTCTTCAATCTCTTCTCGGTTTTGCAAAAAATAAAATGTGCAATTTCTTGTGTTATATTCCTCCTTGGAGAAAACAAATGCACAAGTTTTAACTTTGGATTTTGCAAATTTGGTGTTTCCTTGTGTTACAATTTTGCAAGAAAGAATCATTTTTTTTTTATTTTGTCCCCCTTTGATTTTGCAAAATTAACAAGGTGGTGAGAAGATTTTTAGGGCTCCGAAATTTTGCAAAAGAAATGGATTCTTCCTTGTCTTACATCCCCATTTTGTGGAGAAAACAAAAGCTCTCATGTGTTTTGAAATTTGCAAAAAATAGGTTTTTTGTTTTTCAATTTTAGTGCATAATTCTAATTAGGTCTAGCATAATTATTCAATAATAAAACAACTTTTGAAAAAAAATCACTTTAATGTTTAAAAAAATGATTTTAAACAAAATAATATTAAATTATTAAAAAAATACTAAAATAATTAAAAATTACAAAAAAATAAAAAATAATTAATACCTTTGAAAAGTTTTGTTTTTGTGCAGCTTAGCAAAAAATTTGTTTTGCGACCCCGTTGGGAGTCGAACCCGCGACACCGCGGGTATGAGCCCTACGCTAGCTCCTAAAGCCAATAGGGCTAGCTTCCGATTTGAAAGCTTAAGCGTAAGATAAGCGCTTTGTTCATTTGCACCTCGCGCAAAAGGAAAAAAATTATGTGAATTAATCCCACATTGTCCAAGCGGGCAATGTTTTGCTCTTTAAAACAAAGAGGACGCACATATACTGTTGACTGCCTACGGGTAGTCAACCGACAATATTTTGCCATGCAGATCGGAGAACTCTCACGTGCCCGCCACGTGGAGGAGGGAGATTATGCCACGTATTGCTAATCGCATGTGTCTGCCAACTCGACGATCAATATCACCACGTCACACGGGCTAACTCTGCCACCACGTCAATAGTCGCCAATAAGATCGCCACATAAGCAGCAACAATGAGATCGCACCATGTCAGTACCACGATTTGCGTGTCTGCTAGGTCATTAATGCCCGCCACGTCAACTACCAGATGACTATCACATCTCCACCTACTTCGTCTGCATGCCACCAGATGTCTGCCACGTTAGCACCTTGGATTTTGTGCTCGGGTGACATCAGCAGGGGTTGGTCGACAATTCTCGAGAATCGTGCCTTCGTTGTTGGTCGGTAATTCTCAGGAATCGTTGTTGGTCGATAATTCTTGGGAATCGTGCCCTCATTGTCAATGCCAACCAGTTCATGATTTGCATTGGAGGTGCAGGGATCGGAGTTGGTGACGTCAGTTGTCAGTGGTTGGGATCTGCATCGAGAGTCAAAGACATCGAAATCTTCTGCGTGTAGAGTGTTGGTCGCTGCAATAGTCTCGTTAGATGAGTGGTGTCGTCAAAGTTCACCAACCGTCGGGATCGGTGTTTGTCAATGGCAGGTGTCAATATTTTCGTGCGAGAGGGTGTTCCAGGTCGCGTCACCACTCCAGCTCATCAGGTGGTGTAGGGAGCATCGCCTGCAATCCAATCAACACCCGTTTGATTGGGGGACAACCTGCAGGCTATTAGTCTTGTTGTCAGCTGCCTGACAGGCTGTCAAAATGCTACAATTAATGCACTTCAAACTACAAATCAGCAACTAAGAAAGTGCACAAAAAAATTTGAGCAACAAAAAAAATTAGTAACCAATCAGATTCAGCGCCCACGTAAGAATCTGTGCCCAAAAATTCGTGCCACACAAGTCAACGCCTATTCACCTGGATTGTCATCCAGCTTAGTCCGCCATTAATCAGCTCCCATAGGTCTTGTCCATTGTGGAACCTGGGAATCTCTAGGTCTTGTCCACAAAGTGGAACCTGGGAATCTCCAAGTCTTGTCCACCAAGTGGAACCTGTGAGATTAAGCGAAAATATTTCTAAAAATTAAAAAAAACCCTTGATCACTTATCTTGCTCTGATACCAATATTAGAATAGGAGCAACATTATAAATATTATTAAGTTTCTAAGGTTTAAATAGAACAATAATAGGCTAAGAATAGCCTTAGGATATTTAGAAAATAATATCCTAAAATAATACTAACTAACACACCTAACTACTAACAACTAACAAAATAAGCGCCTAACTACTAACAACTAACAACGTAGTCAAATTGACTACGATGACTAACTTACTAACCCCAAGATATTCCATAGTGAATATCTTCTAGGTAATTAGTAAAAGTAACATAGTAATTTATATCTACTATGCGGTAAATAAAATCTACCTAGGAGAATATTACAACTTACCAAATGAGGTAATAATTATAGTTATTGTAGCATAGTAACTCTGACAAGGAGACATCGACTTATCATCCTCTATTTCCAATTGGTATGCCACTCCTCACAAGCCTAAACTCGAGGATGGTAATGGAAGAATCATGGTAGACACTCTTCATTGTGATTATTGAAGTATGATCGCCTATGATTGAAATCGCATCATAGTTGGGGATAAGGCAATTAAAGCTTCTTTTTTGCTACACGAGCCAAATGCTCAACATCATGCAAGGTAAACGGATCATGCATATTGACCTCCCATTTGATGTCATCCTTATGGCCATGGTGAAAGGAAGATATCACCATTGTGAGACTCAAATAATAGGTATTTGTGAGGAGTCCCATATACTCAATGCAATAGTCCTCTATCAAGCCCGTTTATTTGCTCTGCATCAAACATACCACATCAAAGGTAGAGGGGCCCTTATCAAACTTGAGTAGGAAAATCTTCTTGAACTCTAGCCACAAAAAGTGATGAGCACGATGCTTGACTTCCCATAGAAGCCATTGATGAGCATGGGTACCCAACTTAGAAGCAGCTAAGGTGACATAGCCTTCCTCAAGAACACGATGCAAGCATATGATGAAATCCATCTTGGGTATCCACCTATGCAAATTTGTGCCCTCAAAGGTCAAAATACTAATGCAAGGCATAGGAACATCATAAGGCCACTCAAGTAAAAAGGTAGCACCTCTACGAAGGGATAAATATTGGTAGCACATTCTAAATTAAGCTCACCCATACTTAGAAGATCCTCCATGGCAACATGGGGATGCATGTGACCCATGCAAAAGCGATTGTGATTGTGCCCAAATTCGACGCCTGGATGCAAGGACCTCAAACCATGCCTGTAAGTTGGCCAACAAAAGTTCTTGGGATCCTAAAATTTGAAATTCTTGACATTAGGAGGGTTATCTGACAAGAATTCAAGCTCATGTTGCTTATCTTGTCACTATATCCTAACAAGCTCATGTTGCTTATCTTGTCACTATATCCTAAAAACCTATTGGAACTCATTGTCCAATGTGTGCTTGGTAAGGAGGGGCAAAAGGGCGTTGCTTCCCAAATAGTTGGTCCATCTATGTCTAGATTGAATCAAGCTTTATTGACATCCCTATTTGTTGAGAACTAACATTTGTCATCATTTTCTCTAGCCTTGTGCACTCACAATGCAAATAATAATGAAAATAGGAGAAAATGCTTTAGGTAAGGAAGTGAGCATCCACAAGAGTGGGAGGGGTACTCATATTGCGTAAAGAAAAAAGAGCATGCCCTTCTATCATTTTCTGCACCATCACAGGGAGCCAAGGTTGAAGCTCTAATACCACTAGTGATGAAACACCTTCCAAAAATAGCAACAATAGAACCTAGAAAATGCAAAAACCAAAATCATTCACTGGAACAAATTTCAGATTCTATAACAGTGAATCAACTATAACAAGTAATAGATCCAAATTCTAAATCACCAACAAATCCTAGCCACTCAAAAAGAGTGAAGTCTCATAGCCACTTAAAGAGGGTAAAGTCCCATATATGCATCAATGGTGACTTGTATAAGTATAAATGATGATCGCATATACTACATAATTCATCTATTTATACACAAACAACTAACCCCCTAACCCTAATGCTCAAGAGCATACTTACCCTAACCTAGGACCTAAGCTAACAATGATAAAGATAGCCTAAGTAGCTAATTGGAGTCATTACACGTTTGCCTACAACTTCTAACTCCATGGCGAACAAAAAGTAAAAGTTGCCTCAAAAACAAATAATAATAGTCTCATGCCCTTGGACAATTGCTCAAGTCATCCATTATACCTAGTCTTTACATTATTGTCTTTGGTAAGTAAAAAAAAAAAACAATTTTCATATCACCTTGCGTTGGGCTACGGCAAAGACTTTTTTAATATAGTGCTGCGACTCAAATAAATAACAAGAAATTTTTAGTGACTCAAATTACCTACATTTAACATATTCTGAGCTGTTGATTTGTATCTCCACTATTATGGAAATCACTTATTCCACAGCATATAAGTTTTAATTTACAATAATCTTTTGCTCCCAAGTTATGGTGCTTAATATTCAACAAAGGTGCAAATTTAGAGATGATTTTCATGTTTTTGCTTAGATACTGCTATTGCAAAATAAAATCCCTCAAAATCATCATTGAAAATGATGAACCCACCAGTTTAGTTGGCAAAGTTAAATTTGTTCCAGATTTGGAAAGCTACAAATTTTGTGCCCATTAGGGCAGAGGGCCAGGTGCTTTCTTATATCATACAGGAATAGAATTTCATGTAATCTTATTGTTAATTTGAAAATTCTTTTTTTTGAACAATGTGGTAATATATTGATACATTTTTGTATTTAAAAAGAAAAGGTTACTGCACAATATCCAGCTGACCAGTTTGAGAAAAACTCTCCTCTGACAAATTTTTCAGTGAACGTAAGTATTTATACTAATATAAAAGGGAATAATTTTACAAAATTGCAAAAACTCATTCTGCCATCAAATGGACTTACTGGAGTTCATATTCCATTACCATTATAATATATATCAAATAGTTATCATTGCACATTTGAATAAATTGCTCTGCTCCAACTCCTGATAGTTATTTTCCCTTACTTTCAAATGCACTTTCTCTGTACTTTCTTAAGATCATTTGTACCTCCTTGTAAAAGCTATTTCTGAAGTATTCTATAGAATACAACATCCATGTTTTACGCATTCTCATTTTCTGTTTTGCTGAGGTAGAAGACACCTTCCAGAAAATCTTTTATCGAGGTAATCATATGCAACTCTTACCTAATTTGATATAGAAGACATAACAAAATCATCTTTTTAATCATGAAGTACTATGGTTCAGCCACTACTGTCACTTCTGCATCTTCACCATTGCTATAAGAAGCAACTTTCTCCTCTGTAGCATTTTCAGAAGCCTCTACAAGGCCATGTTTCTCCGCTGATTCGCTAACATAATTCTCTTCATGGTCATGTTTCTCTCTTAAATGGTCTAACAACTTCTCTTTTATTTTCTCTGCCAGTTCATCACGGATGTCAAAAAGTGCTCTGTAAGAAACCTTATGGTTCTATCTCTACCGTTAAATTTTTCGCTATTCAAAATATAAAAGTTCCCTGATTTTGAGATTAATCCATGCTTAGATCCAAAATCCAAGATCTCACCTTCAATGGAAATGCCCTTGCCAAACTCAAGCTCAAATTCTACTTTCTTAAAAGGAGGTGCCAGTTTATTCTTCACAATTTTAACTTGAACCTGATTTCCATATGCCTGCCACAATGATTCAAACATTAGCACAAATAAAATAGGAATCTCCATGAAAAGACTGAAAAGAACTACCAAATAAAAAACAAATGTGACATGAAGCAAATTCTTCTCAACTGAAGGACATAAACTGCCAGACACAGTAAATGAATGCAGAAGAGTAGAAGAATTTTTATAACAATTTATAGCAAATAAAATTTATTTTCTTCAGATGAAAAACATGAATTCATGGAGTGGTGGTAAAAATGGTGTCTAAGGCATCATGGAGTGGTGGTAAAAGGGATTAAATTGAGTGCAACCCAAACTTGTATCTCTGCATTGTGATGGACAATCCCGCAACAAGGCAGCCTGTGATGATGCACTTCATTGCAATACCACAATATTGTATTGTCCCTGTAATATGGGCAGCATCCGTTTCAAACCCATATAACCAATTTAAAAATAAAATCTCTTTTATTATGCCTGGTGACACCAATCTATACTGATCTCATTCTGTTTTCTAATAGATACAGAAGATAATTAGTGAAATATTGAAATTAAATACCAACCTATTATTTCTCCAGCTTAAGAACTATGAAGGCTCACTTTTTCAGACAGTGAAAGAAGAGAATTGGCATTACAAACTTTGAAATCCCTTCAGCAAGGATGATTTCAACAAAAGAAATAGTGCCATTGTAGAATAATGCAAACATACACTGTCAAATGCTATGTTCAAGCATCTTCATTTTCTGAAATAATTTTAGGCAATATATGTTGCTTGACACTTTCCTGCAAATTAAGGATAAAAGAACTTTTATGTTAAACAGACAGAAAACATAAAATAACATATCCAAGACAATATACTCATATCAAGTAGTGGAGTAATCAATGAAATTGAGTTGGCTCGCCAGGAAAATGAACAGATTCAACTCACTCAGCTAATACTTGGACAAAAAACCAAACTTATGGAATTATACAACCTCTGTGAATCCAACAACAACACTCAACTACTTAAAATAGCCCAAAACACCATGAAAAAGCATCATGGTTTGGAATTTTGCCTATACTTCCTTCCCCCCACTCCCCGAAACAAAGACTTGGTGAAAAAGACAATCTGGACACTAAAATCACAGGTTCAGTAGATTTCCTAACCAAACTGAATTGGGAGGAACAAAAATAGCTCAAAACCTCTAATATACCTTGTACTTTGAGCATTTAGTAATGACCAAGAGGGAATTTTGTCCAAATTTTCTGTTTCAGGAAAGTTTAGGGCAGTGAGCAATTGTTGGAAATCTTGCACACAAGGACATAAACGAAACTGGATAAATTCAAGGACACTTCTGAGGGATTTTGTCATCTGCTTGTTTTTTAAACACTGCCCTCCCAAAACAAAAACCTAGAAAATATTGAAATGGAGCTACGCAAGGTCTTTCTGCAGAGAATTTTGCAAGGGAGGCTAGAATGCACTTTTCTTGTAGTGAAAAAAGGAGAACTGAGGGATGAACTGATTTAAGTACAATGTTGATTAAAACCAGTCTTAATGAAGCTCCATGTCAAGCATGTCTATTGATGTAAACCATAAAAAGGACACCTGCTTGGAGACCAAGAAACATGAAATAGAAGCTTGGGGGCCAAAACAGGGCAAGTTCCCTGTATTAGTATTAAAACGGTTAAAGATCATCTTTAGCCCCCATGCTAGTGCCAATTTTCTACTTCTACTTGATATTTACAGGCCCCAATTGTTCCTATTTCTTCAAACCCTAAAACCCTTTCTACTAATCTCAGGGTATCCTTCATAACACCAGTTACATAAAATGTACTCAGATGTGCACCCTTCAATGTTGCCAGTTTTGAGCCACCTTACAAATGGATGTTGAGAGCATAGTTACCAGGTTTGTCCGACTGGACCAAGTTCATTCCAGTTCATACTTCCTGGGCAATAGATATGGCAATGGAGGACATTCAAACTACATGTAGGGCCATGGACTTCAAATGCAAGTTTCTGATTTATTTTTGAAAACAGGTGGCAGCATCAATATTGTAACAGGCTAGCAGCTGGCTACTCCCTTAACCAATTACATTGGTTTGTAAGTAATGGCAATGCCAAATCCCCCATTTGGACCTTTTGATGCACATTTTTACCATAAGACTTCTACGTGATGACATTTTCATGTAGATATGTTGATGATTGCATACAGGTTTTGCTTATTTTGACACCCTACTCATCCTACAATACTTTTTAGTTAGCAACTTACAAACTTATAAACTATGAAAACTAAATTCGCAAAGACTAATTTAATTTGATAAAATGTTAAAAAATGGAGTATTTGATTCAAGATTGTTTAAATTCATGTTTCCCTTTACCATCTTCAATAAGGCCAATGGCCATTAGCTAATAAGTTTCATAATTTTGTTGAACAGAAAACCAAAAAGGCACATGTGCACGAAAGCAAAAGTAGCTCCCAAAATAGAAAAGCTAAAAAGTACGAAGTTGCCACCTATTTATAGAAAAATCTAAATCTAGCTTTTACTTACATAGTAACAAAAACAAAAAAAAAACAAAAAAAGCAAGGGCATGTTGTATCCTTATTTTACATGCAACAACAAACAGATTTAAAGTTCAACTTCTAAAGCAAAAAGGCGTGGAGCCTCTGAAGCTAGAGACATGGAATATTATGATGCAAGAGCAGCAAATGTAAAAGAACAAGGGATGTATTTAGGGAAAAAGTAAAAGGGAAAAATCTCAATATCATGAAAAGCAAATAATAAACAAGTTTTAAAAATAAAAAATAAAAAAACTTTAAAGTAGCTTTCGTAATAAATGTTATTTAGAAGTCCATGAGGTTTTGGGCAATTGGTCAGGAGTGAGGAGTTTCACACCAAAAACCGAGGTTCCAATCTCATGGGTGAAACTTAACATTTATCAGATGGCATGAGGTCAACTATTTAAATACCTCAACCTTCAAGGAGACCTAGGTTCAAAATTTTGCCAAGCAATGTATGCAGAATTAAGAAAAAAAAAAACTATGTAGTTGCAATGAAATACTGGTGGGGTCCGTTTTAACCCAATATAACTAATTTAAAAAAAAAAAAAAGTTAATAAAATCAGCTTTCTAGGAAGAAAATCAGTTCCTTATAAAGCAAAAACCATGTAATATCTCCTATGTAAGAAGGGACTGTGTAATTGTTTGGAGGAGAAGAGATTGCCTTAGAGTGCTCGTTAAGAGTCTTGTTGAATTCATCCCATCATAGTTGATCATGTCTCCCCATTGCATCTTCTTTCATCTTGTGATATAGAATTGCAAGCATATGAGCCAACAATTTGCTGCTGAGTACATCCAGGCTTATGATTGTTCATCTCAAGTGAATTATTTGTACTCAGCCTTTTTCTAGTCACAAAAACTGTTGATTTTGTTTCTTTCATACTTGTTAGTTCTGTGCACACACAACATATGAAATTACTGTTAGAAGTCTTCATATGTTTTCCTGTTCTGCATGTGTTTCTGATTGTGCTTTAATTAGTTCTCAGATTTTACAGCGAGACCGATAGACGGTTGACAACTGCAGTGTTTTCCCTTTTCTAATCTCATCTAGGAACTAAGTTGAATACATAATGCCCAATGTATAAGGCTATTAGTTGTGGCTTGAGATAATCTACTTCTCCAAATCTAAAATATAAAAGGACACATTGTTTCCAATGGCAAATCAAAATCCATGTAGGTAGATGATTTGACAACTCTGCATGAATGCACATTTGCATGAACATATGACTGTAAAAACATATAGGTGCATGGGTGCTTGTGCAAAGTGTTGGTAATACATGCAATTAAAGTTGTTGTATGTGTTAGTTGTCACATGGTGTTGTTCTGTGTACATGGCAATATAATTGTTCATAATAATGTAATGTTATGGGGTATTTCAATGTTTTGATGTACATGGGTATTTCGGTGGTAGTTGGAAGTTGCCAACCACTTACCGTCACTATGACACCTATGTTGGGAATGTGTATTGGTGGAGTTGTTTTTCGAACTATGATGTTGGTCAATGTCGGCCAAGACAAGTATGTGTGTCACTTTGTCAAACCATAAAGTGCTACAAATATCTGGGTTGTGCAACATACACACCATCTGTGAAGTGTATCTACAAGTATATGTAAGTTATTCCCATTGTGTACCTTTATATATTTATAGCGCAACTAAATTGTGGCGTGTTGTGTTCTATTTCTACATTCTAGTGTCATTGCCTATACAAAGTTGGGTTGGACTTGGTGATATGGAATTGTAACAAGCATATCGCTTGAGAAAGTAAGCAACGACAACAATAGCATGATTAAAATGTGGTCGACGAAGAACATAGTCAAGTGTGCATTGTCCCTAGGTGGAGGGAAGATTGAAGTTTGCAACAAAAAATTATGCTGACTTGTTTTTGATGTCAATGAAGGGCTAAGAGAGAAAGGCATGCAACCCAACATGAATGTCCAAGAGGATCGCGTAGTTGATGGAGACTTGCATGATGTCACAACAAATGAAAGCGTATTTGACAATGCAATACACGAAGGCATGTGTGATGACGAGAAGTGCAAAAACATGCATGAAGATACAAAGCGCAAAGAACATGTGTGTGCAGGTGAAGACATGCATGCAAACGAAAAAGTTTGTGCAGGGTAATTGACCAAGTTCGTGCAAGCAAAGACATGCACAGAGGTGAAGATGTGCACACAATTGAACAAGTTAATGCAATCAAACACGTGCATGTAATCGAACAAGTTCATGCAAGCAAAGATGTGCACACAAACGAGTTTGTGTGTGACAAAGCACAATGTGACAAGTCTGAAAAAGGAGAAAACTTAGTTCGTCTAGAAAGGCTAATAGTGGTTGAATTGAGTTGTACATTTGATAGTGCATATGACGAGAGTTTGGTACTAGAGCAACTACAGATTGGCATGTTCAATTGTGAGCAAGACATGAATCCAACATTGGAGCAACTATGGTGTGTCGAATAGGGAGAGAGACGGAGTCTCACATCGGAGCAACTGCAAGTTGGTGTGTCTAATGGTGAGTGGGACGGGAATCCGACATTATAGCAAATGCAAGATAGCATGTCCGATAGTGCGTGTGATGGAGTTCGGTACTGGAGCAATTGCAAGTTAGTCTATCTAATGGTGAGTGTAATGGGAGTTTGACATTAGAGCAACTACAACTTGACATGTTTCATGGTGCGTGAATGTGGTAAATTTGACAATGTGTATGACAACGGTGAGACATAAGGGCAAACATTGCCTACATCGAAGCAACGGGTCACAACAACGACTAATATTGGTGTGACACAAGTGTCCCAATTTTCATGGTGGTGGAACAGAGGACCCACTTAGACACTAGAAAATTTGTCTTACAATGTGAAAGGCAAATGGGGAGATGAGTGAAGCAGATTGTAGGACGTTATCCCTCCAATACTTTATGGAATCGCAATGGACTGGCTCATGGAATTGTCAAAGTGCAAGTACCACAACTAGGCGGAGTTACAGGAAGCCTTCATAAGGAAATTTAATTTGTTCCTCAATGATGATGAGTGCAGAAATCTACAAGATGGAGCAAATAACAAGAGATTGAAGGAGTTTTTTAGCCATTTCGAGGAGGATTTGTCATATGACTCATATCCATTGAAGCAAAGGTGGTTTGTGAAGGGCTTTCTTCCTTTGTATCGAAAGAAGGTCAGGGTAGTCCCTCCAAAATCATATGAAGAGGCCTTTGAGTGAGCCATGAACTTGGAAAATGATGTGACATCACTAAAATGCTCGGTCATCTTAATGAAGATGAGAGCGACTCCAAAGATCAAAGTGACTATGATAATGAGAGTGGCTCCAGAGACAAAGAGCGACAAATCCGAGGATGAAAGCAACTCAAAGGATGATTCGAGGATATCATCTAGCTATTGTGATCAAGAAGTCAATACAAAGAGAACTTTGGAGATGAAAGTGATGAGAACAATAACTTTGATAATGAGTGTGACATGAAGAACACAACTAACAACATAAAATCATCACTACAGGTATATACAACATAGAGGGAGAATGTTCCAAAGATAAGTATCGTTGGTGGCAACTTTGGTCACAACTGCCAAGGCAATAAAAGAAGATAAATTGAGTATGATACTTATAGCAGATACATTGTGCACTGCCAAAGATGTCAACTCTAGGGGCATTTCGCATGAGACTATTCAAGTGGTGCAAATTAAGATGAGCCAATAATGTATAGAAGGCTCAAGAAGCCTGAGAAGAATCAAATCCCTCAACAAGAAGCAAAGGGCACTATGAACTTGATTACAATGGAGGAGGTTGAGCATGCCACGGTGGACATGCAATGAGTTGTGCAACCATTGACGTCAATGCATTCGAAGGCATTTACCTCTAACTCAAACATGGAAATTCTAGGGCAAGAATTTCAAACCTTGAGAAATCTTGGCACATTTTCGTTTCAATGATTTTATCTACAAAAGGAGGACAAGAATACGACTAAAACCAACAACCTGTTTAAAGATGAATGTGAGGAAGAGTGTAGTCCAAATGATGAAGGATGCCATTAGAACATGCATGAGTATTTGGATGACGAAGGATATCATCCAAGTAAGGAAGAAGGATGTTCGAAGTATGGATGGGTTTTTCCACATTGCACAAATCATGTGAGGGTTATTGCAAATCATGTCTTGGACTGTCATCCAAGACATAGAGATGGTCGTTCGAGCATGGATCGTTGTGAAAGCGAAACCCATGTCTTAAAAGGAAGAGAAACCCCTACCATCTAAGAGAGAAATCCTTGTCAAAGGAACATAAATGCTTGTCTTTCGAGGATGAGAAACCGTTGTTTTTAGAGGAAATGCTTGTCATTTGAGGGTTAGTTGCTATAAACTAGGGCAAGGAAATTGTTGTTAGAGGCAATGTCCTTATTGTTGGGGGAGAGGAAAATGCTAAGACAAGTATAGTTTGACATAAAGATAATGTTGTCCAATGCAAGGAGACTGTCATCCAATGCAAGGAGATTGTCATCCAATGCAAAGAGATTAGCATCCACCACAAGGAGATTGCCATGTGACACAAAGTGATTGCCATCCAACACAAAGAGGAGGGCTTTCGATGCAAGTTGATTGTTGTCTAACATAAAGAGGGTGTTGTTTGGATAGAGAAGGAAGTTGTTGAAGCCTACGAGGAGCAGATTTGAACAACACAAGTGTTTTACCATGTTGTGTTGCCTATACAAGCTATTGGTGGGCACTCTACACATAATCTCATTGTTGCGCCACATCCGCCTTCAATGCATGCACATCTTCTATCTTCGATGCATACACATCATCAGTCGTCAATACATGCATGTTGTCCATGCATGTAGTCAATACAAGTCGTTGGTGCACACAATTCTTGCATGCCATCCCTTGTCAGAATATGTTGTTTGTTGCAAGTGCATGCAGTCCATGCATGTCTTTTGTTGTTAGTGCATTGATGCAAGCAAGTTGTTGGTGCAAGCAATCATGCAAGCCATCGACACTTGCATGCAGTCCACAATCAATGCACATCATTTATAGTAGGTGCTTGCAGTCTGTGCATGCTGCCCACCATCAATGCACATCATCTACCATCGATGCAAGTTGATGCACATTGTCCACCATCTAGAGCAAGCCAAACAATCGTATGTTGTTCATGCATCATGCACATCGTCTACAAACTATGCACGCCATCTAGAGTCATTCAAAGCAGTGCACAAAGTGAAGCAAGAAATGGAAAAACAATGTTTTAATAGCAAAAATTTGCAATGCAGCTATGTGTGGAAGACGAATGGAATAGAAATAGGTAGGAAGCGATAAGAGATTCAAGTATTGTGTACAATGCATCTACCCCAAAGTTCAGTCGGTTTGTCCACATGGACGTTGACTAGTCTAGAGGAGGGGGTAGATGTAGGCAGATGATTTGGCACGTTTGCATAAACACACATGTACAAATGTATGTGTGCATGCATATGCAGAGTGCTGGTGATACGTGTAAACAAGGTTGTCATAAGTGATCACATAGTGTTGTGTGTGTACATGGCAATGCGTTCATAATAATGTTATGTTATGGGGTATTTTAATTTATTGTACACAGGTAGTTTGGTGGTATTTAGGAAGCTACCAACCACCTACCAGTCCTATGATGCCTATAAGTATGCATCTTTGTGGGAGATATCAAGAATGCTTGGCCAACGCAATTATGTGTGTCACTTGACCAAGCCATAATGCATTGCAAATAATTGGATTGTGTAAGATACATGTGTGCACAATGTATCCACAAGTATATATAACTTATTCTCATTGTGTACCTTCGTTTATATATTTATAATACAATTATATTGTAGTATGTTGTATCCTATTCCTACAATCCATACTCCCCAATATCTTTAATCATTTATTTTCATCTTATAGAGAACTAACCCTCCCTAGCTGATGTCTATCTTTCTTGTTTTATTCTTTTATTAGCCTGAAAATAGGGGGGGTACCTCCAAAGATGCCTCACTCGCCCAAAGGGTGACTTAAGGAACAAGAAGTTCAATATATCTTTACAAAAAACATATGGTCATGGTGAAGAGGTAACTGTTGGTTACGAATCTGCCACTTAGGAAAGGATTTTAATCTATTGCGCCCTAGATTCGCCCGAACAAATTGAAAGGCCGGAAGGAAGGAATGCCTTCCGTGCCAATCTCCGGAGAAGGCCGGCTTCCTATACTAATCTATTTGATTTTTTAGATAAGAGTGCTGGAAAGAGATAATGAAATGCAGAAAGAAATGTAAATATCATTTGTTTCAGGTGGGGAAGAACAAGCAGCACAGTCACTAACCTATCACTAAACCAACAACAATCAAAACAATGTATGTAACAGAAACCGTTAGTACAACTCTATCCTATGTATCCTTCATTCGGTATTCCAGGTCTACTTAATTGCCAATGCTGAAATCCAGAATGCAAAATGACAGGAATCAGAAAAATAAATGACGCGATGCAAAAATACCTATAGAAGGCAGCATAAAAGATAGAGACAAATAACGGAGCCAAGTATATTTTGGTTCAAAAGAAAAATGTTTAGTTACAGTAGCTTTCTTAGCAATATGTCCCCCTTCCACCCTTTTACAATGAAGTTCATATGCTATTTATAGCAGGATTTTCCCCCCCAAATTACATTTAAGCATAGAATTCAAGACCTGACAAAAGCTGCAAAAGCCGTCGAGATTTGACCTCTGATGGCCGTGAGTGTACCTGCAGCAAGATCTACCTGGAAATGGTACAGCTCCGTGCAAATATGGTGGGTAAGCAATTAGGTCCGGTTAATGTGGTACGCACAGTACAGTTTGTCCTTCAATGTTCACCTACCCCGTACCTTGGCAACACATCTTCTGTCACATCCTGATAGGCACAAATCCTGAAAACTACGGGTGTTTGGTCTTGGTCTGGAATTAGCTGATGAAGGGAGAAATGACCGAAGTCGCCTGCTGAAGAGAGCGACCACGGGAGTCACTCCAGGATAGAGCAAACTCGGGAGGTCCTCTGACTTAGAAATTTCAGCGACTTGATTCTTCCTGTTCACATTCGCTGACTAGGGGAGAGGCGACCGCGGGCGCTGGAGAAAGACAACGACGACGGGCGGCGCTGGCAAAACTGAGCGACTGCGGGCACGCTGGCAAAACCGAGCGACGGTGGGAGGCTCTACACTTAGAATTTTTTCTGTTTTCTTACCTCTCCCTACGCCCAATCATTGCTCAAAACGGGGGAGCGACAACGGGCGACGACGGGCGTCGCTCCCAAGCCAACACTTACAAATTTCTACCTTTTGTTTTCTTCGCCCAAAGTCGCTCAAAAACTACAGCGACAATGGGCGGTGCTTGAGGAAATGAGCAACGACGGGCGTCGTTGCAGTTCCAACACTTAGAATATTTTTCACTTTGCTGACTTCTCCGCCCAATTTCGCTCAAAACTTTCCGCGACGATGGGGGCCGCGGGGGAGGGGGGCGGCGGAGGGCGTCGCGCGTACTTCAAGACTTAGAAAATTTCACCAAATGTCGTCGATCGCTTGGAGAAAAGGGCGAAGTTGGGAATCGCTCGAGAGAGGGAGCGACTCCCGAAATCGCTCCCAAAATGGAGCGACCACGGGAGTGCCCAACACTTAGACAATTTTGGGCTTTTCCCGAACTTGCCGAAACCGCTGAAAAACTGGAACAACAAAGATGAACCGAAAACTGCAAGAAACTGTCGGAAGGAACTGGAAAGGAAGGAAGGAGGGAAGTAGCAGTAAGTTTTCAATTTTTTTCAGAAATTGTACCCCTTTACAAAATGTGGCAACATTCCTGGCGGCTCGCGGGGTATCGAGCTCGCCTCGATGCAAGGACCTATGCCTTTATCCCTTGGGCGCGGAGTCTTTTTCGGTCCCCGCATCTTTCTGCTGTTGTTGCTGCCCTTGTTGAACTTCCCGCTACGGTAGCTACTCCTCTGCATCGTCCTCAGCGGACTCTTCTCCTGAAACTTCTTCTCCTCCTTTCGACTACTCTCCAGAGTGCCGCTCACCCTCTTCTTCCTGCTCTGGGGGATTGAGGCGATCACAAACATGCTCATAAGTGGCCTGAGCATGGGCCCAAGCTGCCTCTTGGAAGGGCTCTAAGTCGCTGACTTCTTTCAGCATACGCCTGAATGCCGTAACCTGGTGCATGTCGATCATGTTGTATCTTTCCCCTAGTTCATGAAGGCAGGTGCTGATTTTGCAAAATCGAGACACCAACTGAGTAACCTGCTCTTCCAGAACTGGGTCTGTCCAGCTGTCTATTTCTGACGTGTCTGCCTCAAATGCTTCCCAAATTGGCATCAACTGCTCTCTAGGCAGACAACCTCCATCTTTCACAAAGCTCGGGAATCCGAGCGAAGAAAGGGTGTGGAAGGAAATACGATGTCACGAAAAATGAGCGGCTGCCACATGTCAACGTATTTGTTGTATAGGTCGGAGAACTTGTGGTCGCTGGCCAGCAGCTTCTCTGATTTGTCTCTTCCTGTACGACATCTCATTATCCAACACTACGCTATTTTGTCTTCGCTCCAGCCTAGTGGTTTCACTATTAACAGCATCCTTCTGTAGCCCGCGGAGTCTGTTTTGTGATCATTGTTATGCTCGGGATCGTATTCCACCTCTATGCAATAGAAATCGTGCCACGACGGGAGCGACTACATTTTTTCAATATGCCACTCCAGGTCGCTCCCGGTCGGGTTATTCCTTTCTGCCATGATCTCTGGCCGCGGGCATGAGTGCATGAATTTCTTGATCGCCTCTATTGGATCATACTTCCAACGCTGGGGAAGCTCCACCAGGCCGAAACTCAGGAGGGTAGCTGCGAGATATCGGTGTTGTCCGTGCTTTTGGACCTCGACGTCGCCCCAGATGATCGGATATTTGAAGATGAGGCCTTTTCTTCGGCCTTGACCATATTCCTGGTCGACGTAGTTCATCTGCCGTGCTGCCTCCAGGGCAAAATGATATTCGATACAGAAGTACGGCAGGAGAAAGGGCTTGCCTGTGAATTCGAACCCTCTAATGACAATGCCCTGTGTCAGTTTAAACGTGTCCTCAATTTCTTGTTGGACCAGATGCTTTGTCATGTCTATAGGAGGGCGCGACATTGTGCCGTTGAGGAGAGCTAGAGCAGCGCCTAAGAATTTAAAATTAAACAGGTAGTGCGATTCCCTCCTGTACAATACATTGGTCCATTCGTACACCGATAACTACGTGCCATTTTTGTCCCTCTGCTGGAGCGGAAGAGTGTTCATCTGGTCATGCATGTGGAGTAAGAACCATGTCAGGAACGAACAATACCGGAACTCGGCGCTCCTTCCCTCCTTCAGCTCCACGAGGCTTGAATGAATTCCATAGGCGACCCAATCTGCCCAATCAAAGAAGACTGGTTTCATTCCTGATTTCGGGGTGTTGGGGTCATAGAATTCCCCATGCAAGATGCATTCTGCAAGGGAAATTTGATATGGGTGCACCAATGTGTCAGTGTCGCAGCCTAACACCCAAGCCAGCATGGCATAGATAGCTCGGATTTTAAAGCTCTCCAAAGGTATCGACCACTTCGGTCATTCTCTGTCTTGCAGTGACTGTTTCAGCTGGGCGTAGAGGAATTTCTTTATTTTTTGATTATCCGCGCACATGTCTCTTTGTTCGCCCAGGTTGATCCTTCTAACGATGTTATTCCGTTTTGAAAAGTGCCCTAGCGCGAACACCATCTGAACGCTCTCCTTGCAGAGGGAAAACAATACCTTCCCCTCATGGTCGTAAATTTGTCGGGTTCTCGGCTTGTAATATCTGGCGACGGCCTCAACCAGCTCCGGGCAATGGTGAACAGGCGGACATAGGAACCAAGATAGGTTCGAGTGGTATGCAACACCGAAAGGATGCGAGGCTGGGACCTTGTTGCACCATTCCTTCACTGTGAGTCATAGCTGCGTAATACTGAGCGTGTAATCATCGTCTCTATAACCCCCCAGGCGGTCTACAGGCGGTGGAGGAGGACCTTTTTTCGCTGCGCTCTTCGCCTTGCCTTTGCCTTTCCTCTCCTTGGACAATTCTCTCTCAGGCATGCTCGAAGCTTCCTGCTCTTGCGACTCACTTGGAGACGCGCTAGAAGCTGCCTGTTCAGGAGCTTTGCCCTTCTTGGCAGCTGATTTTTTACCCATGGCACCAAAGGAAATTCGAAATTAGAGTCGTTTGCCAGGTGAAATTCTGATTTTATATTTAGCGCAGCTCAAAATTTAACATTAGCAGTTGAATAGGCGACTGTGCCCTTTTAACAAAGGTAGGTGAAAACTTGGTATTAATGGTGGGTGGTGGAATTAAAGCCCCGGTGCGCGAAGTGGATGGGCGTGCCATTATTCTTCGGTAGCCGTGCGTGAGATCTTCCTTGGGGAGCGCAACTTGTACTTTATCGGCCCAGGGTTCGTCTTTTTCTTTAATGAAATCAGCATTGGGGATTGCGCAATCACCCTTTCTTTTAAAATGTGGGCCTTGATGACATCATCCGTCGGTGCTTGGGCACGAGCCATGAGGTTTATAATTTTGAAATAAGCGTTGGGGATGAAGGTCGCTTGAAACTGGGAGTGAATCCTGGAGTCACTAAAAAAGTGAGCGATCTTGAGCTTCTAAGCATCTCGATGAGCGACCGACGTCCGCTGGGACTTAGTGCGATTTTTTTTTCTCTCTTGAAGTACACACCCCGTCCATTTTCGCTCAAAAAACGAGCGACGACCAGCGTCGCTCGAAAAAATGAGCGACTTCGGGCAACTCATACTTAGAAATTTTTTCATTATTTTCTGGCGCCTTGAAGAGGGGCCCGCCGAATTTCGCTCGAAAATAGGAGCGACTCCCAGCATCGCTCAGAAAAACGAGCGACTTCGGGCAGGTCCTTCACACTTAGAAACTTTTCGGCCTGCCTTTCCCAAAATGAGCGACTTCGGGCAGCTCATACTTAGAAAAATTTTCATTATTTTCTGGCGCCTTGAAGAGGAGTCCGCCGAATTTTGCTCGAAAATAGGAGCGACTCCCAGCGTCGCTCAGAAAAATGAGCAACTTCGGGTAGGTCCTTCACACATAGAAACTTTTCGGCCTGCCTTTCCCTTGGCGCACCTCCCAGAATCGCAGATTTTTCAAGGCGACAACGGACGGCGTTTAGTTTTGGAGTGATAGCGAGGGTGGACCCCTGCCTTAGCCAATATTTTCACTGATTTCGGCTCTCAATTTCGCTGAATTTGGAGAGCGATTTCTGGCGTCGCTGGCTAGATTAGGCGAAGTTGGGATCTCTGGAACACTTAGTGAAATTTTAGCCTTTTTTTGCCCTCTCGTCTACTTTGGTCTAAGGAGTTTGGCAATCCCCGCCTTTCTCTTCTACTACCAGGCACTTTCTACACAAAACACTTGGCTTCTTCTTTTTTTTGGATTAAAGCTGGAAATTAACTCTACTGAAAGCAATATTTACATTCAGAAAAGAAACAAACTTAAAATGCAGAAAAAGAAATATGTACAAGGAGAAACCTCTGGAACTTCTTAATGACGATAGGCTTTCAAATGAAAGCCATTAACCGGTATTGGGAGGATATGACCCTCCATGTCTCTTAGTATGAAAGAGTTGAACTGATTGACCCTGGCAACCTGGAAGGTGCCTTCCCAAAAGGCATCAAACTTATCATGATTACCTGTTTTCTTCTTCCAGGAATCTCATTTCAGCACTAGGTCCCCGATCTTGAATACCCTGGCAATAGCCCCTTTTGCGAACCATTTCCGTGTGGTGCCATCGTGTTTCATAAAAGCATCATGAGCTTTTTCTCTCTGCTCTTCAAGATGCAACAACTGAGCTAGCCTAGCATCAAGGGGCTCCAGGTTGTCCTTTTCATCATCCAACGACCGAGTGCGGGCATCTCAATATGGGTAGGCAAAACAACCTCTTTCCCGTAAACTAGTGCGTATGGGGATGTCCTGATGGACTTCTTGACAGATATGCGATCTGCCCATACAGCCTGATCCAGGTACAAGTGCCAGGACCTCTTATTCCTCTCCAGAGTCTTCTGTATAATATTCATCAGGTTCTTATTCGTCGACTCGGCGAGGCCGTTCCCCTGCGGGTAGTAGTTGGATGAAGCCTTATGGTAAATACTGTACTTGCAAGTGAACTCTGTCAGTTTGGCTCTTGTGAACCCTGGACCATTATATATCACAATCGCCTCCGGGATTCCAAAGCGAGTTATCAAACTTTCTAGGAGGAAATAACTGTCTCCTAGTCAGCGTACTTCGTGGGTATAGCTTTGGCCCAGCGGGTGAAGTAATCTGTGGCAATCAGGATGAACTTGTGCCCTGTAGAGGATTCTGGTGAGATCTTTCCAACAAAGTCTAAGCCCCACTGCTGGAAGGGAACCTCCACCTGGATTGGCTATAAAGGCATTGGAGCGTTCTTATTCCGACCAGCGAACCTCTGGAATTTCTCGCACTTCTGGCAGACTTCTTGCGCATCCGCAAAGATGGTGGGCCAATAATAGCCCGCTTTGATCATCTTTAAGGTCGTAGGCCTTCCTAAAAGGTGTCCTCCCGACATTCCGAAATGGAACTCGTCGAGGAATTTTTGTTTTTTTGTTCCCTTAACACAGCGCAAGAGAACACCATCAATATTTTTGTAAAACAGCCCCTCGGGGCACAGAACATACTTCAGAGCATTAAGCCTAAACCTCCTTCTTTGTGAGGTAGTGAGCTGATCTGGACATCTCCCTGTGCTGAAGTACCACACTATGTCATCTGTCCAGTCACTCTCCTTTGATAAGGATTGGGCAAAGTTACCTTCCATCACGGGATCTTCCCACTGACAAGCAGACACCTCGGCGGACACACTTCTGGCTAATTCCTGGAATAGAGCTCGACCTCGGATTAACTTGGTTGGTCACACCTCTATGTCGAATTCTTGTATTTTAGCAATCCATCCTGCCCTTTTGTGACCCGGTTCCCCTTGAATAATAAAACTTCTGAATTCAGAGGCTGCATCTGGGCCGCATCGACCTCCATTGGCTTTTTTCCACTCCTGGTCAGAATCGACACAGGGTCCTCTTTTGAGACCGCAAAGTTGCGCTTTTCTTCCCGAATCATGTTGACTTGCTCCTCGGGGTTACTGCTCGCGAGAGTCTGGACATAATGTTGATGCAGCATGCAAGTAGCTTCCCCGTGGGGGTCATTGCATGTAGAGCACCGGTGCACATTGTCTGGAGTGCTCGGTCTTACAGTGTTAGCAGCATTTTTAGCCGAAGGCCTATTGGCCTGAGCTTGGTCTCTTGTCAGCGTCGGAGGAGGATATGGCCACCTAGAAATAAATTATTGATGGGCCTGCTTTTTCTTCATCATAGCCATGTCATTGGACAGTGTCTGACAAACGAAAGTAAGCGACTCTACCTGTTGCAAAATTTTGGACTTCACATCAATGTTGGGTTGTGCTGACTGGGCAGGCAGCGGCAACAGAGCTAACGGCAGTGCTGGAGGCAATGCCAGGTATTGTGGAGGAGTGGGAAGTGCTGGATATTGCGGTGTGGACGGGGGTTGAGGTGTCGGTGGCATAGGGAAATGCACTTGAGGAGGGAATTGAGACAGCTAGCACGGGATTCCATGGTGGATGGGGATACGAAGAAGACGCTTGAGCAGACGCTGGTGGATATTGTGATTGAGGGAAATCTGGGTAGATTGACGGCTGCATCTTGTGCGAAAGTCTACCTATGGCAATCATATCTAGATCTGCCTTCTGGGATACCTCATATAACTCAGGAAAAGTGTTAATGCGGGCCAACTTAATGACCAAACTGATGTCCGAGCTAAACGCCCTGACATAGTAGTGAGCAGCTTGTCCATCGGAAGGACGTAGTTCAATAGGCACTCTTTTCCAGGACCGCGCAAACCTCACATTGAAGTCCGATATCTCCTCTTGCGGATGTCGTTGGATGGTTTGAAACTGGTCCAGCAACAAGGACGAATCTACAGACTCATTGAACCCTTTGACCAGCCGACCAACTAGTTGAGTCCATCCCGTGATAGCACCCTTCGGCAAGGATCTATACCAGTATAAGAGCTTCCCTCAGAGAGAGAGATCCAACAACCGGGTCTTGACACTTTCATTAGTGATGGCATGAAGCGCAGCCAAGGCCAGGATGTCTTGAATATGTTCATATGCCGTCTTCTCAGTTCCATCATACGTGGGAATAGCCTTTAAAGCAAAAGCTCGAACAACATCTTGCCCAACTAGGTTGAGGGGTCCAATGGAGTCAACAACTGGGAATAACTTAGGAGCATTTGGCTAAGGATTTGCCATGCCTGCATCTTGATCGTCTTGATCAGGTTCGTGGTAGTTGTCCGTGCTTTCTGAAGTTGTCTCCTCAGTTTCAGTTGTCTGCTCCAAAGCTTCGTCTTGGTAGGCTTGACAGTCAATCAGCCTCGGGTGCTCTCCAGCAGCGTTGATGTCAAGCTCATAAAACTCAGGCACCTCTTGTCCTGCGTTCCTAGCTCTCCATCTTGTATGCATGAAGAAGCTTTTGATATTGGACCAGTCTTTGAGACTCAGAGAATATTCAATTTCAGCAGAGTCGCCAGGTGTTCTCCTTTGACAGCACTGAAGCGAACACCGATGCTTCAATACTGCTTATGGGGTGAGACACTTGTGTCCCACCGGGAGTGCCAGAGAAACCGTTGGTTACGAATCTGCCACTTAGGAAAGGATTTTAATCTATTGCGCCCTAGATTCGCCCAGCAGATTGAAAGGCCGGAAGGAAGGAATGCCTTCCGTGCCAATCTCCGGAGAAGGTCGGCTTCCTATACTAATCTATTTGATTTTTTAGATAAGAGTGTTGGAAAGAGATAATGAAATGCAGAAAGAAATGTAAATATCATTTGTTTCAGGTGGGGAAGAACAAGCAGCACAGTCACTAACCGACTAAACCAACAACAATCAAAACAATGTATGTAACAGAAACCATTAGTACAACTCTATCCTATGTATCCTTCATTCGGTATTCCAAGTCTACTTAATTGCAAATGCTGAAATCCAAAATGCAGAATGACAACAATAAAAAAAATAAATGACACGATGCAGAAATACCTACAGAAGGCAGCATAAAAGATAGAGACAAATAACGGAGCCAAGTATATTTTGGTTCAGAAGAAAAATGTTTAGTTACAGTAGCTTTCTTAGCAATATATCCCCCTTCCACCCTTTTACAATGAATTTCATCTGCTATTTATAGCAAGATTTTCCCCCCAAATTACATTTAAGCACAGAATTCAAGACCTGACAAAAGCTGCAAAAGCTGTCAAAAGCTGCCAAAAGCTATCGAGATTTGACCTCTGATGGTCGTGAGTGTACCTGCAGTAAGATCTACCTAGAAATGGTACAGCTCCGTGCAGATCTGGTGGGTGAGCAATTAGGTCCGGTTAATGCGATAGGCACAGTACAGTTTGTCCTTCAATGTTCACCTACCTTGGCAACACATCTTCTGTCACATCTTGATAGGCACAAATTTCGAAAACTGAGGGTGTTTGGTCTTGGTCTAGAATTAGCTGATGAAGGAAGAAATGACCGAAGTCGCCTGCTGAAGAGTGTGACCCTAGGAGTCACTCCAGGATAGAGCAAACTCGGGAGGTCCTTTGACTTAGAAATTTCTGCGACTTGATTCTTCCTGTTGGCATTCGCTGACTGGGGGAGAGGCGATGGCGGGCGCTGGAGAAAGACAGCAACGACGGGCGACGCTGGCAAAACTGAGCGACAGTGAGCGCGCTGGCAAAACCGAATGACAGTGAGCACGCTGGCGAAATAGAACGACAGCGGGAGGCTCTACACTTAGAATTTTTTCTGTTTTCTTACCTCTCCCTACGCCCAATTTCGCTCAAAATAGGAGAGCGACGACGGGCGTCGCTCCCAAGCCAACACTTGCAAATTTCTACCTTTTGTTTTCTCCGCCCAAAGTCGCTCAAAAACTACAGCGACAACGGGCGACGCTTGAGGAAATAAGCAACGACAGACGTCGCTGTAGTTCCAACACTTAGAATATTTTTCACTTTGCTCTCTGACTTCTCCGCCCAATTTCGCTCAAAACTTGTCGCGACGATGGGCGGCGCTGGAGTATGGAGGCGACGACGAGCGTCGCGCGTACTTCAAGACTTAGAAAATTTCACCAAATGTCGTCGATCGCTTGGAGAAAAGGGCGAAGCTGGGAATCAATCGGGAGAGGGAGCGACTCCCGAAATCTCTCCCAAAATGGAGCGACCACGGGAGTGCCCAACACTTAGACAATTTTGGGCTTTTCCCGAACTTGCCGAAACTGCTGAAAAACTGGAACAACAAAGATGAAAAAACAGATAGCATAGGAATCGAAAACTGCAAGAAACTGTCAAGAAGGAACTGGAAAGAAAGGAAGGAGGGAAGCAGCAATAAGTTTTCAATTTTTTCAGAAATTGTACCCCTTTACAAAATGTGGCAACAGTAACAATTACTAGGAAACAATTTTCCTTATTTTTTCATGAGCAAGGTCCAAATGGCACAATGGATAAATTATTTGATAGAGCTAAAAGCAAAGATCCTCCTAGTTAGTGGACACATCATGGCAAACATGTACCTCAATAACAACTATATGAAATTGCTTTCACAAGTTAGTGTTGCTTCTTTTTGTGAATGGAGATGGAGCACATATGTTTTTCATTCATTCTAAGTGGAATTAGACAGGTACAAAGAATGCAAAGAACTTGGTGTATATCCATAACTACCTTTGTCTCATCTCATATAGACAAGGGCTATATGCATGGAACATCCACATTACTGGATCGATTATCAATGACACTATATTGGCCAACAACCTGAGCAAATATAGATTTAAAACCTTGATTGTTAACCATGACTTATCAAAGAATGCATTTTTATTCATTTGAAGATAATTTCTTATTTAAATTATGAATCTTTATGTTTGAAATTTTATTTTTAATTTTGATATTCATAAATTATACAAATGATGAATACATAAGTTAATTTCAAATTATCATAATTCTTTTATTTCTTATATCTAATTTTTTGATAAATTTATTTTTCGAAATACAATTTAATTTATCACGTATGTGCACCCAACCACCAAAAGAGTCCACCCTTGATACTCACACCAACATTGAAAACACAGACACATCCATGAATCCCGATAACTTTGTGCATGCCCATTGTGGACATTCACACCACCTATGACAACTAGGCCTCTTACCAACATTTGTAGGAAATAGACTAGCAAGGAAAGGGTTGTTGAAATGGGGAGCACTATGAAATTACGAAGATCAATGTTAACATTCATTGCATGAAATAAAGAGGGTTCAAACTTTAAACACAATTAACAAACCAGCTTTCTAAGAACTTCGTAATGTGCTTCTTGAAACTTGACTTGTCAAACTATGTTTTACGAACCTTTAGATAAAAATAAGCATAACCAGAATAGCAATGCACGAATTGAAGGAAATGCTTATAAACTAAATGACCATGATAATGAAATAATAGAAGTGCTTAAGAAAAAAACTGATTGGAAATAAAATTTATATTAATCAAGCGGAACAAATATTGTAGGCCTCTTCAAGGGGGCAACCTTCTTGGAAGCAAAGATCCAATACAATTTGAGAAAAATATGAGATACATTCTACTCCAAACCCATGTCCTTATATACTCTTAATTACCCTAACCCTAATGCTCAAGGGTCGAACACCATGAAAGAGGGGACCTAAGCTACTAATTCCTACTTATAATAAAAATAAAGGTTACATCATAATGGGCCCATACACACTAGACGCCCAAGGTGCAAGCATACACCAACACTACACAATTATATAACAATGGTTGTGTTAGGAGAGGATCTTAACATTGTGACCAGAAGGATTAGGTCCTTATTGGAAGGATAGAAAATAGAATAATCGAAGAGCATTTTTCAACATTTCAAAAATGACTTATATGATTAGGTAAGGCTAATTAATCACTACTTGAAAAACGTTGGCAATCTAAATAGCTTAAATCATGTTGACAATAACAATTTCAAGAAATATGGAAGACACAAACATCGTTAGTTGATGATTCATCATGGTCTAGTAATAAAGGCATATACATTTCAACATTTCAAAAATGACTTATATGATTAGGTAAGGCTAATTAATCACTGCTTGAAAAAACGTTGGCAATCTAAACAGCTTAAATCATGTTGACAACAACAATTTCAAGAAATATGGAAGACACAAACATCGTTAGCTGGTGATTCATCATGGTCTAGTAATAAAGGCATATACAGAAGATTGGAACTTCATATTCCAATTGGTAGTCTATGAAAGAAACAAATCAAACATTCATATCTTTTCTAGATGCTTGATTGCTAATTTTCTATCCATGGTTTCGGACAGACTTTTATGTGCTTTTGCCTACATTCTTCTCAAGACAGGAGTGATGCTTGATAACTTTTAGATGGCTATGGTTACTTTCATAAAAAAATTGCAATTTTTTTTTTACTTGTTGCCCTCTTGTTCTTCTAAAAGATGTGTTTATCAAGCAATGCTTTAAGGGGATGCAACTCCAATCAGCATGCACATACGGATGATACTTAGACAAGAACTAGCTCTCAATAGGCTTGGATTCATAAAGATATACACTATATGTCCACATGGGAAAAGGCCTAGGAGGGTTCATTTCTAGCATACACTTGGAGTCACTTCCAATGCGATACTCTAATGAAGTTAATTTGATATTAATTAAGAAGAGATTATATGGCACATTTAGGGAAAAAGAATGCCACCACCATCCCTTTTGGAACTGATAACTAAGTGGGCTAAATCCTCCCTGACAAGACATTAGCTATCGCTAAATCCTACAACCATCCCTCTTAAAATCATTGTCTAACTCTAGCTACCATCCCTCATGAGACTGTTGGTTAAACATTTTATTTATCATGACTACCATCAGCTATAAAACCATTGGACAAATGTCCTATTTATCATTGCCATCATACCTTGAGAAACTACTACCGAAGCACATTCATTAGCATTCCTCATTGCCAACATCCCTTACATGGTTGTTGGCAATATCTTTCAAAACTCACTAATAGCATGCCTTACAAGGTTGTTGGCTCCATGTTTCAAAAATCACTACCAACATCCTTTACTAGATTATTGAATGAAAAATCCGATCATGCCACTACAATCCCTTATGGAACTATTGCTCCAACGTTAACAGTGATGCTTCTCCATTATAGCCAACCCCAAATTTAGAGTGGTGCTGTGAAAGCAAGAACCACCACAAAATGAGCATCCAACTCATCATGCTCAGATTGAGAGCCAATTACTTTTCTCTTCATCGTAGACCCAACTTCTCTTTTTGAAATACTCATTCACGCATACTTGTTTCACTCTCTTTAGCCCTTGTCTGATAATAGTGAATGTTAGGTCATCTGCAAATCAAACATACAAAGTCCAAGGAGTACATGTTGGCTAACAGCAAAGAACAAGGGATCCCTTTGCCATACCTATGGTCTTGAAAGAATAGACATTCCCTTTTTTATCCCTGATATCCACATTCACAAATTTATTGATCAAGTTCCAGATAATCTTCATCCCCAGTCCTCTTCCTCAAAAGAAGAAGAGTATTGTTTCAAAACAGATGTCTACTTTCAATAAAAATTTACCCCCATTTTGTCCTACTCCATTGGATATAGTATGAATGAAATCCTTTCTTTGGCCTCAAATCATGACTGTAATTCATCATACACATTGGTGAATGTATTATGTATCCAAACCTCTATGATTTTTCCATTGGTGACGGAATGGTTAGTGGTCATTTTTCGCTACACCTAGGCTTGTGCACATGTGCTTCATCAAGTTAAGGGAATCACCATAATTGAAAACATTATCACCAACCAGTCAAAAATGCCTCCAACCATACTGAAACAAAACAGTGTTCTTCCACTAATGCCATCACAGAGGGCATTGCAAAAAAACTAAAAGGCCACTGCTGTAGAAAGTCAACAGCAGTAGATTGTTCTCAAAATAATATAAATGCAAGAAGAGAGAATCAATGATGACTTTCATGGTGTTCAACGCCCTCAGAAAGGCAATATGCACGAGAGTCGGTTTATAGGTAGCAGATTTGATGAACTGTCACCAGCACAATGTGACTACATCCACAAGTCACCAATGAGCTACACGTGTACATAATTGCCATAGTTGTATTGTATGTAGGTGTGCCACATGAGTTGTCACCTATGTACTAGGCAACCTAGTTGCTTTTATCAATGTATGCACATGGGATACTTTCAATTTTGTATGTGCGTACACAGGTATTTCAGGGTTTGGTAGTTAGGTAATTGGCAACTTCTGCCCAATACACCTCTCCTATGTATCTGCCCCATGTCAGTATCTTTGAGGATATCATGAATATCATCAGGAGTTATTGTATTGTACATTACTGTGTGTGGTGCATGCATCAAAGTGTATGTTGTTGCACTCAAATTGTATGAGAGACTGGACTGTCATGTAAACTATTATAAATATTGGTGAGATACATCAATGGTATTGTGAGTTTCATTTAGGTCGTGATATCTTTATTTATACTGCAAGATTTTTTTCGTAATGGCTATTATTTTCTGCACTTGGTCTGGCATATATAAAACCTATAGTACACATTCAACATCATGGATAACATCAACAAGCAGGTTATGAACACTTACTAATATTTTGCCATGCTATCCGCACTGAGAACTTAGAAATTGTTCATGTAAACTATTATAAAGATTGGTGAGATACATCAATAGTATTGTGAGTTTCATTTAGGTCGTGATATCTTTATTTATACTGCAAGATTTTTTCCGTATTGGCTATTATTTTCTGCACTTGGTCTGGCATATATAAAACCTATAGTACACATTCAACATCATGGATAACATCAACAAGCAGGTTATGAACACTTAATAATTTTTTGCCTTGCTATCCGCACTAAGAACTTAGAAATTGTCAGCCAAAATGATGATACACCAATTGACCTATAAATTTATATTGTGTTTTAAGACAAGTAGACTAAGAGAAAATGAGATCTTGACCAGCATTAACCAACTGTGACTTGATGACATCAAGAGTTAAAAAGGTAAAGGTAAGATGGTTATTTAGGTTACAGCCAATCCAGCATGCCTCCTGGGCATATGAGATCCTGGTTTTTTAGGTCACAGCCAATCCAGCATGCCTCCTGGGCATATGAGATCCTCTTGCATGAGCAAGGAACATTTTCATTTTACCTTATATTATTAGTTCAATAGTGTACCTTTATCAGTTTGGAACCTTTGATCAAGTATCATGATAAACAATCCAAGCCCAATGGACCAATAACAATGATCTCACAAATATCATACAAATATTTATAATCATGATGTCACAATAGATGCCTTTGTAAATTCATATGATGTTCTTCCTATTGTACAGTCTGATTCAAATGTTATAACCTCCATTACCTTAAGATATAAAGGCCTGTATGCCACAACAATCAGGAAATTAAAACAGACTTAATATTTTGTTGGTTTTTGCATAAGATTACCTCTCTTCCAATTTGGGACCATTCTTAACAAAAGCTGCCGAAAGATCATTGCAAATTTCTATTCCATTCTCTAGAAAAAGCTATTATTCAGCTGCATTTAATCTATCCAAAATAATGAAATTTGTGTGCATCCTCTTTCTCCTCACTTTGGCATCAAATATTTAAAAAAATATATAGCTGCTGTTTATTTTCACTTATTAGAACATACATTTGGACTGTTCTCTGCCCACCTAGTTGTTTCTTATTACAAATTATCTCATCATAATCCAAACATATCATGTCTACATTAGGGGAACCCTAGGCTGGCAGCTGTTTAGGTACGTGGAAAAAGAAAAAATAAAGAAGTAATAGTTATGTGGGAAAAAACAGAAATGAGTAGTATTGTTTTCCCACAACAGTGAAAAGTGAAAACTCTTGTGCTAGTAACAGGACAAATAGACCTGTACTTCACGGTAGCCTGTGAATATGTGATGCATAACAGCCTCCTGCAATACAAGTAGCATCATACATAAGTGGCCTCGTTGCACATAGCATTGCTTTTAAATCATTAACCATGCAGGAATGAATATTAAGCCAGAACATCTGTGTTCTGGCCCAGCATATGCATATGTATATGAATGTTCACGCACATTTAGTTCTTTTTAAGTATGTATTTGCCAATTTGGTTTTTACAGGAGTTATAAGGTGCTTTTGCAAAACAGAAAATTCCAAAGGCTAATTTCTGCTATTTGGCTATTTATTAAAAGTAAAAATATCCCGAATATTTGCCATGTAATTCCATTCACATAAACATTTCCCCCAGGCCCCCTTAGATAGAGCTTACAGGGTTAATTTTCAGGTTCAGGTCCAGCATAGTCTAGAGTTCAGGTTTTTTTTCTCCATGGGAGGGTTCATTTTACTTGTTAGTTAGGGGTTAGTTTAGGATATCAGTTAATTTATTTTTCCTTTCCTTATTTTCTCTTCTTTCCTTACTTGATATTTCATAGTCAATAAACATCTGGATACAGATGTTGTCAAATTCATCTCATATACATTCAAGATGCATTATAACTTATATTCAACAGAGTTTCCAGTACAAGGACGGTGCAATACAAGAAGACTCATCTCTGTGAGACACGTTTTGTCCCCAAATTTCATGACAGTGGGAGGACGGTGGGCAATATGTATATGCGTGTGCTTGCGCATACACACAATTTAATTTTTTAATAACATGCAATGTATACTATTCGAAGTTTTAAACAGTGCACCAACTGCGTAACTTGTAAATGAGATGGCTTAGTGAGGGATGTTAAGTCAACAAGCATGCACAGGCTCATCGAATGTCCCATGAAAATGAAAAATAAAATGATGCAGATGAAGATATCAGTGTCCTTATTACCTTGTCTACAAAACATTCCTTCAAGCCATCAAAGGCATTTTAAACCAAGGATTATTCATGCACTCTATCTCAATTTAAAACCAAGTTGCATGAAACTTGGACACATGTATGAAAAAAAAAAAAAAAAAGAAAAAAGGAAAAGGAAAATAAAAAAAAAAAAAAAAAAAAAAAAAAAAAAAATATATTTTTAAAATTAAAAAAAAAAAAAAAAAAAAAAATTAAAAAATAAAAAAAAAATGGATGGGATTAAAATTTAAAATTTTGCCGGAAGTATATAAAATGGGTTTATGGTTTGTTTGAATGATGTGAGATGAATGGGGAACCTGTTTTAATCCTATATAATCAGTGGCAGAGACTGGCAGAGACTAGTCAACAGCGGCAGGAACTCGAATCCAGGTCAGAGCTCGACCTTATTGATTATGAGACAGGGGACTTGATGAGCTAATTGATTTTCAAGAGAATTCAATTTTTCACCAATTGAATTATCCCTGATGATCTCCCCTCTCCCCATATTTGATCATTCCTGAACTGTCAATTATGTACTGAGGATCATTCAAAATAGCAAAAATGTT
This sequence comes from Wollemia nobilis, assembly GCA_028583015.1. Lineage (NCBI taxonomy): Eukaryota > Viridiplantae > Streptophyta > Pinopsida > Araucariales > Araucariaceae > Wollemia > Wollemia nobilis. The sequence continues at coordinate 8,191 of JAQPPZ010002770.1, read as the reverse complement.
ATGGATAGATAGGCGAGACGAAAATCTGACCGTGTTGGCAGTCTCATCCTATTCTTTATATCGGTGCTCCTCCGAGAGGAACTGAGCTCTTTATAGTAGAGAGGTTTTAAAGAGAGAGCAATGTTTAATGTCAAATGTCAACCTTAATAGATCAAACTATACATGTTCAGAAAAAATTGAACTACATGGGATATAGTATAAACTTAGCTCTTAATCTTCAAAATCAACACCAAAACTGGAATACAACCCACATGAGAAGTAGTTTTATCATTTTCAACATCAAATGCAACCATGGAAATACCCAGGTCATGATTTTCAAGATTCACATCCCAATCTTTTGTTTGCTCTTTTGTATATTCTTCTTTTTTGAGCCCGACCTGTTTCACTTCACCAAGCAAGTGGACCCATACGTAATTCAATTCCTTTCTGTTGCCAAAGAGCTTGCCAATTGTTCCAACTGTATCCATATCCAATACGTATCGATGTGAGATACTGTTTTCATCAGGGTTATGCGTAAGGGTCGACCCCAAAATGTATTTATAAAAATTTGGCGAATCGGTTTCAAAATCCAGGTGAATAGCGTCCAAACACATGTAGAAGGTTCACTATTATTAGGGGTGATGTTGGAAATTTAAACTTGAAATGGTCAAATGATTATAAAATTGGGGCGAATCGACCCCCAAAAAAATTTGCACCCAAAATTTTTTGGCTAATGGATCCTGGTCAAGGGTCCCAAATATTAGCCAATTCCAAATTTTAAAATCCTAATTTTAGCCAATTTTGCGAAAATAGCCACTATGCATAACCCTGGTTTTCATTTCCATGCAACATTGATGCAAATACATCCCAGATAGGCCCACAACAAGCAAGATACATCATAACATATCCAAACACATCCCAGATAGGCACAATGACACTGGACCATATCTTAATACATGCAGCATGTGAGGCTTAATGGATATGTATCTGTGGCATATATGTACTCAAACCCATTCTGGATATGTTGGACACAGGACACAATACCCCTGTTTCTGTATCCTTAAACTCAGGTTTAACCATTGCTTAAATTATTAGGTCACATGTATGACGAACATTTGGTTCATTTTGGCAAAAGACAAGGATTGCATTAAAGATTGATTGTTTTTATTTCCTTTCCATTACGTTGTCCTGTCCCCACAAACAATTATGTTCCATAACTTGTGATTTTGTTTGAATTTTGAGACCTATATGATTCAAAAGACTAAAGGCATGTTTGAAGTATTTCAATTGGAATCATGACTTCCAAGTTTTTGAGGACCCATCTTCTTTGCAATCTCCTGTCCTGCCAAACAGAACATTTGCTTACCACAATGTCAAAATCTCATTGTGCTTACAACAATAGTTCCTAATCTGCTTCAGAACTATTTTATCAAAAAAAAAAATCTTGAGAGATAGGCTGGACTTTGCGGGCATACAAATTAAGCACAGGAATACATTCTATTAGTCAAGACTAAAGTTATTCATCACTTTGGAAATATTTATATAAACAAAAGATAAGAAACAAAGAAACCATAGGCTACTAAAAGAAACAGATCATATGGTAAATACCTCTTCCCCTCTCTTTACAGTGCCAATCCTACAAATATTGACTGATGCATAAAACTTCAATGCATTGCCCCCAGTGGTAACTTCTGTTGGACTACCAAATCCAAATGTATTTATCTTTGCTCTCACCTGCAATGACAATACATAGAACGATCGTATTCTCAAGAGAAAGGTAATGGTGTCTACAGAACTTGCTTCAGATTAGTAGTTTGATAAAATATCTCATAAAATTATGTGCTTGTAAACATTACATATCACTAAAGAAAATACTACTTGCCTGATTTATAAAAATAAGAAGAGTTTGTGAACAAGACAAATGGGTCATTTTGGGAAGACATTGACTCATCAATTGTGCCTGCAGTGCTATATGAGTGTCACCCACTTCACCATCCAATTCAGTTTTAGGAACAAGTGCTGCTACCTATTAATGTCAACAAGAAACATAAATTTAAATAAATTCCAAACCATACAGAGAAAACATTTATTTAAAAATAAGAATGAAAACATGAATTACTCAAAAATAAAAATGAAAACATGAATTACTCAACACTAAATGCTTGGAGTATAGTAAAGATGGAATATGGATTGATTTGGCATCAAAAGCTACCTAAAATTGAACTGGAATTAAAATAGACTTGCATTGAACACTTATTGATACCACCCTTAAAAATGCCTAAGAAAGCTGAAGACATTTGTAAAAGCAATTAAAATATATCAACACAAAATCTTCGTATATTTTGACTGCCCATCATGACCAACAACCAATTGTGCTACCAACTATCTGTACTGAAAGTTAAAACTAGTGCCTACCTTATTTTATAATAGCATGTTGTTTTATAACCTTATATATTATAATAAATACTACCTGACTACTAGGTAACCTATTATAAGGTTATTTTCACTAACATATAGATAGAATAGCTCATGACTTTTTGGATATTATATAGCAGTCTATCATTTGGCATAGATGTCATTCACTGATCTCTCTTTAATGCATATATATCAAATTTTCTATGCATTGTACATGAGAAATATTATTAACCATTACAAGTCATATCATAACCACATGCTAGAACATCTGCTTTGAATTCTGATGTATGATCATAAATTATATTGGGCATGTAGCCTATACCTTCTATTGGCCTATGAAAAAAAATTCATCCAATTGCCAATGGTTGGAAATTGGAATGACCAATACTTGACCAAAACATTCCTAAAACCCAACCAACTTCTGCTTGGCATCCAATCGATATTTTTCTGCCACAAGATACAAACAGGTGGTGATTCCAAGACACAAGAAGGTATTGCACAATGCACAAGTGGTGCAACATGAGATACTAAGGTTTGAGACCTAAACCTGCAAGATGAAAGCATGTAACTTGTAGTAATCAAGGAATATTCAAGTCATGCATAACTAGAGAATCTGGTATAGTAGAATAAGAACAGAAAGCAAATATAAATCTATTCTACGATAAGCGAACGCAATCATAGAAAGAACAAACCATGAAATACAAACAGCAATGTCATGTTAATTTCTGAAACAAAAATACATCAGCAATTAATCTAATCAAATTATACAATATGTCATATTCGTAATGACAACATTCAGCAACAACTACACCCAACCAGAATGAAGAGAATACATAGGATCAACGGGATATCAGTGGGGAGCTGACAACTGCCACACCTGGCCAACTACAACCTAACTACCCAATACCCATGTACATAGAACAATGAAAAAGTACCCTATAGTCCTTTACATACTATTTTATTACGAACACACTCCTATTTTATTATGAACATACTTATACATGTGACAAAAATGTATATGTAATGACTTGACTAGAGACTCGTTGTCATGCTAGCTCTTAAGGTTGCATATAATCGCTTTGTCCCACTACACAACCTAAGACCAAAAAGTGTTAAGCATGGGATGCACAAGGGTGCAATCTGAGTACAAAAGGGTGTGAACTAAGATAGAAAAAAGACAATCCAAGATAGGAAAAAATTAAACCTGAATTTAAAGAGGGACAAGATGAAAAGAGGTAGTATTCCATATATGAAAAGGTGCAACCCAAGATACCAAAAAAATAAAGAAAGATGAATTTAATTGAAACCCAACCTTGATTTGTTGTGCATTATTTGACTGAAATGAAATCATAGATGATTCAATCCTTTAAGACCAACTAATTAAAAAACAGGGTCTTTGCAATAGAAACTATAAATAAATAAGGTAAACAAATTATTAAAAACAAGAAGAGGATATTCAACATTATATGACCAAAACTAGGCTATGTCTACAGAACTTAAATATTGAAAAGCGAAGCACATATTGTAATGTCCCCATCCTAGTCAGCTAACAGAGCGTAATATGGACTTGCCTATTCATAAGGTTCCGTAGGCAATGTCGAGTGTTTAGGAACCACTAGGTGTTATGGAGATATTGTTGGACGATCTACATTCACAGTGTCAACTTTCAGGACTGTTTCTGGCAGTATTTTTAGAGACTTACTATTTTTAGTAAGTCAATTAGGGTTGGATTCTCGGGAAACGGAAAGTACGACTGGCATCTTCGGCTTAATGGGTATCCGTTTCCGTATTTTGTTTGGTGGTTGGGTGTTAGGAGAGCAATAATTTTAATGCCCGAAGATTTATAATGTTATATTTAAATATAAAAGTTAATTATTTTAATGTTGGGCATATTTTATTGATAAAGGGGGCCTTATGACCACTTGATTTAAAGGTCATATTATAAAGACTTGATTAAAAGTTATTTTAAATATGTTTTTCCTCCCTAGGAAAGTGGGACGACCCCCTCAAGGGGTTCTTTTGAGTAAAGTGAAAACAAATTATCCCACATTGCTCATGGAAATGGATTGACCAGCTTGAGAGAAGAATAAATAGAGCTTGTGAGAGCATTTGAAGACATCTTTGGCAATTGTATTCTCTTGGAGTCTTTGAAGGAGAGCTTGCATTGTGCAGGAGTTTCTCATTGCTGCTTTGTTGTGACGAAAACCACAACAGAGGACACCATTGCTAGGAGTGAAAGATCTCCTTACTTTGGTTAGTTGCATTCTCAATCCTTGGGAGTGACTTTGAGCAGAATTGGAGGCATACTTCAGTATCAAATTGATGTTTCTTGTGAGAGTTTGAAGACATTATCAGCTGTACATTATTTGTATTTCAACCCACAAGGAGGCCGTACCATTTTGAGGTGAAATCAGCTTGTGCAAGGGGAAAATTTAGCTAGGGTTTGATTGTATTGTAACCATACTTCCTCATACAGCTCAGTCGCTTCATATAGGAGTGAATTTAGTGTTCGTGGCAGATTGGAAGAGTCCTTGGCAGCCGTACAACTTCCCAGCCTGGCCGTACAACTCAGAGAGGGACGTGGGACTTGGGTGTTGAGACGCCTTGTTTTTTGGAGCTTTCCAAGCTTGCATTGTCATTGTCTCAATAGAGGGTGTTTAAAACTGCCACTAGTTTGATGGAGAAGTTTGTAATTTGAAAGTTATGAGCAAAACAATGAGTTTTCTGTAGCTGACATGCAATTTCCAGTTTATATCAGACCTTCATATTTCCGGGTATTCTCATTTTAATGCAGTTTCCTTCATTGGGTTTGTTTATCTATATTAGAGGAAGCTTGTGTACAAATTTGGTAGCATCCGGAGTTGTAGAAACAAAGTTAGAAGCATTTCTTTATTTCAGCAGTGTGTGTTTCTTTTTTCTTTCATATATTGCAAAATACACAAACCCCAAACCAAAACACCAAACCGGAGTGATAAGTGGCAATCTCAGTTGGGGGTTGCACACTACACATACATTGCAAGGGGCCTATGATAATGATATTTTATCCGTGAAGGATAAAGAGATGGTTAGTTTAACAAAACATAAGCAAAGTCTTCTTATAAAAGTTAAGAATCATATGGAAGAACCAAAGGTAAACAACAAAGGGAAATTCTGATCATTGACAAAGAGATTGTCTTTTAAGTGACAGACTTCCAATAGTAACAAAGACTCGAACCAAGCCAAGTGCATCAAGTCTAAATTTAGTGTTCCTGTCATTATTGAAAAAAACAACTTAAAAGCGAAGATAAAGTTTTTAGTGTTCAAGTCTAAATACAACCCTTGGTAAGTCTCAAAATACTAATCAACAACAATTGAAGGAACCTAAAATTAAACACTATCAACATCTGCACTACGATAAGAGTATTTATTTTCGTTCTAAAAATTTTAGTAATCAAACTTACAAAAAATACTCCAACAATTAAACAATATTTAACCCAGAAAATCAATAATGAACTCTGAAATTTAATTTTTGTTTGATCAAATGGATCTCACATGGATTAATGGATGGCAAGACCAACATGTAACAAGCTCAAGAGCCATCGTAGTAGTGAGAAGCCACTCGAGCATTTTGTCTTGTATATAGTTTGTCATTTTCTCATATTTTTCACAGGTTGTTGACTGTGCGTGTGTGACACTTAAGTGTTCGTAAGAATGTACTTCACATAAAGTTATAGGGTACTTTAAATTTCACATATGTAATTGAATGTTAAGATGTATGGTGATTAGTTGGTTACAACCATTTCTTGTTAATTTGTGTATATATTTACCAATTTCTAGTCTCATGGAGTATTATTGTATACCATCGTCACCTATCATGGTTATGGTGTTTGATGCTTAAATATACATTTGCATGAGTGCATGGTGTTGTCCTATGTACACAACTGGTTTTTCAATGCATTATTTCCATATAGTAATCGCATATCTTTGTTGTTGGTATGAATATTCTAATTGTTGTTTATTTACCTTTACTACATGTTTTGTTACTATTACTCGTATTCTTGTTTTGGATTATGTAAAACTATATACTATATTTGGCATTCAAATTGTATCGAGTCTAGTTTGAGAACAAGGTGACCAACAGACCACAATATGTGCGGACATAACAATGGCGACATTAGTGAGAGTCTATGCTCAAGTCCGCGTAGATCATCTGGTATACAAACGTGATAACTAATGAACATGTGTCAACAATGTGCACGTGGAAGCATGAAAAAGTCTAATTGAACCACAAGAGCCCCTTTTACAAATGGAAGGAAATGTAGAAGGTATAAAGCCCCCTTATGACAAGGGAAGAGAGAGTGTTTGAATGAAAACATGCAATGACTAGTGGCAATGTCATCATGACTATTTGGTTGACAAAGGAAATCTTATCACTTGAGATCCAATGCATGTGCCCCTTGTGATAAGGGGAGTCCTCAAACAAGAAACCTAAGTTCAAACAACAAACAAACTGCACTTAAAGAGAATCGGGCTTCATTGGAGACATTGTTGCTATCGACAAAAGAGTAGAATATTGACCTCGAGCATATTGAAGTAATGCATGCTGAAGACGCTCCTGATGAGATGAGTTGTAATGAACACGCTCACGATGATGCAAGTCATTACGAAACGTGCATGCCAATGAGGTTTGTGTCAGCAAAGTTGGTGACAATTGCATATGCATGAAGGTGTCCATGACGAAGCAACAAATGATGAGGTCACTCATGATAGTCACAAAAGATAGTGTGATTGGAGAGTGACTACAAAAGAACTAACACATGCAAATTTGGGAGGGTGTGTCCAACAGTGCATCAAGATAGAAGTCTAAAAGGAAGTACTTGCAAAGGAATGTGTTTGATAGTGAGTGGAGTTATGACAATCACCCATGCCAATAACGGTCTATATGTAACAATGGTCATGAAGTTTAAGCGTGTACACTAGAAGATGTCTTGGCATCTAGTTTGGACAAGCAATTGACAAAGGAAAGTCGTTAGCAACAATACACATTTAGAGCCAAAACCAACCTAAGAATAGTGTGCAAACACCTTTCTCATTGACTCATACACAAGCAAAAATTTCCAATGGAGAATGGTTTCTACAAAATAGAAATATTCGAAGTTCTCCAAAGATGTCAAGAAGGACACAATTCCACAAAGTGGTTTGTGTCATCATCTAGAATGCTAATGTACAACACAATGACGCACATTTGATGACATCCTTTCCTACAATGCTCAAAGGTGTGGCAATTGATTGATACTACAATTATGAACACCATATGCCACCTAGAATGAGTTAAAGAGTGCATTCTAGGAGAACTTATGTTTTGTAAGCAATAACAATGAAATTGTCACAAAATTATACAATACCAAACAAAACAATGATCAAATAGATGAAGTCCTTTAACCATCATTTAAATAAGCTACTTGTAAAAATGATTTGGCCTGCAAACAAACTAAACAAATGATGGTTCATAGATGGATTTCTTCTAAGTTTTTGGAAGAATATGAAGGTAGTTCCACCCACACCCTACCACAAAGAAATAAACAGAGCACTAAACCTAGATATTAAGAAGAAGATAATGGGTGGCAAAAGTCAGATCTGACAGACAAGTGACTATAATAAAGATAGTGACAAGGGAGAACCGTCAATTGAAGTGCTCAAAAACATATGTTGTGCATGCTATGAGAAATCAAAGACAACAAGGAGAAATATAGATGGGACATATGGTACACAAAGTGTAGGACATATGGTACACAGAGTGTAGGACAAATGGATACAC